>LPNX011205151.1:19739-100994 GCA_001517045.1 Pseudotsuga menziesii
CGTGCTACCCTCAATAGGCGTGGTGTTACCAACAACCGTTCCTTTTGATCCCACCAGGGTTTTAAGCAATCAACAGCAAAACTAGGTCGCGCCAGCCCCAGGTTCTGCTAATAACTTCCATCGAAACGACATAAAAGCCCCCGGACTGTAAAAAGGAAGCGGGACAAACCGCGGCGACTGTGGTCAGTGCAAATCTGCCCCTAGACAAACCCCAACAATGCAGACTCCAAATATTGTTACCACCCAATGAAGCCTGGCGCAGATGGCGTAACGGCCTCCTGCGCCTCAAAAACCCCTATCATAACCACCAGGTGCAGGCGGCATGATGGTCGCCTGCACCTTGCTTCCCCCCAATGGACTGAAACGGCAGAAAAAATGAAACGTGGGCTTTTGAAAATAAAAGGCGAAAACCCCCTTCCTATAACCGTCAAAACTATTCGACCCGGGGACCCTAACAAACGACGCAAACCGCCAGATGGACGACCGAAGGAAAACCTAACTAAAGGAGAAAACCCCCCGCAGCGTAAAAGAAATCTACTACGGGCAGACAAAAAGGCTTAAAAGTTTAAAGAAAACGTCCCCCCCCTTCACCCTAGGTCAAGAGAATAAACGATCTAAGCAAACCAAAATCCTAGCTGGATGAGGAAGAAAAACGCGGGGCCCCAAAACTCGGCGGAAAACCAACAAACGCTAAACGCAAATGAAGGACGAGAGGCACCTACCTGGCAATCAACGCAGTGATCAAGCTAATGACAGTTGGAGATCCACCCTCGCCACCTGGAAACCGGTACAGTGAGAGCTAACCCTTCGATTCTCTCGAAACGCGACAGCTCGAATCCTCGCGACAGCTCGAAAACAATACAAAAAACCCTGTTTGGCGATATGTATATATGAACAACGCCACACGTGCGAGGAGTCACATTAATCGGGGCGGCTCCAAAAGTTATGTCGGGCGGCACAAGCTTCATACCATCCTCCACGGCGGAACACCTCCAGTCCCAACTCGCCCGACAGTTACAAATAACCCGCGAATGAGAATCCCTTATCGGGCGTCGGCGGAAACCCTGGTCGGACAACCAAGAGTCTGGCCTCCCCCGCAATGGTGGAACATTCTTCACACCTCACTGTCCGCAACGAGAAAAAGACACTCCAAAAGCACGGTTCGGCGGGAGACGAGGATTCACGAATTTACGCTGATCCGCAACGACGGGGCTTGGCAGAAACCATCAAGAATCTAGAGGCACCCGAAGCGGCGGTCACATTAAAACCAAGAGGACCTGACGACCACCCGCAACGGCGGGTCAACAAAGTCAAATAAGAATCGAACAGGCATCCGCTACAGCGGCGCGATGAATGGCCAGGAGGATTGGGAGAAGACCCGCAACGGCGAGCTCGACAAAAGACTCATGTTCCGGACACCACCTGCAACGGTGGGACGGGTAAGAAACTTAGAAGCTGAAAGACGCCCGCAACGGTCGGGCAGTCAAATGAAAATCTCCCGATACAAGAGACTTTGAGCGAAGGCTTGAAAAGGTTTTTTTGCAAAACAACAGAGGGCTCGATTTTAGATGAAAAAAAAAAACCTCAAGTTTTTTAAACGATGAGAAACCACTCAACTTACAGTATTCAAGACTCGAGAAACACGTCAACCTTCATAAGCTGAAATCAAAAGGTGGAACCAAGAAAAGAACTCACTAACTTGAAGAAAAGGAGGGCCCCAAATTTTTTTAGAATTTTGGGAAATTGTTGCAGGTGCAACAGAAGGGTAGTTGTTGATGAGGGTGCTTCTACATGTGTTATGTCCTTGACCTGTTGGAAAGCTCTCGGATCCCCAGAGCTAGTCCCGTCAAACACTCTACTTACTGCTTTCGATGGAAGGTCCTTCCATCCACATGGTATCCTACCGGCTTTTGAAATTAAGTTGGAAGGGAAAGCAATGTCTGTTGAGGTGGAAGTGACTAATGCACCTTTGGACTATAATCTGCTTCTGGGAAGAAACTAGACTTATGCGATGTCCACTATTGCGTCGGCTATTTTTCGTGTAGTGGTTTTTCCACATGAGGGAAAGTTGGTTACTATTGACCAAATTGATTTTACTCGAAAATGCCATTTAGAGTCTAATGAGTCCACTGTGCCATTGGTTGTTCAGGTCAAACCTGCTGCACAGAGCTTAGGGACTGGAATGTACACATCACTGATGGGCACATTTGATCTTCCAAGCCCGGTTAACTATATTGGTTCTACTAGTGTGGGGAGGTCCATAGCTACGGTTGTTGATAGGACTGATCCTTGGGTTCTCCCTTCCCCCCATGAACCAGAGGTGCCCTTATCGGCAGTGGAAGCATCTTACCAAGCTATCACTCAAACCACTGTTGACCCCATTCTGGATCCTCTTACAGTCTCGGAGGACCTGGAAGAAGTCTATTTGCCTGCATGGGTGGAAAAATCTTTGCACTCTACAGATTGTTTAGACATGGTTTTACCTTTTGATGAAGCCATCTTGGAAGCCATGAGTGGACATGGTAAGATTTGTGAGGATCTTCACCATCGATCCTATTTTCTTCCAGAACTAAGCAGAATACAAAATCAAGAGTTTCGTTTGAGACTGTCAGAAGATGGTGATACACCCATTAATCCCTTACCCAGGGAAGGAATGTTTGCCTAGGGGAATATGGAAAATATTTTTGCCACTATACCTATTAACATCTCTGTAAATCCTGATGTTGTGGAAAACATATACATAGGTGCAAGCTTCTCTCCTGAAGAGATTGCTATCTTTACTTCCTTGTTTAAGGAATTCTGCAATGTCTTTGCCTGGTCATATGAGGAGATGTCAGGCATAGATCCATCGATTGTTGAACACGAAATATGAATATATCCTAATTCCAAACTGGTTCGACAAAAGTTAAGACCTGTTAACCTGTGCAAAGCGGCGACTGTGAAGGCCAAAGTTGAAAAGCTGTTGAAGGCTGGTTTTATCTATCCCATAGCTTTGACAGGATGGGTATCCAACCCTGTTCCTGTTGATAAGAAGCAAGGGACTATCCGCATCTGTACTGACTTCAAATATTTGAATAAATCCTGTCCTAAGGACAACTACCCCACGCCATTTATAGACCATATTATAGTTGCTTGTGCGGGAAGTGAAGTGTTCTCATTTATGGATGGTTTCTCCGGATATAATCAAATTCAAATAAAACCAGAAGACCAACATAAAACTACTTTCACTTGTCCTTGGGGTACCTTTGCGTACAAGAAAATTCCCTTTGGATGGAAAAATGTTGGGTCAACCTTTCAACGGGCTAAGAACTTTGCCTTCCATGATATTAAAGCCATTGTCGAACCTTACCTTGATGATCTGCCTACACATTCTCGTAAGAGGATTCAACATCCAGATCACTTACAGTTGATATTTGAGAGATGCAAATATTATAAAATCTGCTTGAATCCCCACAAGTGTGTGTTCTGCATCGAGTCAGGAAGATTGCTTGGGTTCATTGTCTCTAATAGAGGCATCCAGTGGATCCATTAAAAGTAGAGGCCATTGTAAATCTGCCGCCTCCTCGTTCTATCAGGCAACTTCAAATCCTGCAAGGGAAGTCTAATTTTCTTTGACATTTTATTGTTAACTATGCCAATATTACTAAAGGTTTCATGCGCCTACTCAAACAGTACACCCCATTTGTATGGGATGAAACTGCACAACTTGCTTTCGAGGCATTGAAAAAATCTTTGTTCTCGGCACCCTTACTGCATCCACCAGATTATTCTAGGGATTTTATATTATATCTGGCCGCATCGGAGTCGACCATTGGGGTAGTGCTAGTCTAAGAGGACGATAAGCTCGTAGAGCATGTCATTTATTATCTTAGACGTGCTTTTGCCGGACCTAAACTTAGGTACTCCCACGTTGAGAAATTAGCTTTAGCAGTTGTTTATGCTGCTCAGAGGTTACGTCACTACATTTTATTGAGGACCACAACAGTAGTGGCGGATGTGAATCCATTTCAATATTTTTTGTCTCGATGGATTGTTGGGGGGGGGATTCAATAAATGGATAGTCATTCTCCAAGAGTTTGACTTGGATTTTCAATCCGCTAAGTCTAAGAAGTCCTTAGTTTTTGCTGAGCTTATAGCAGAATTTCCTACTGAAGAAGATGTAGCCATTGAAGATGACTCATTCCCAGATGAGCACATATTCTTGATATCCACCTCTGATCCTTGGTATGGGGATATTCTTATATATCTCCAGACTTTGAAGTATCCTGCAGCTTCCTCACGGGAGGAATGACGTAAATTACGCCTTCATGCTAAGAACTACCTCATCATAGGAGATACATTATATCGAAGAGGGGTAGATTCCATTTTGCATCGATGCCTTACCCATGAGGAAGCGGATATTTTCCTGAATGATTCCATAGTGGAGCATGTCGGGGTCATTTATCTGGGTTAGAAATGGCCTAGAATATACTACATGCCGATTATTTCTATCCCATGATCTTCAAAGATTGTGTGGAAGAAGTGAAGCGTTGTCATCCTTGTCAGCTTTACACTAGGAAAATGCGGTCACATCCCGCTCCGTTGTTTCCCATTGTCTCAGTAGGCCCCTTCATGAAATGGGGGATTGATTACGTGACATGCAACCCAGCCTCGGCTGGGGAGCATAAATATATCATTGTCGTTGTTGACTATTTTATGAAATGGGCAGAGGCAATGCCTACTTTTAAAGCCGACGGGGAAACAACAGCTTTCTTTGTATTCAATCAGATTATAGCACGGTTTGGTATACCCAAGGTGATTGTCACTAACCAAGGCAGTCATTTTCAAAATAGCATGATGACGAAATTGACCACTATGCTCGGATTTATACAAGAACAATCATCTTCATACTATCCGCAAGCGAATGGTCAGGTTGAGGCTGTAAACAAGAATTTAAAGGATATCCTTAAACATACAATTGATGCAGCCCATTCTAACTGGCACATCATACTATATCCTTCTCTTTGGGCCTACCGAACTAATGTCAAAACTGCTATGGGTTTCTCCCCTTTCCAACTCGTTCATGGAGTGGAAGCAGTTACCTCGATTGAGTGTGAAATCTCGTCTCTAAAAATAGCTATTCATGTGTTACCTGATATGACAGAGCTTGAGGAACATATGGTACATTTAGAACACCTTGATGAACATCGTAGAGATGCGCTAACTGCTAATCAAGCTGATAAGAATAGGGTCAAAACTCATTATGATAAAACGGTCAAACCTCGGGTTTTCTTTGAGGAGGAACTTGTCTTGCTTTGGGACCAAGACAAAGAACCCCTAGGGGCAGGAAAATTCAAGGCCATGTGGTTAGGACCTTATGTCGTGTCGAAAGTCTTGAAGAAGGGCACATATGAGTTAATTGATTTTGATGGGAACAAGCTGCCTAAGCCTAGAAATGGGCTCTACCTGAAGAAGTACTATGCTTAGGCCTAGCACTTTTTCTTGTATTTTTATTGTATGTATTTTTATGTACATCAGGTTGTTGGTTTTGTTTTTTATACCATCTGCTGGTTGTTGCAGATGTTTTCTGAGAGGTACATAGGTTTCATTGATGGCACCAACCACCACACTTGTAATCTAGCTTCAGCAGCATGGGTCATTTACTCTCCCTCCAGACAGCCAGTTGCTATCGGAAGCGCTTGCTTAGGTCCTGCTTCTAGTAATGTTGTTGAGTATAGGGCTGTAATTGAGCTTCTATGGGATTCTTTGTCACGTGGTATCACCTAGCTCGAAGTTCGTCTGGACTCTCAATTGGTGGTTTCCCAGCACAATCGAGCTTATCAAGTGCGAAATCCTATTCTATTATGTCAGTTCATGCAAATTAGGTTATTGGAAAGAAATTTTGAAGTTATTATATTCAATCACATTCCAAGAAATCATAATTCATTGATTGATGCATATGCTAATTACATTTTAGATTGGCATCTAACACACATTTCATAAAATATACAACATGCACATAAAAAACACTTGTAAATAAACTGACAACAATATATATATATATATATATATATATATATATATATGTAAGTATCTGTCCATAGATAGGTCGAGTCTGATCCTCAGATCTAGTCATAACTGTATAATATACAAAAATGTGGTTCGCAGTCCATCAAAATGTCCTAGATCTAAGAAGGACCACCCTAGTCACTTGGACCACCTTGGTCCCCATGGTCTATCTATACTCTGGCTTCCTCAGCCTCTTCAGCTTCGGCAGCCTCCATAGCATCTAGGTATACAAGAACTGCTCTGGCTACTCGCCTTAAAAGGCGTAACCAGACAAGTGGAACTCCAACCACAAGCTCCTACATGATGGCCGGGATATGCTCTATCTGAAAAGTGGGAACTCTTTGGGTAAGCCTGGCCAGCTTCCCCTCTAGAACCCTAATAAGCCCCGGGTCTTCACCTATGACAGGATGAACAAACATGCATGGATGCCCCTCAGGGCGGACCAGTCAAATATCTGCATTTTGACACATTTATAGGATTAAGACTTGTACACATATGTATATATCTATCATTTTAAAATTCATAAAAGTTTTTAAAATGTTAAAAATTAAAAAAATTTACCTAGATCTCCCCATGCTCCTCCTAGAGGGAGGACAAGGTCTGGATCACCTCAAAAATCCATGCCGGCATATGAAAACTACTCTACTGCTGGTAGATGTCGCTCCCACCAGATGTAGAAGTCATCACCGTATACACTCTGCACTGTGTCTCCTCCTCCTTGACGGAGGAAGATGTCTCCCCATCTGCTCAACCTTGGTTGACGTGGAGATCGAACTGGTAGAGGTATTGCGGGGCTCAACCCTGGTACTCTCGAAGAAGAAGAAGGCAACCAATATGCTAGAATACCCAAAGTTCTTTCGCCTTCCTCTCTTGCAATCGGAGAGTTGTCTTTTCATAATGAGGGCAACTCCTGAACACCAATCATAGAGGGCACCATGCATACAATCCACCGCCAACCTCATTTGGTTCCATGTAGCTAAATGTAATGAAGAGGATTTTGCAATCCTCACGATGGTGCTCATCAGTTTCTGTAGTGTGAAATCACGGATATGTTCAATAGGGACACAAGTCCCTCTCTTCTGGGTACCTGGTGTGCAAAACACATCAATGTAGTTCTGGACACTTAAAGGATCACCGCCCCTGCCGATTCCCTTTAAGTTGACCGGTGCTCCTCGTCGTGACAGACCGGTAATGAAATATATGTCCTCAGAAGTAATTTCCAAAGTCTCACCCTGTAGGTCAAAAATCCCTAAATCATGATCCCAATAGTTTATCATGAACTCCAATAGACGGACATTGGCCTGCATGGATGATGTGCAAAAGAACTTTAATAACCCACTCGTTCGTAAAGCATGTACGGTGGGCACACTTTGGAGTGCTTCTTGGTCCATAGTTTCATGTTCATGTTCCCTCCATTCCAACACCATCTTCACACCTAGAAAAGCAAGTAATATGATTCATCAATTTCATATAAAATTTCAATTTTTTTTTCCTATAATTATCTTTTTATCCTTCACGCAGTACACGTAACTGTCTAGTTAAACATGTCATGTACTGTACGCGACTGTCTCTAAAGGAAACCTGCGTGCAGAACGCATGTACGCGAGTGTTTACACTGTGAACCCGCGTACGCGCCATGACAAGCTTTAGGATGCTTTTAACAATGAAACTGAGACTCAAAATTAATAATTACTAGGATCAAATTTAAGATCTCGGGGTGTAGGCTTACCTGCAACTTGTGGAATTTGATTTCATCCACTAGATTGTCCACAACGATCGAATGAAGGTAGAGGTAAAAACTTGCTTCTTATGGCTAAAATTCAAAATGGTGAGTTTTGTTTTGATTTTGAAATATTTATAGAAATTTTATTTCTCAAAGTGGGTTTTTTCCTATAGTTTGAAATCTATTTAACTAATACCATATCTTTTTTGCCTTGAAACAGGTTTTTCATCATTATAAAGTGTTTTTTGCTCTCATAGGGTGGTTTCGACATTTCCAATGCATTTTTTTTGCATCTATATTCAATCCACATTAACCTTAGCAATCAACATTTTTCCATGGACTATGGTATTATAAACCATTAGTTCCCTATTTTTACCATTGTTCTTTCGTGGATAGGACCCTTTTTCATGAGTATCCTCCTTTAAAACCTATGTTGTCCTTTGATACTCATGCCGCAGCTATTTCAGGTACAGGGGTATCCTTTTAGCTATTTTTCACGCCAAATAGAGCTTCTTTTGAATCTCTTTTTACAAGCTATCCCTTTATAGGACTCCCCGCCCTTATGGAGTTTCTTTAGGCCTAGGTCTAACTCCTTCAAAACAGACTTCACTGCCGAGTTAACTTGTCCATTCAATCTCATTAAGAATATGTGAATGGGCATCCACATCGGTGGTAGGTTATCTCTTTCTCGGACCATGCGGAATAATATGAGAAAGGATCCCTCTCTTTTCTATTTTGAATTGAGAAGATTATTCTCAGGCATAGGTTTATCACTTTTTCGGACCTGAGGGACTAAATCTACAGAAAAGGAACGCCCAGTATGAGCTTAGTTTTCTCTTTTTCGTGCTCTGGACCTAAACATGAAAAAGATTCTAAGTGTACTTTGTGTCTTTGTCATGCTCGTTAAACACTTAAGAACAAGACAACGAGTTTATTGTTGTAAGCCTCATTTCTTGTAATCAAATGGATCTTTCCGAGTGATCTTGTTTTCCTTCACACTCGTAAAACTCAAGCTATTTCATGTTGTTTTGGAAGGAGCATTGTGTAGGTGGTAATTTAACCTTTTTTGGACCTCCCTGACTAAGTACGAAAAAGGTTCACCTTTCCTTCTATAGAAGTTAAGAGAGTTCTTCTGTGGTATGTTTTATACTTTTCCAGCCTCAAGAGACTAAATTGGACAAAAAAGGACCCCCTGGGAGTCTTCTTTGGAGTTTTCAGACTCTCTAAATGTGAAAACACCAACTGAGCATGTACTAGTTCGGCCTCATTAAATCCACGAATCAGTGACACTATCAAGCATTATTTTCCCTTCTCTTCAAGCTTGTTAAAAAATGAAGAGGGATCCAAGTTGACTTTCCTGGACTCGTTAAAATTTAACAGGGAAGGTAAGGAATAAGTTTTCTCTTGTTTTCAGTAGTGGCAGCATGTTATCCTTGAACATAGCACTCTCTATTTTTTCCGATACCCATGTTTCAGTGTTCACTTTCAGTTCAGTTATTACTTCGAGTTTACTACTCCTCCTCTTATCTGTTATACCTGGGGAATCTGATCATGTCTCCTACATGACAGATAAGTCTAGTTGTTCTATCTATGAGTTAAAAGCTGCCTTGGGTCATCTCTGTGTCATTCTCATTGTTCAAGGACTTCCCCCAATGTTTGATCTTTATCCTAATCCCATCATTGTTATATCTGTTATCTATTGTGTCTCCCTTCTTTTGCCCAGTTCCTAGTCACTCTTGTGATCCATTGGAGGATCTATTGCCTTCCTTATCACAGCATGGTTCCGTTTCAGTACTTCCTGATGACGAAGACCTAGATTTTTTACAATCGTACCTCAGGATTCACTTTCTTCATTGGTGAATTCCTTTGCTTCAGTTGTCGATTATCATCTATTGATTGACAAACTATTGAATCCTTTCCATGTTCGACTTCAGCCTACATTTATTCACATGCTTGGATTGTACTTGTTCTTTGGTATTGTTTATGAATACCTTAGTTCTTCACCTATGGACTAAGTTGCGCAAGAATATGTTCCATTTACACAACCTCCAGATCTTTGAAGACTCGTCATTATTGTATATTGTGGCTTCGATCCACCTTTGTAATATACGTGGTCTTGTACCTGTACCATATGATGTACTCAAATATTGTAAAGGAGCTAGTGTTCCAGTATATTGAACATAGCATCCTTAGATATCACTTTGTATATGACATTATTATGTATTTGTTTCAGGTACTACCTCTGCTCCTTTGGATTTGTGAGTTCTCCAAAGACAAAGATTATAATGTATTTCGGCCATCGCTTCCCTCTGACCTCACACATTAGGGGGCATCTGTTATCTACCCAAATGGCACTTCTCTGTCCGAGTGCCGAAATTTCCTATGTTGGCACACAAAAGGACATTTATGGATTGAAGGTTGCCTAAAAAACTATAGATGGGCATGTTATGAACAACATTCATTATCCATCCAGCTTGCCATTTTTACCTTTGAATATGTCAATTGTTGTACGCGCCTTTTCCTATATGCAACCCACATACATACGCGACTTTTACTACAGCATGTCGCGTATTGTACACAAGTATTTATAATTGCAACCCACGTATAGATCTGTATGCATACTTACCTTAGACCAACTCACGTGTCATACGCGGGTTGCTAGTATTAATACTTGTGCACGCCTTCCTTTGACATTAAAAATAATAAATAGCAATTATTTGAGATTTTTTAAGCCCTTAACTATAACCATCTTAACTGTCTCAACCTCCTCAACCCTCAAAATTGCCTTATTTCATTAAGTATAAATAAAGGAATTGGGGAGGGTATTGATCAATCATATGAGGAGAGCAGAGTTATGCTAGTGGTGTCTATTCAGAAGTCTTTGGAGCAATGTAAATCTGAATCCTTTGGTTGCAGAGGAGTCCTTGTCTCAGGCATTGGGTTATAATCTTAACTCATTCACTATTGTTAATAAAGAGAATCCTTCTTCCAAATGTGTTTTGAATGTCTTTCATGTATCATGGTTTGATGAATATTTATGATTAAGCACTCTATATATGATTTATCTAACCTGTTCTATATACATGTATAAGCTTGCACTTGGAGGATTTGCTCTTTATAGGTGAAGGAGAAACATCCCTGAAGGCTTTGGAGGAGAAGCAGAGCGGAAGAGGACAAAGCTAGGATCAACTATCATGAATCGGGTGAGTCTATTCTATCCTCTTGTTTCCTTTCTGTACTCTAAAGTTGATTGCCTGCAAGTTTTATGAGTATGTTGGTAACCCCAGACCTTCAGTTATAAAGTGTTTATTCCTGTACAACACTCATTCAAGGATAGATTTATCTTATGTTGCGAGTGTTGTTTCCAAATTCATGTAGGAGCCACATCAGCTTCATTGGAAAGAAGGAAAGTGCATCTTGCATTATGTGTAAGGTATGAGAGAGTTTGGGATCCATTATTATGCTGGTGCTTAGCTATATCTAATTAGTTTTATTGTTTCATATTGGGTTCGTGATAGTACTAATATGAAATCAACATCATGATTTGTGTTCATGTTAGGATATGGACCAATCTATTAGTAAAACAAGAAGCAAACAAATATTTCTCTCTCTTCAGATGAAGCAGAGTATTGGGGGGATATGAATGCAGCTATTAACGCAGTTTGGATACATTGATTCTAATAGAATTTGGCATTCAAACTTATTTTGTAGAGCTATTATGTGATAATCAAAGTGAAATTAATATATCTAGTGATCTGGTACATAAGCAATAGAACAAGCACATTGAAGTACACATGCACTACATCTAGGAACTAGTTTATAGTAAGGCTATCATTCTACATTTTAGCCCCACATAGGAGTAGATTGCATACATATTCACCAAAGCTTTCACTAAAAAGAGATTTGTCTATCTCAAATATCTTATTGGTGTAAAGGTTTGATTCAATTATTGTTCTTGGTTTTCCTGCTCATTTTGAGGGGGGGTGGGGTCCAATGAGGTTTTGCCCATTTCTTCGGTTCATTTAGTAGTTATTTTTGCATTAGATTGTATGAGTGACCTTTTTTATTAGTTTTCAGTGCCAAGGTTGTCCAAGTTTGGATTAAGGGGGGGTGTTAGGATTAATTATAATCCTCCCTTGACCACCATAGTCTAAATGTCATTTCCTAGCTTAGGATTCTATTGCCACTACACTAGTGCCATGGGGAACTCATCTAGGGCCCACCTACCACTCGATGCACTAGTTTGCATGATTTTAGGAGCTCCATAGGTAAATCCCTATAATTTAGGATCCCACACTATGTCATGGGAGTCCTATCTGATGATCTCCTGTTTTTGCTTTTCTACCACCCTATTCCTAGTTCGAAGCTATATGGGATCAAGTATATTTGACTCTATTTTGTTGTATTTTGTGTTTG
Organism: Pseudotsuga menziesii; assembly: GCA_001517045.1. Lineage (NCBI taxonomy): Eukaryota > Viridiplantae > Streptophyta > Pinopsida > Pinales > Pinaceae > Pseudotsuga > Pseudotsuga menziesii. Next base: position 31,927 of record LPNX011205151.1, read on the forward strand.
AATATGTATTTTCAAGGACAAAATCCCAAGATGCTTTAAACAGGTAAATTCTTGACATTTTTATCACTTTATTTATCATTTTGATGGATTTCAATTCATAACTGAAACTTTAGCTTTTGATTAAATGCTAATCATTTGTCAAAATCTTGTTTCCCACGTAGTTGTTTTTCTGGTGGATCGATCCAACACCTATTCCGGCACTCACTGAGCATGTATTGATTGGTTCAGATAATTGGGGGATTCATTTGTCCAAAATTACACATGGATTTTATGCTTGGTCGTTTCAATATGGATTATGAGCTATCAGTCATCATTCAAATGCTCTGTTTCCTCCAGAATTCGTGGCCCTAATCTCAAGCAATCTGGCAATGGCATTCCCATCATTAATCAAGAACTTGATTTCGGGCTCAAATTTTGAGCAATCAGTGGGGAATTATTCAAAACGGTTTAGAACCCACTTCACAAATGGGCCCATTTACCCCTTGTTTCAAGAAATTTATTTTCATAATTTCTAAACGACTGTGGAGAAATCCTTTCCAGAATAGATGAGGTTTTTCCAGATTTTGGTGTTGGTCATTTTCTGGGTAGTTGCACGAATTTCTGATTTTTGGGATGGATCTTATCCATCTATTCATGTATAAATAAATCCTTAGAAGGATGAAGAGGGAGATAATACACTGTAAAACTATGATTTTGAATTAATTGATCGACTGCTGCATTTTCTTCTTAAAGCTTCAATTTCAGATCTAGAGGTGTTGAAAACTGGGCCCACCTTCAACTCTGGTTGTTTATGTGTAGTTTTGTTTTCTCTTCACTACTGTAAGCAAGTTTGTGTCATTTATTTTTGATATTGTTCTTCATATATATGTATGTTGGTAAGCTTTATAGACTCATGATTGAAAATATATTGATGCTTGTGTTGAATTAGTTTTGAATGTATGTAAACAGGCTTGGGTAATTTTAGTTCTAGTTATGGATTTGATTTAGTGAACTGTAGGTTTAAATAATAACAAGAGTAGCTAAATATGCCAGACCTAAATTATCTTTTCTTTCATTTTCAGTAACTAGATCAGGCTGTAGTATTGAGGATTGAAGGGTTAAACTTCTTATCTAGAGTTTTCATAATTTATAGGGTTTGCAAAAATTTTAAGCATTTCAAGGATTTGCAGAAGTTTTAGAGTTTAAAGAGTTGGCAGGGTTTATAGAATTCATAAAGGTTTTAGAGATTATAACATTCAAAGGATTGATCAGATAGAATTTTCAGACTTGTTGCAGAACGTTTGGAATTATGTACAGCTTAGTTCAAGATCTTGAGAAAGTCGAATGAGTCAGAGAGAGGAAGTTACAGTTTATTGATATTTGACAGTGTGTTTTGCCAGTATATTTTGATTCTTGTCATTCATTTCTTTATAGCTATAGATTGAATTCAAAAACTAGCACTGAATCTTGTGAGTTGCTCGAATTGAATTAAAACAGAGTTTTGTTTAAATATTTCCAAGTCATTGTTATGATCATAAGGTATTGCTTCTTGCCTTAAGGAAAATTGATTGCAGTAAGCATGTTTTTTTAATGAGATCATTGATACGAAGTAAGGCTCGTTAATCTTCAAAGTAAATAAGTTTTTAATATTTGTGGAAGATCTGTTATATTTGTCACAGATTTCCCTTTGATGGTGAAAACAGTTTGAAAAGTCCAGTATGTATAAAGCAGAGTTGTAGAAGCTATGGTGGAGTTGAGTGAGATATTAAAGATTGATCAAATAGTGTTTCTTCTATAAATAATTTTGAAGATCTCTTTTAGCAGTAGGATTTCCTTCATTGAAAATACTTGATTGCTTGGTTATTATTTTTAGGTTAACATTGAGCATGATTTGAAACAACTTTTATTAAATTTGATAAACCTTTTGATTGTAAATAGCACTTAGAGTATTGATTTCTTTTCTTAGATTAGGTTTAACAGCCTCAGATATTGGTTGTTCAGTAGAATAGTTGATTTTAGGAGTTACATTTGTGTGTGAGTAGATTAAAGTTACCTTAGGCATGAGCTTGAAACCATTTTACCTTGCACATATTGTGTAGTAACTCAAATTTTATGTGTCCTGGTTGATAATTAAATCGAAGGTAAATTAATTAGTAAACATTTTACCCAACATTTTGGGGTCGTTGCTGGGGAGTTGCTCCAAGGTAAGCTAGTATTTTGCTCATTTTCTACGAATTTGTTGGATGTGAAGTTCAGGTAGATAGGGGTAGATAGGTTTCCTTTACATTAAACAGAAAGGGGGAGGGGAAATGATAAGACACAAAGATGAATTCACTACAAGATTCCCATGGTGTAACAGCCTGATGCATCCACTTTAGTGGGTTGCCCCAAATCCTTGTTGTTTCCTTCTCGTAAGTGTGTTTGTTTTTTCACATGTTTGATTTATTTTGCTGCAAAAGTGTGTTTACCTTTCCTATAAGGCGTGTTTATTTTCTTGCAATTTAATTTCATGCAAGTGTGTTTTTCTTTTTGCAAGTTTGGGTGTGTTTACTTTTTGCAATTTAATTTCAAGAGTGTTTTATTTTATGCAAGAGCGGTGTGTGTTTGATTGGCGTAAATATGTTTTGAGTGGTAGATAGTCTTGATTAGAATCATTTAAAACACATATAAAGCAAATAAAAATAAAAACTTGGGTGTTGTAAGAGCCCCATACACTAATCCTTGTGTGAGACATGAACAAAACAACCGAAAAAAATGGATTTACAAATAACCATCAATTTGGGAAAACTTTCTAAAATCCTAGCTGCAGTTGGGAATTCTTCTTATCAGGTAGAACACATCCTGACATCAGTTAAGAGTTTATCTACCTCTCCTGACATAACAAATGAACCAAAGTCCCAAGAGCCACAAAAAAGTATTCCTTTCCAAATTGCAGAGGAAATTGACAACTTGAGGACTACATCCAATGGAAAGCAGCCTAAAATTGAGGAGGTATCACCAGATCCTCTATGTACTTCCGAAATCAATCAATCAGAAGAAGGGGATCTACATGATATGATGAAGGCACTACTACATTTCGATCCAAAATCTGACGGTTACTTCCGACGGCACATGGATTTCTTTTTTTAAACTCACCAAAAATCACAAGGTTAATTTTTTTTTTGTAAATGTGGTGATAAGCGTCGCTTAAGCGACGGCTAGTTTAATCACCGTCGCTTTACCGACGGCACGAACATGAACTTAAATGAGAAAAAAGCTTTTGATTATGGTTGCTCAAGGTGCAAATACTTTCATATCAAAATGAGTTACTCTTTTTACCACATTGGTAGACAAATTCTAGCCCAGATCCTCGCTGTATACTAGTCACTCGATTTATTTTCTTCATCTGAACTGATCATGGAGACCTGCGCCAGCGCAGTCCCAACAATTCCATCTAGAGGTTTGACAAAGCAATATCTAAACCCGAGCTGCCCATCTATTCAATTAGCCATTTTCAATAAAAATAGCCTTTCAACTCCACCATATTACTCTGTCTGTGCTTGTACTTTTGCTTCTCATTTCGGGTCAAGGCAGAGAGCTCAGGCTGTAAAACCCATTAACTCTTTGGGCAGTTGAAGAGGAAGTCTATCTCCATCATTGGACTCGGTAGGCACATCATCTAACTTATGGATGCCGAGACCAGAGGACCTAGATACCACCAATATGCTTCTCCGGCAGAGGATCGTCTTCTTGGGTTCCCAGGTTTGTTTCTCAGCTCCCTCTATTATTAGGTTTTCCAGAAGAAGAATGAGCTCCTCAGCTGAATTGGTCATTGTGGCTTTGTGGCAATTTCTGCAACACAATGCAACCAACATCCCAATACAACAGAACACAATGCAACCAACATCCCAATACAACATAACACAATGCAGGGCCTAACAACTTGGGTATTCCTAAACTTAGTGTTGTATGCGGGTATAGCCTTATGGGTGACATTTGTCAGTCCATGGTCCTTAGCTCTATTTCCATACAAACAATTCAATTGCATACATAAGGTAGGGTTCAATACTATTTGTGGATATACCGCATGTAATTTTTGGATTACCCAAATGGCATTTTTCGTAGGAAATATATATCACCTGCACGGACGCTTTAAGACATCAAGCCATGTATACATGTTCTCTGCCTTGTCAAGTCCGATCCTAATTTTGTGTTTTGTCTGGTTGGTTGCATTTGTTAACTTTGATTTCCATGTAGTCATTTTATTGCATATACACAACACTAGTATTGATAACATGGTTCGATGCCATGTCTATAGTAAAGGTGAATGTTCTCGACGATGTAAACTTGCTACTTTATTGCTTTGGAGGATCTGAGCTTATTGTAGCCAGCTTTTAGTTGTTGATGTGATGGGCAGGTAGATGATGTGAGTGCAGATTTTATTATCAGTCAAATTTTGCTTTTGGATTTGGAAGACTCAACAAAATACATTAAATTGTTCATCAATTCTCCAGGAGGTTCAGTGACTGTAGGTATACAAAGCCTTTTATCCAGGTTAATTTTATACTGTACCCCTGCTTTTAAGTTTTATGTTTATTTTTAAACAGAAACAGAATATTTTAACTCAATTTATACGAGATTACAGAGAAGCCACCTCTGCTTAAGCCTTATACCCATAGGGTGTTTTACATTTCGTACCCAAACTCTTTCGATTTCATTACTGCACTTCTCTAAACTTGTTTAAAAAATCAATATCTGACTTCTTAACCTACCTAACAGACATATTCTTTCAATTCTCAACAAAACTTATTTTGTATTAACTGATGGTTTGAGTTTGCTGGTGGTTGCGGCCACCTGGAGGTTGGTTTCAAAAACAAACATTCTAAACTACTAATTGTCAACATGTTTAAAGTTTTACCCATACATCAGACATTATCCACAGTTTTCAGTATTCCTCATTTAAGTATATAGTAATACCAGCATAATTTCATTAACTTGTTTGATTCTTGCAGCTTATCACTTGTGCAGTGTGAACTAATGAGGAAACTGTACGTCTTAAATTTTGGCACTAGCCCCTTTTTAACCATATCATCATAAAACATCAAAGTATTTTTTGTTTACCTTCCTGACAATAGAAGATAACATAATCCACATAGCGTGAGTTAACAAGGGCGAGCAAATCCTCATTTGGAATTTCCCCAAGTGTATTGGTTGCCTACATAGAAGTTGTCTGAACTTCTGAAGGTTGTCATAATTTATGACATGTCAATTTGCATAGTGATAGTACAACTTGAAATGGCAGCAGTTGGATCCTTTAATTGAAGTCCCCTGAATGTAGTTGATGCTTCTTGTAGCTTTCCTTCATGATAAAGTATTTTGATGAATTCAGCATATGAGACATCAAGCTCTGGCCCAACCAATGATTTGTCACTACCCAAAAAACTGTAGTATTTACTATTTAGAGCATAATCTACTGTATAAATGCATATTAAATGCATATTAAGTTTTAAATGCTGAAAACATTACAAATAGGTATGCAAAGTCAAGATCAGCTTGAATTTTTCGTAGGGGCTACAACTTACAAGCATCCCGACTGGAGTGTACAAATTTTGGAAGCGGCCAATATATTCACATTGTTGCAAACCAACACCTAGAAAAGGTTTCCAGACTTACAAGAAGAACACCCAAACTATTCCCGATGGTTGAAATAAACTTACAAGAAGACAATACCAAGTTTGTCTACATACAGACTTAATATGACTTGCTTGATCTCCACACTTTTGAAATCTGAGAATTGCTTGATTACTGAGAATTATCCTTCTTGGTTCCGTTTAATGATTTTTCTTTTGATAAAGAAGTTGGTGCCACCATATGAGAGGAAGACATTGGATACCGTATGGTAAAATATTCTAGAACTAGATAGTCTTTTCCACTCTGTTCTTCAGTTCAGCCTCTTTCTCTTGTGGCAGGGACTCTCCATCGACAGTTTTATCAATCTTTGAGTTAGTTCAATGCTCTTATGTTGGTAGAGTTGAATTTCTTTGGTCTTCCTGGGATTATCCTTCGATAGGGGAGATTTTTGCACCATCCCATTTTCATTGTCTAAGGACATTCAATCAACTAACTATATGATGGTGTAGTTTTGTACCATCCCATCAAGTTAGCTTGCATTTCTTATTCTTTTTAATCAGTGCTCTTGAAGGGGTGGCCTCAAAAACTCAAGCAAATGATTTCCATGAAGCAAGGAAAAAACCAATGACATGGCATCCAAAGTCTAGCTCTACGAGATATGTCCATAAGGCATGATATGCAGGCTATCTCTATAGTAGACACTCTCCACAAAACCAGGTCTAGGATGATGCAAATTTTATCCAAAGTGGACAAGTCATCATCCAAATTAGAATGCTATAACCGTCATGGCTGTAAGACCTAATGCAATGATTCTCCTTTATAAGAAATACCCTATATCTGATTGCATTCATAAAGAAACCTTCTTAAAGGCTGGTCATTTCATTATAATGTGCACAGGTATGGCTAAATGAAAGCCTTTAACCCAATTGCTCAACTTTAAATCATGCAACAAACCCTCATCATTGTGCACTGTCCAAACATGGCAATGAAAGGCATATAAATCTCTCTTGAGGACTGAATACTAGTGGATCTTGACCTGTTACTTGATTATGTAAGGCTACAAATGGATTTCTGTGCGAGAATATTGTATCCACATTGAGCTACAGGGCTCCTATTAATTCTAAATACTAAGCCAAGTCAATGCTCTTGTTGATCAAATAATTTCTCGAATTGGCATTTTGAAAGCTTGCTTGTTCATCCTTAAATTTATCATGAAAAAGGAGGACTTAAATTACTTTATTCTGTATCCCTTCCTGTAGGTTTCAGGGGCTGAATTTGGTGTAATAAAGATCTCTGAGACTGCTGCAAAACACTGTTCTAGAATTAACCCTCCAATGTATTCCTTTTATAGACTTTCTATTAGGGTGAAAATCCATCCAAGGATACAAAATTAGGCTTGAGGAATGATGCCGCTGCTACAGGAGAAATCTAACAGTCACTTTAAGGCCTTATTTTTCTTCCTCTTCCCCACAAAATGTATACCATATGCAAAAGGGGAGTGCTACCAAACATCCATGGAGATAAGGAATACCATGTGTGAAACACCATCAAGCCACAAATCTACACATTCATCGATGATCCAAGGCATCATCAAATGAACATGTCATCCTTTACTGAAATTGTGGTGAAGATCATAAGTGGACACCCATGCAAAATGGGAAGTAACAGGGTCCACTACCTTCCTACCAAAGCTGAGCAGGTGGTTCACTTCCTATTTGGTCAGGATATGCTAAAATATGTGGAGAACCTGTCTTTGGCTCAGCTTCCTCCACCTTTCTATGGCCATGACCTTCCTTGTTGCTTTGATCATATCTTTCATCCTCCCAAACATTAATTCCCATTTCTAATTGTCCTCATCTATCTTCTGTTTGCATTATTCTGTTCAGCATACCGATTCTTTCTCCTAAATCCTTTAGGCTATCAGAATTTTACTTCATATTTGGCATTTATTGAAAATTGCTTCAAATCAGTATTATAATTCTTATTGCTTTGAAACCTTTTAGCATAGTGCTTTTGCAGGTTTGCAGGACTAGGAGCAGGGCTTGCTTGGTTATATGGATTTACAAAGCTTGTGAAATCTAGTGTTTCAGTTTGTTTACTGAATAATAGACCTGATCAAGCATCTTTACTTTTATACACCTGAGATATTTGATTTGGATTAAAATTGAAAAGTATTTTTATTTTAGAAATAGATGTGTTAAAGGAATGTATGCCGCAAATGTGTCGGGATTTGTTACAAGAGGTGTTTGTATGTAAATGACAATTTGTCTATTGGCATGGACTTCTTGTGGCATCACAATGGGTGCATGAATATTTAAGCTATAAAATCTAAATTTCTGCTAATCATTCTAAAATAGCACATGTATTCAGACTCGTCAACATTAATAGAACCGCGATCAGCTGAATTTCTTTCTAGGATTAAACTTGAGCAGCTTCTTTATATGTTCTTGAATTGTGTCATATTGTGTTTTCAGTTTGATGTGCTAGATTAACAAAGGGATTTCTTTCTTGATATATTTACACAGAGGATTCTATTCAGGCCAAGAATGTATTCCTTGCTATTATGTCACATGAGATAAGGACTCCTTTGAATGGCGTTTTGGGACTGGCAGAAGCTTTGGAGGCTTCAGAACTGAGAGCTGAACAGAGAGAACTTGTTAGAACCATTCTGTCATCAAGTGTTATGATTGCTGATATACTGGGTGACATCTTCGACCTTGCAACCATGGAATTTGGTGAGATCAATTTTCTTTTTGTTTCAGATATCAATTTTAATTTTTAACCAATTGCACACCTGATAATTATTTGATAGGTGGACAAACAGTTTATTTTTTTTGAAGTGTTGTGCATTTCAGTCCTTGAGGATTTTTAGCGACTAAGATGTAGGATCATTTGTAAAGAACGAGTTTGTTTTTTCTCATGTGTTGTGCAGTTCAGTACTTGAGGGTTTTTAGTGACTAAGATGTAGGATCATTTGTAGAGAACGAGTTTGTTTTACTAATGAGTGTTTCCCATCTATGAATGAATTTACAAGACAGTGAAATATGTTTTCGAGGATGAGGATAACAAATGCATGATACTAAAGATTTTCTTATTTGAGAAAGCAGCCAAATCGAATGGAGGGTAGTTTCTTATGTTTTGTAGTGTGTTAAAGCTAGCATGAGATATGCAGTGAATGTTCTAAATAGCAGTCAATAAAACTCACAAATTTCTTTACAAGACCAGTCGTTCCATTCTAGCACTTGAGCCTTCAATTATATTGATAACTACATTCGGTGAGCATGTATATTGTAGGCCAATGTGAGTAGTTATTGAACATTAATTATGGCTTTTATTGAGTGGACCATGATTTCCCCCAGGTATAACAGATTGACATTTGATGGATTTTTTTTTTTCAAAGTACAAAAGCAACCAATAAATTCAACTAACTCCAGTTGTAAGGATCTTAATCTCATTCTTCTTCTGCATTCAAAAGAGTAAATACTTCTACTCTGAAATTGGAAATTTTCAATCAATTGGAAATTGTGTTCTAATTACAATGACTCCTACTGTAGCCTTTGCAGATTTTGAGTCTTAAGGAGTCATCTCCCAAACTGGACCCTGTGGATGTCCTTATAATAAGAATGCGAGCTACAAGAACAAGAGCATCATCAGTATAAGCAAACCTCCCATCCTCTACCTTCAGAACTTGATTTACTAGGTGTTCTTCAAGTTCGATGGATAAGGCACGCCTCATAACAAGTTCATGTAACAGGTTAAAGCATGCTTTGTGAAAATGTTCAAGGAAGTGTTTTTCATAGGACATATCTGAAAGACCGGCCCCCTCGATTCTTTCATCAACTGAAAGCTGTGGCTGTAGCATTCGTAAAAGAGCACTGAAACTCATGGGCTGAGAATGGAACTCGGGAGATTCCCATTCTGAATTGAATTGAAGGTTTAACTACCGATTTTGACCAATTCAACCCCCCTGATCTGTCAATTCCCTATTTTATCCACTACACCCTTGTGTGTCCATTGTACTGTGTTACAACTTACAACTTTCTGCAGTGATCTAGTTATTAGTTTCTCTGATTTGGAGTAGTAAGCTGTTCTGCAAGTAGTTGCTGCAGTGCAAGGTTATTGCCCACCATGGCCATTATAAGAGTGTGTGTGCTCTGTTTCAACCTTGCTTTTCATCGAAAGTTAAAATTTATGAAATTAGAAAATATGTGAAGCACACTTATTTCTGTTTAATATCCTATCTTTTCCATGGGTGATGATTTGTTGTTAATTTCTTTGCAGTTTTATGATATATTCTCTGGAACAGCTCTTGAATGTTGACACCAGCATTTTGTGGGAACTGACATGGGCTAGAAAGCCACTGAAAAAGAAGTGGCTGAAGCATATCATTGCTCCGGCCATGGATTATTTGTCAATACTTTTGTCAATCCGAGGAGAAATCTTTATTTGAATGGAGTATACCCTTACTACTTTGGACAGCTCTCAAATGGTTGTCGATTTCCCATTAAACATTGACAGTTGAGATTATTCAAGGAAGGAAATAAGCATATATATTCAATTCAGTATGAGGGTATCCAGATGTCTGTGTATTTTCAGTTGTTTTTTAAATTTCCTCTTTGATATAAAGGTTTGATCTTTACGAATTGAGCAGAGATCCCTTTTTAACGGAGCTATTCCCAATTGAGAATGCAGAGGATAGTTCAACAGTGGTACCTGTGTGAAATTGTAGGATCTATTGAATAAGGGATTATGGTTCAGAGTGGATGCTATCACAAGGCTTGGAGGAAGTAGATTGCAGAGGACAGTTCATCAGCGGCACCTGTGTGGAATTGCATGAGCTATTGATTAAGGGATTATGGTTCAGAGTGGTTTCTGTGTGAGAAGCAAATTTGGACTCCATGTATTGGCAAGAAACAGCAATATAGGGAAGATACAGTGTGGTTGTAACTGGCTCCACTCAGCTTCTCAGGTTTCCTCCCACGAATGTTCATTTTGGCCATACAGGGGAGCTATCATAGCTGGAAAATATCATTCTATAGTTTTCAACCTTCAGATTAGGGCTGGCTTCAAGCTTTGGATTAGGATTCACAAAGATACTAAGCATATTTGATCAATGTCTTCACAGGTATGTTGGCACAGTCGAAGACCTCTATGCACCCAGCCAGTGCATTAAAAGCTCCCCAGCAAAGTGCTTATTGTTTGTGATGTAGACCAAGTTCCAACCATATGGGGAAGTCAAACCCTTGCTTAGAGAAAAATGATATAACCACCTTTTGCCACAAACTTGACCAACCATATGGAGAAGTCAAACCTATGCATGGAAAAAATTGATATAACCACCTTTTCCCATGAACTTGATACTTGATAGTGCTCCCTTGACACACACTAGTTCACACGGACTGAATATGAGACCCACTTACAAATAAGATCTGCAAGAATTTGTTTTATTTTTCTTTCCCTCATTTATTTCTTGCTATTTGCAATTTGAATCATATTTAGTGCCACAAGTGAAATCTGTCCGTGGAAATTGAACTTGGCTACCTGTTAAGATGGTAACTTGTCTTTATCTCTTGATCAACCTATGGTAACATATTCATAAAATGTTATTTTCTGATTATAATGTTAATTGTAACCATCAAATGTTCTAGAATTAATAGCACTAGCATACTCACGTATTTATCTACGAAGTTCGCCAATTTTTATTGAAAATGTTCTAAGCCTTGCCATTTCAGGACTGGCCCTCATTCTTTACCATATTCAGCCACAAAACGTTATTTGTCAAGGTCAGGATTACTGGAGGGATCAGCATCTCATAAATTTTCACAATCTCCTGCACAGACGTGACAAGAATATGTTTTACAGGATTCAAGCAAGATGAACATAATGGAGAATTTATGATATTCTTTTGCATTGGCAATTGTTTTTCCAAAATTCACTGTGGCCCAAATTCAAACACAAACCAGGTGGCTTGGCATATCCACAGAAATAACATGACCTATATAGCATATATTGAATACTGGCTGGCAAGAACTATTATTTTGGTTTACCTAACAAGTTAATAGCAATGTCAGGATGGAGTTACGTATACAGGTAATGATACAGCATTAAGAAATTCAACAAATAAACAGAGATCTTTACCCTTTCAAGGACAAAAGATCAGAAAATAAATTCAATTCCATCTTGATTCTTGAAGCGAAGAATTTACAAGTTGCCATGTTATACCAATAAATCCAGGTTTGGCATGTGCATGTCTAGCCCCAAGTTTCAAATAATTGTCTTCTGCCTGTGGCAACCAAGTTTGAGGGCTATTTTGTCTTATATCCAAACAACTATTTGACATTGTTGCAGGAAGAGATGCATACCATGACCAAATTATTGTCCATCAGCAAGACCAGTTTAATGCACTGGCTGGAAACATTATTTAGTCTGTCAGTCATGGAAGAAAATAAAATCGGTATTGGTCAATCAGGTGCTATTCCACCTTTAGTGGATCTGCTTAGGGATGGTAGTCCTCGAGGAAAGAAGGATGCTGCCACTGCTTTATTTAACCTTTCTATTTATCATGACAACAAAGCTCGCTTAGTAAGGGCTGGAGCTATAAAATCTCTTGTTGAGCTGATGGACCCTGCAGCTGGAATGGTAGACAAGGTTGTTGCTGTATTGTCCAATATTTCAACCATTCTTGAAGGTCGATTTGCAATTGGTGAGGAGGGGGGCATTCCTGCTTTGGTTGAGGTAGTGGAGCTAGGTTCTTCGAGGGGAAAGGAAAATGCCACTGCAGCTTTGCTTCAACTTTGTACAAATAGCAATAGGTTTCGTGCTATGGTTTTGCAAGAAGGAGCTATTCCACCTTTGGTTGCATTATCGCAATCTGGCACTCCACGGGCTAGAGAGAAGGTGATATTCCCAATGTAGACTGGTTGTATCCCTTATTTGTCTCTTAATGTCACTGATCTGTCTATTCAAGAATGCTTGATGTATATACTATAGTCTAATTGGTTATATGATTGACTTGTTTTTATGTAGGCCCAAGCACTTCTTCGTCATTTTAGGGATCAGAGACATGCAGGTATAGGAAGGGGCAGTTCAGAGATAAACGTGAAAAAGGGTTATAGTTGATTAGAAAAAATATACATCTTATATCCCATAAGTGTATATTACATTGGCTTTTAGTTTTCCTGATGATCAGTGCGGAATCCTAATTAACTTTGAGGTTTTTTATACCTACTGTTTTAGCTATTTCTAGGCCTCTTAACAATTAATTGCCTCATACTCCGCAACACCAATTATTAGTCAATACAAATTCCAACCTCACAGCGAAAGATTCTACCTCCTGCGTGGGGGCTTGCATAAACTATGCCTGGCACCATTGCTTGTCTTGGCTCCAACTCCATCGACATGGCCCGAACCAAGTCTAGTGGCCAATCTTTCGGTCTTTTTATAAGAGGATTTTCACTTATAGCTCGTTCTACTTATATGGTGTTTACCCCTAAGTCTCGCTCTTCCAGCAACAAGGGAAGGATAATAAGGGTTCCTCTTCCACAACCACATATTGCTGATGAGCAACCATAGCTTCATTCCGTGAGCTGCCTGTTAAATCTCTCATAAATGTGGAATGGACTCTCACCTTCGGTATTGAGCCTAACTAGTTAAATTTACAAGATAGCTGAAAGAAATAAAACAAAAGACTGAAGGGTATACAATGCTATCTGTTTCAGATCAGCCTATGGATCCATCAGAAGACTGGGATTGGGATCTTTGCAAAGGAATCCAATCCTTAATGCTGAAAGAGGATCTCAGAAAGAAGACCCATCCCGACCCATCACTCCTCCCGGAATGAAAGTCCATCTGAATACTAAAAAGGGGACAAAAATAGCTGACGTTAATCTGGTTAGCTCGTTACCAGCGGGATCCACCCTGTCACGTTACTTATGTAGATGTGCTTCCCAAGATTGAAAAGGGATTGTTGTTCGCTGCTTATCCACGTGACTTCCCTATCATTGCATATCATCTCGATGGGACTCCGATCTATCAAGATGTCTTCACCAAAGCCGCTCTCACACCGCTCTTCGAAACAGGGATTTTTTTTTTTTTAAAATACCAAACCGTCGCTTAAGAGACACTTGTAGGTGTCTCTTAACCGTCGCGTAATGGCTATTTTCGTCGCTTAACCGACGGTTTCTCTAGCTTTTCTGCAATATTTTTAAAAAAAAAATGAGTAAACGTCGCTTATCCGACGGATCTGCTGTCGCTTAACCGACAGCATGAAGGTTATTTTGCTAAAAAAATTTCATTACCGTCGAAGAAAGGCTGTCGCTTAACCGACGGTTTACATTTAACCGACGGTAAACTGAGGTGTCTCTTAACCGACCGTTTCAAAAGGTGTCAGATAACCGACGACAAGTTTTCGACGCTTAAAAAAATCAATAGTGTCGTACATGCGACAAAGAAGTGTCAAAAATCCGACAATTCTGTCGTCGGATTTTTGGTCGAAATGTAGTAGTGAGGGATGTGAGTACCAGGACTACTTTGAAAGTTGGTTCAAAGAAGTAACCAGACTACAACACCATTTCCTCCTTCAACACCTTTTGTTGCAGAAGCAAGTAAGCCGGTTGGTTCTCCATATCCAGGTAATCATTACAACAAATTTTTCATATGTGGATAAAGGTATATTTTTAATCTTACTTCGCACTTGGTTACATTGGAAGAATTCATATACTTGAATATAAATGTTTTCTTTCTTCTTAGGTAGAATAGGAAAATATGTATATAAATAAAAAAGTTGCATGTTTAGTTTAGAAATTAATGCAGCTTCGTTGTTTTTCTTTTTTTTTCAATAAAATGATAAGATATTTAACCAGAATTTATACCTTCCTTCCAATTCATACTTTCAGAAAATTTATTATAACAGCAGCTCATAGCCTATAAAAAGGAAAAATGCCATAGGGTAATATGAAATTGTGATTGTTTTTAATAATGGTTTTGTAAACATAAGAACAATTGATGATGAACAAGTTGCATTTGTGGTAATGGACAGCGGTTGAAGGCATTTTCTTTGGTGAGGCTCAGGGTATTTTTTTTTTAAAGGGAAGTTTCTTTGTTACCATTGATTCCTTTTTATTTTCAAGAACTTTCCTAATGTGAATTAATCCTTGAGAAACACTTTAAATATTTTTACTGGTTTCACTAGGTTATTGGAATACCCGTATCAAATAAATAAAAAAAGCATGTTTTTCTATAAGACTTGTTGTTTTCAGTTCAGTTTTTTTTATAGACTTGTCCTCTTTATTCATATAGGATGTCTATCTACCTTGTTTTGCCTCTATTAGTGATTTACAGCCTCAAGGGGTTTCACTTATGAACTCATAGTATACTAGTCCCCTTTGACTTGGTTTCACACTGGATTGAACGAGGATATTTTTACAAGTAGTAACAGTTGGGGAGATTGAGTTATTATCCAGATAGGCACCACAATAATTTTATTAGGGATAGTTTTCAAGACTGAAGGGTCTTTTGATCATTATCCATTGGCTTTCATTATATTAAATATACATATATATTATAAATAATTCCACCCACCTCATGTCTTTCAATTTATACAGTTATAGGGGTTAGTTGTTCAGACGGACAAATCTTTATAGGCATGTTTCAAGAAATCTCTTCCAATTTTAATACCATCCCACTCCTAGAAGGTTTTCAGAGCTGCGCCCCCACTCATCTATGCGTAAGCAAATTAAAAATTTTATCTTTAAGATGAATTGGGACAAGGGCCTCTGGTAGAAAAAGGGTGTAAGAGGTTAACCCGCCGAGATACTGAACAGGTCCATTGGAAGCAGGTATCGACCTATGGTATAAACAGGTAAACCCATCAGGGTACTGAACATGCCTGTTGGCAATGGGGCATTCTTCCTAGGGAAGAATTTTCTTAGGTATTACAGTTACCCCACCGGAGTACTGAACAGGCTTGCCGGCAGTGGGTTCTAACTTTGATGTCTATTTTTTTTTAAAACCCTCATTTATACTTATCTGTGTGAACAATGTACCTGTGTAAATGTTAAAGAGAAGCCATGTTGAGTTAAATGAAAATTAAAGAGAACTGTTTGTAATAAGCTAGTCAATAATCATTTTCAGATGCTTTAAGTCTTTGTTACCTGATCTTTATTATAGAAGAGGTTTATGCCTCTAGAGTGTACTAACGTTTAGTGATTCAATGAACACAATTGTGAACCTTATTTTTTTTTGCCACTCAAACTTTCTTGTGTGAAGCTGAGTCAAGTTGGCCAGTACACTATTTTGGGCCTCATTTGGTACTCCTCTTGTCTTGTTTTTAGAAGGCACATATTTTGGTGAAGAAGTTCTCTATGGATAAAGAGGAAGAAGTCTGTGCTTATGGGTTGAAGTTTTGAATATTTTTAATACTTAGATGCAAAAGTGAGATTGATAGTCTATGGACTGTTTTTAATTCTGTTTTTGTATTGACAATAATGAATAGTTTTATGACTTAGCTTTGTTTATGTGTGGTCAGATGAAGAAGCAACCACTGAATAATGGTAACTGTGCAAGGAGCCTACTGGATAAAACAAAATTTTCAGGCAGTTTTAATTGTCTTTTCAACTCACAAAAGTTGGAAATTTTGAAGAAAGACAATTATTTGCCCTTGCTTATAACATCATCACCCTGCTGGCAATC
Organism: Pseudotsuga menziesii; assembly: GCA_001517045.1. NCBI lineage: Eukaryota > Viridiplantae > Streptophyta > Pinopsida > Pinales > Pinaceae > Pseudotsuga > Pseudotsuga menziesii. The sequence goes on from LPNX011205151.1 coordinate 48,205, forward strand.
ATTTCCACCCTTGCAAGCTTGAAAATACTTTTGTTTCTGGACATGAAAATACTAGACTCAGACTGGATCAAATACTGGATCAGGTGCCGAATGAGGTATTGGAATGAGTTCTGCAAAACTGGTAAATTGAATTTTAAAGGTAATGTTCAGAACGCTAGAGTAATCTTTACTGTTAAAAGCCAGGTATCTTTCTAATTTAAAAAATTGGTGAAATTATGAGGATTTACCTTAACACATTATATTCCATAGAGTTGATAAGCCACCTCTCCTTTGTAAGTAATTTAATGACATATACACCTTGGCAAAATTTTACTTTATATTATTGATTATTTTATATCAATAAATCATACACCATCGCTTATGTTTAGTTTTCCATTTTTAATTTTTATGTCATTAATTTACTAAAATCCAAAGCCTGACTCCATGGTTAAAATTGACATTTGATATGTCTTAAGGCTATGAATTTTTTTGGGACGTGTTGATATCATTATAAGGAAAGGAAGTGTGGGCAATACATGCCTTGATATGCTATAATTTCCTTAGTACGTCTATCATTACCATCAAATTTTTTTCCCCTTGCCATTATATTTTTAAATGGACTAGTTTCGACTTTCATCTTTACCATCTGGAGGGAGGTTGATAGAGGTTTTTAATTGTCCTTCGATTTACTATGTTCTCTCATTTTTCCATTCTCTTTGTCCCTAATCTTATTCCTATGTTTCCACGATGCTCAATTGACATGAACCCACTGAGTATGAACAGTTATTGGCCATGCCCGAGTTTTAGCTTGCAATGAGTTGTTTGTCCGAGCTGGATGGCACCCTTTCTTGACCACTTTGCAGGGGCACGATGATTCCATGTCTCTGCAATTCACCCTGGGGTTCGATGGTCACACTACCAAGGTGATATCGTTGGTGTTTCTAGTCACAAAGGAGTCAGTCGCACAGGCTACGGGGCTTCCACGAACAGGGGATCGCTGGTTCACGAACTTTAAGCTGCCGCACAAGGACTATGATTACATTTTTAAACTTGAATTCTTGGTTGTGAAGGGTGAAAAGGGATTTTCAAAACTACAGATCAGAGAAGAATTTATCAATCCTTTAGTAATTATACCAAGCTCATTGCTTGTGAAGGTCGATTATCTACTTTCAAAGCTTGTCACTTTCGATATCTTACAAATTTTGAATTCAGTAAGCTCCTCAACTTTCCATTTTATTTCTGGAAAAGTTTGGGTAAGATGGCTTCTCAGGTCAGGAAAAATGTAGAAAACCCTACTCATAGCCTGTATCATCATGGGCTTATCAATATGGTCATTTTAGCTGAGTCGAAGAAAAAAAAAATCAAGCATGGGAACAATTTCTATACGAATTGTCCAATTCTCATATTAGTTCACCCATGGTTAATGACGTGAGCAGACCTCATATTCCTGATCTTATTGACAAAGTATCCTCTATGAATGTTTCTAAATGTCAAACTAGTGACATTCAAGAACAAAAAGTTAAGAGTTGTAAGAAGGCAGGAAGGTCCCATGCCAAGAAGCCTCGGGGGTTAAAAGGGCGGCAAGCAAATTTTTCAGTTTGAGAGTGGACAAGGTTGGCCTAATTGTGGGAAAATTCCCGTTCCATCAACCGGTAGGTTTACCTATAGTATGGCTACCCAAGAGAAAAAGATAGAACCTAAAGGTAAAACACCTGTTCATGTTCAGCTATATTCATCCACTTCTTCATATGCACATGATTATTCTTATGATTCCCATGGTAATCCTTCAATACAGAGTCCTGTTGCAGATTCTTCCTTGCCATTTCATTTTTCAGCATCTCAGACTTTAAAATCTGATCAGAATTCTATCAAATCTCACCGATCAAATACTTTAGCCTCAATCTCTAGAATTTAACCCAAAGTTTGGTCATCAATTTTGATTCTCAATTTTGTATGTCTGGGTCAAAATTTTCTTACATTGGGACATGCAAGGTCTTCAGCCTAGTGGAGATGATGATCTCCTATTTTTTCTTGTCTACCACCCTATTCCTAGTTCGAAGCTATATGGGATCAAGTATATCTGACTCTATTTTGTTGTATTTTGTGTTTGAATATGTATTTTCAAGGACAACATCCCAAGATGCTTTAAACAGGTAAATTATTGACATTTTTATCACTTTATTTATCATTTTGATGGATTTCAATTCCTGAATAAAACTTTATCTTTTGATTAAATGCTGATCATTTGTCAAAATCTTGTTTCCCATGCAATTGTTTTTCTGGTGGCTCGATCCGACACCTGTTCTAGCACTCACTGAGCATGTATTGATTGGTTCAGATATTTGGGGGATTCATTTGTCCAGAATTACACATGTATTTTATGCTTGGTCATTTCAATATGGATTATGAGCTATAAGTAATCATTCAAATGCTTTGTTTTCTCCAGAAGTCGTGGCCCTAATCTCAAGCAATTTGGCAATGGCATTCCCGTCATTAATCAGGAACCTGATTTTGGGCTCAATTTCTGAGCAATTGGTGGGGAATTATTCAAAATGGTTCAAAAACCACTTCATAAATGCCCCATTTACCCCTAACCACAGGAAATTTTCAGAATTTTTGAACGAATGTGGAGAAATCCCTTCCAGAATAGACGTGGTTTTTCCAGGTTTTGGTGTTGGTCATTTTCTAGGTGGTTGCACAAATTTCTGATTTTTGGGATGGATCTTATCCATCTATTCATGTATGAATAAAGTCTTAGAAGGATGAGGCGGGAGATAATATACTGTAAAACTCTGATTTTGAATTAATTGATCGACTGCTGCATTTGCTTTCTTAAAGCTTCAATTTCAGATCTAGAGGTGTTGAAGGCCGAGCCCACCTTCAACTCTGGTTGTTTATGTGTAGTTTTGTTTTCTCTTCACTACTGTAAGAAATTTTGTGTCATTTATTTTTGATATTGTTCTTCATATATATGTATGCTGGTAAGCTTTATAGACTCATGATTGAAAATATATTGATGCTTGTGTTGAATTAGTTTTGAATGTATGTAAACAGGCTTGGGTAATTTTAGTTCTAGTTGTGGATTTGATTTAGTGAACTGTAGGTTTAAATAATAACAAGAGTAGCTGAATATGCCGGACCTATAATTCTCTCTTCTTTCATTTTCAGTAACTAGATTAAGCTATAGTATTGAGGATTAAACGGTTAAACTTCTTATCCAGAGTTTTTATAATTTATAGGGTTTGCAAAACTTTTAAGCATTTCAAGGATTTGCATAATTTTTAGAGTTTAAAGAGTTGGCAGGGTTTATAGAATTCATAAAGGTTTTAGAGCTTATAATGTTCATAGGATTGATCAGATAGCATTTTCAGACTTGTTGCAGAAGGTTTGGAATTATGTATGGCTTAGTTCAAGATCTTGAGAAAGTCGAATGAGTTAGAGAGAGGAAGTTACAGTTTATTGATATTTGACAGTGTGTTTTTCCAGTATATTTTGATTCTTGTCATTCATTTCTTTATAGCTATAGATCAAATTCAAAAACTAGCGCTGAATCTTGTGAGTTGCTCGAATTGAATTAAAACAGAGTTTTGTTTAAATATTTCCAAGTCATTTTTATGATCATAAGTTATTGCTTCTTACTTTAAGGAAAATTCATTGCAGTAAGCGTGTTTTTATAATGATAGAATTGATACGAAGTAAGGCTCATTAATATTCAAAGTAAATAAGTTTTTAATCTTTGTGGAAGATCTGTTATATTTGTGACAGATTTCCCTTTGATGGTGAAAACAGTTTGAAAAGGCCAGTATGTATAAAGCAGAGTTGTAGAAGTTATGGTGGAGTTGAGTGAGATATTAAAGATTGATCAAATAGTGTTTCTTCTATAAATAAGTTTGAAGATCTCTTTTAGCAGTAGGATTTCCTTCATTAAAAATGCTTGATTGCTTGGTTGTTATTTTTAGGTTAACATTGAGCATGATTTGAAACTGCTTTTATTAAATTTGATAAACCTTTTGATTGTAAATAGCACTTAGAGGATTGATTTCTTTTCTTAGATTAGGTTTAACAGCCTCAGATCTTGGTTGTTCAGTAGAATAGTTGATTTTAGGAGTTACATTTGTGTGTGAGTAGATTAAAGTTACCTTAGGCATGAGCTTGAAACCATTTTACCTTGCACATATAGTGTAGTAACTCAAAGTTTATGTGTCCTGGTTGATAATTAAATCGAAGGTAAATTAATTAGTGAACATTTTACCCAACACTATCATCCGTTCACCCTACTTTGTGTTGAGTTATCCTTAGATGGGCATCAGTTTGTTCATCTCCATTTAGTCTGGATCCATATTTCCCTCATTTTAGGAGGTGGGTTCCTTTTCATACCTAACTTGTTTGGTTAACTAACTGAGAATTGATTTAGTTTTCATGAGTTACATTAGTGAGCTTCTAGTGGTGATTTTCCCACATTGAGTTAGTATTGGAGTCAATCCTGTTGGTGAATTTGAATCATACCTAGTGGATTTGAATTATTCCTATTGTATCATCATTGTATTACACATAGGTTAATGATAATGGATGTAATGTTATGATGAAAAAATTTTGCCTCTTGGTTTTTCAATTTCACCATGAATGTTTTGATCAGTGTACATTGAATTACTTCTTTCACCTTCAACCTTCTTTCATAGTGAGTTCATTCCATCCCGAGGATCCTAATATTTTCTAAATTAAACACTCTCCAATACTTCATATGTGAAAGGTGTAGGAAATGGATCATTAAGGTGAGAATCATTTAGTTTCTATGGGTCAACATAGATACGGAATTCACCAATTTTATTATCTTGAACAACCAATTGATTGAACCATTCTGACTCTTCAAAAGGTTCAATAATTCTTGCCTCTAGAATTAAGTATAATTATGTCTTGACCTTCTCCTTATATCTAGGATTTAGTATGTATGGTTTTTTCTTCACGAGTTTATGTCTGGATTTTGGGGGATATCCATTTCACTTAAATCCCTGTCGACCCCCTTCATTTATGAAAATTTTGTTGGGAATAAATCCTGGAGTTGTGTAAAAAATCTATGATTTTCCTTGCTGTCTCATCTCAATTACTCATTACCAATGGAACCATTTGTTGGCTCGCTTTCAACTAGCCCAGGTTCAACCTTCATCCTGACCAACAAAACCCAAGGTACCGACCCGACATAGCATAAACCCATTGGAAACACTTGCGATGCAAGTGAAGTCTCACCCAAGATACCTATAGGGGCTATAGGAACCAGGCTTCTGCAATTATAGAAGGGGATCTCTCCATGGATGAACTCAAAAAAAATACTCAAGGATGCATATCGAGGAATAATCATTGACTGATAACAAAAATATATAACACATGTAGATATAGATCACATCTACCATATTCTTAGTACTATTATTCCATTTCATCATAAGCATTATTAGTCGCAGCAAAATCACAACGATGTAGACATAAAATAAACACACACCATTGACACAAAGGTTTTAATGTGGAAAACCATATGGGGGGAAACCACACAATCACTCTTTATATGGCATAAGTCGTGTCTTGATCACTTTATGGTCTGTGAAAACATCATGTAGACTTGTTCATCAAAATCCCAATATTACACTATGTCTGTGCACATAGCCTGTGGATCAACATCACATACCCTTCACGACTTTTATCCATCCTTGCACCACAACATACAAAATTATAGATACTCCCAAAACTTACTCACAACCATTATTCAATCAGATCGACCAATATCCAATCAAAATCACTCAAAAATTCCATCAATAACGACCTACTCAAGAATCCCCTTTACATTAATATAGGCTCTAACGGTAGAGTTTACATCCGCGCACACTACCTGTAAGTGGAAATCTTTCCTAAATAACTCACCCTTTATTGTTTCCACAAAAGCTAGCCAAAATTCTAGATTTGACCCATTCTCTCTTTGCTCCATCACAACCTTGTTCACACTGCGATCACATTCCTCAAAACTTCTGGACCATACTATTAAATAATTTCCTAGGGCCAACACTTATATGTTGGAAAGGAAATTAGCACTAAATAATTTATTGATTATATATCCCCAACCTTAGTCGGTTGTTTATATGGAAAAGTAATGGGCAAAGAAACACTTCAAATATGGATGGAAGTCAACTGGAATTCCCTGTTGAATTGTATTCCCAATTTTCACATCATGTTGACGGGATGGATTTTATTCAAAGTGGTTTCAAATGGAGATAGATTAAAGATTATGAACCAGGATTGGTTGTGGCGTCCTTTAGGTTTTGTCTTAAGGAAGTGACATGTTCGGTTTTTTGTAGACACAGTGTTGCATAATAGTATGGGTTATTTTTCCTGGTTTACCTATGGATTTTTTGAAAATATCAGTACTAGAGGCAATTAGAAATAATCTTGGGAAGTTCAATACGTTAGAGGATAATTGGGACACAACAATGGATAGATGTTACACAAATATTTTGGTAGAATTAGATATGCACAACGGTATGTTTGAAGAAACCAAGTTGGAAATGTATGGAAGCATTTGTTCTCAAAATATGGACTATTGGAAATTTTCATTTAAATGCTTCCCATGTAAATAGATAGGTCATCTTCAAAGGAACTACACTCAAGCTGCTGCAGGGTTCCAGAGACATAAAAATGTGTGTTTAAAGAATTTCCATGTTAACAAAGTAGAGAATATAGTTGATGAGGAGAAATGTGGTAATCAATATTTCCCATATTTAAATGTGGGAAAGGTCAATACTTGAGAAAAGTTGGTGGTCGAATGATCTTTTCGTATGGGTAAGCCTCCGATTTCTTCAGTCATTTCATCCATTAATCTATGCTCCTGTGAATATGCTCATGTATCTCTGGATTATCCTCTCTCCTTGTTCACTTCATCTCAAAATCCATTAAGTTCACCTCCCCATTCAAGTCCCCACCCCCAAAGATTAGTTCAAAGCACCCTTCCCTCACTCACCCCACTCAAGGTAGGAAACCCGATCCTCCCCCCTCACAAAAAAGTATTATAGTTTACGCTCTAAGGATTCCTCAAAGGTACCAAAGGTTTTGAGGAAAAATACTCTGTTGGAGGTATAACACTTTATCCTTATCCTAATGTCATTTTGGGGAAAATTTCCTCTATCTCAAAAGCATAAAAGAAAGACATTTTGGAAGTGAAAACTGGGAATAAATCCATTATTATTCAGGCCCTTAGAGCAAGGAAACCTGATGGAAAATTAAAGTTAGCATACCTAAAGTTCTCTTAATCAGCCTGAATACTGATCAAAATCCCCTTCCACAATATTTATTCTACAATTATTCCCTTTTGCAACTAAGTATTTCCTTAAGACTCTTTCCTCCAACTTCGTTCCACAAGGCCTTTTCCGTAAGGCTCTTTTCTGCAAGTTTTTTTCTGCAATTTTGTGGATAACGGAATGAGATTTCACCCACTTTGACAATCAAATTTCTACAAGTTCCTTTCTGTATGTAGATAGCGGAATGCAGCTCCTCCTTCCAACTTTTCCAAAGTTGGCTTCTGCAGTTCGATATTTCTGAACCATTGATTGTTTGCAGTCTCACTCCCGACCATCGATCTATTACAGTTTGCAGATCTTTCCTTCACACTTGCGGATCTTTGCTTCTCTTTTGTGGAAGTTAACCACAACCTTCGATCTTCTGAATTTCATATATTTTGGGATTTTTCTATGACAATCGAATTAATCCATGGAATAATTAATTCGTGATGCAAAAATGACTCTACATTATTAGGGATTCTTCAATGGTTAGTCAAATCATCAAATCACACACACACATAGATACAGAGAGTTTAATATCATGTTTATTTGGTTATTGAAGAAGACATTAAATATATAAGAGCATGCGCAAAGATTTAAACCTCTGCTCTTCATTCAATAAACCAACACACTTACAGACTCTCTATTATCCTTTCCTTATGCATTCTCTTCTTATACATTATATCAACTATATTTAAATAGAGCTTCATCAACTTGTCAGATACAAATAGGTAGGATCTGAACACCTAATCAAAAAAATTCTACAACAATCCTATTCTTGAATAATTCCTCACAGGGCTCAAGGACACTTATGGAAAATTGCCAATTATTACAAAACAAAAATAATCATATCCATCTAACAACAAACCCTATCCTTCTAGAAGCTATTACATGAAATGAATTGCATATTCATCAAACAAAAATATTCTAGTTTGATTCTCCTACATAATAATCCAGGGGAAGAAAATAATTCTTCAATAAGTCTTAAGGGTGTACATCATACTTGGAAATCTCCATGTTTTTCATCCATGCTGCATCTTCAGAAGGCTTATTCTTCCACTTGAACAAATATTGAAATTATTTTGTCAAGAATAGCTTCAATATGAGGTGTTCTTTCTGTGGTAACTGTCCTTGCCAATATATAGAAGAACCATCTCCATCTGAAGTTATTTCATCTGTATGAACAATTTAATCTTTAAAAGGATATATATCTGACACATTGAAAATTGGATAAATTTGAAGATCAGAAGGAAGTTATATTTCATATGCATTAGCAGGAAACTTCCTCAAAATTTTACAAGGTCCAATATTTTTGAGCTTCAACTTATTGTAGCTTCCCAGAAAACCTTTCTTTCTTAATATAGACCATTACTAAATTTCCAACTTGAAAATGAATCTCTTTTATTCTCAAATTTTCTCTATGTTTGTATTTTCCTGCACTTTCCTATAATTTCTTCTTAACATTCTCTTGTAGCTCATGCATACTGGATGCAAAATCTTCACCATATTTACTTATTCTCTCTTGTCCTCCCAAATTTCTAAGTTCAAATACTCCCCTCAAGTGCATTCCATATACAATAGTAAAAGGACTCATACATGTACTTATGTTAGGTGAATCATTATAAGCAAACTCATCTTGAGAAAGAGCTAAGTCTCGTTGCTTCAAATTCTCATACACAAGGCTTCTCAATATGTTTCCTAGGATCCTATTTACCGCTTCAGTCTATCCATCAGTTTGAGGATGATAAGAAGAGATAAAACTGAGATTGGTACCCAACGTTTTCCATAGATTCTCCAAAAATGAGCAACAAATTTAGTATCCCTGTCAGACACAATGTTTAATTTTAAACCATGAAAATTCACATTTTCTTAAAAAAACAAGTTAGAAATGTTTGTTGCGTCATTGGTATTCTTGCAAGCAATAAAATGAGCCATTTTTGAAAACCTATCCACTACAACATAAATAGAATCATTTCCCCTCTGATTTCTACGCAATCCCAAAACAAAATCCATACTAATGTGATCCCAAGGCCTAGTTGGAATTGGTAGGGGTTGATACAATTGAGTATTTTGTCTCCTTCCTTTGGCATGCTGACATATTCTACATCTTTCAACAAACTTATTCACAACATGTTGCATTCCTGTCCAAAATTAGAAATTACTCACATGAGAAAATGTTTTATCTTATCCAAAATGTCATGACAAACCTCTGTTGTGTTTCTCCTGTATCAAATTTCCTCTCATAGAACACTTTGGAATACATAACTTGCTATTTTTGAAACAAAATCCTTCCTATAACATGTTTTCTAACCCTTTGCTTCTATTTTGGGTAACTGGATTCTCACAGGCTGCATATTTATCTTTGAAATCCACATCTTTCTTATACATATCAATCCAATCCTAAAGTACTGACCTTAATCTCTTGCAAGAGAAAACTTACTCTGCTTAAAGAATCAACAACTTTATTAGATTTCTCACTTGTATGTTTAATCACAAAGGTAAAGTTCTACAAAAATTCCACCCACTTAGGATGCTTCTGATTCAATTTAGGCTGACTATTTATAAACTGTAAAGAATGGTTATCAGAATATAACACAAACTCTTTGGGAATCAAGTAATGTTTCTATTTCTTGAGAGATTGCACAACAACATATAACTCTTTGTCATATGAAGAATACTTCTATTTTGCATCATTTAAATTCTCACTGAAGAATGCTATCGATCTTTGTTCTTGACTCAAAATAGTCCATATTGTTGTCCCACTAGCATCTGTCTCTACCTGAAAAATCTTATCAAAAATTGGCAAAGCTAGAATAGGATTTTTAGTAATATTCTTCTTCAACAATTTAAAATTTATGTTAGTTGCTTCTACCCACTTGAAACGTTGTCTACTTTCCCTGAAAGTGTCTATTATAGGTGCACAAATTTGACTAAAATTCCTGATGAATTTTCTATTAAAACTTGCAATACCATGGAAACTTCTTACCTCATACACATTCCTTGGAATTGACCAACTCAAAATTGCTTACACTTTATCTAAATCCATCTTCAACCCTTCTTCTGAAACTACAAATCCTAAATAAATCAACTCTTTCTTCAGGAAACTACACTTTTTCAGATTTATCAATAGCTTCTCCTTTTGTAAGGTTTTCAAAAAAAATTTAAGATGTCTCAAATGTTTTTCTCTATTCTGACTAAAATTCAGAATATCATCTAGATACACTATCACAAATTTTCCAGTGTATTCCTTCAAGACCTCATTCATCAATCTCATAAAAGTTCTAGGTGCATTAGTAAGCCCAAATGGCATTACAAAACATTCATACAATCCATCATTAGTATTGAATGCAATTTTCCATTCATTCCCTCCTCTTATTCTTATTTGATGATAACCACTTTTCAAATCTATCTTTGAAAAATACTTTGAACCACTTAGACAATCCATTAAATCATCAATGTGGGGTAAAGGAAATATGTACCTGATAGTGATCTTATTAATTTCTCTGGAGTCAGTGCACATTCTCCATCCACCATTCTTATTTGGGCTAAGCACAGTGGGTGCTGCATAGGGAATCAAACTCTCTTTCACCAACCCTTTGTCCAACAACTCATGAACCTTCTATTTGATCTCTTCATTCTCTTGAGGAGTTAATCTGTATGCTACCTTATTAGGTAAACTTGTACCAGGTATTAAATCAATATGATGAAAAATACTTCTCATAGGGGGTAAAGAATTTGGTAACAGATCCACAATGATATCAACATATTCATGTAACAAAATTTTAACTTTAGTAGGAAAATCATCTAAATTTGTAGAAGTTAAAATTACCTTTGGCTTACTAACAAGAGAAAAATGTAACTCATCCTCCTCCTTGAATTCTTGCAACAATTCCTTCTCTGTCATCAGAAAAATATTTGACCCTGAACCTTCTTCAACTGATTCATCTTCCAATGGTGATAATATATGTCTTTTTGCATCATTTTCCAGAGAATATGTGTTCCTTCTCCCATCATGAACAACTTTTCTATCATATTTCCATGGCCTCACTAAGAGTATATGGAATACATCCTTAGGAATTATATCACATAATACTACATCTTTATAAGTACCAATTTGAAACTCCACATTGCATAGCACATTCACGAAGATCTGATTTCATTTTTGCAACCAGGACACTTTATAAGGAGCTATATGTTTCATCCTCTCCAATCCCAACTTCTCTACAATATTAGTGAATACCAATTTATCTGTACTACCATTTCCAATGACCATCTTACAACACTTACCTTGTGACTTGCATTTAGTCCTGAACACACTCTTCCTCTCGGCTGGTTCATGTACTTTCTTCTCTGTCTTTACCAAAAATATTTTTAGCATAAGAGATTCTCCTTCTTCAGGAGGATTATTCACCTCTTATGCTTCTTCGACTCCTCACGAGCCTCAACAATGTTTGTATTACTCTGTGCTACAGGTTTATTACTTGGCCACTCCCATGTCAGGTGTCCAATTTCTCCTAGTCCAACCAGAAGTTGGTAGGTTTTCAAGAGTCGACAAAGTCTAACACTTCAGCTTCTTCGTTTGCCTCGATAAGTCCATCTCGACAAGTTCTCATTGACATATTTGCCTCAAAAATTTATCCTCGACAGGTCCACCTCGTTGGTTGAAATTCTGAACTGTTATAACTTCTTTGTAACTGAACGTAATGGGTAGTCACCTAAGTGTCTCAACATCCTATCTAAGCATGTACACTATTGTAATATACATATTTTTTATTCCTCCATCTTTCATGGAGAAGAAGTAATAAATTGGTTTGAATTATTGCATTTTGTATATCTGTATACTTTTTGTTGACCTAAGTGTATTTCCTGCTTTGCTGGTTATTTTTATATGCTTCTTCCATAATAGAACTTGACTCATTAAGTCAACTGTTGTCCCCCCCGTGCACCTTGGCACGACCTGTATCATTGGTATTATAGAAAGACCTCATTATATCTTAAGTTACATAAGCACTTCTATCGAAGTTATTTAACTTATTCTTGTTCAAACACACTCACAAACTAAGCAAAACAAGAAGAAACTTCCTTTGACTTTAGAAAATATGGTCGAAGAAGCAGACAATAGACATGCAACTCATAGAAAAATCACTAAGTCTCCAGTGGACTGAAATGTTAACCCAGTTAAGTGATATTCTCATGTGATTCACTTCGAACTCTAGGGAATCCTCGATGCGACATCACTCTGATAAAATCAACCCCTTTAATGTACAAATGGATCTAGATATACCGAACCTTGAAGGGAAGATTGACGCAGAATCCGTCAACAATTGGGTACAACAACTAGAATCTTACTACGCAGTGAATCAACTCTCCGAAGCAGAAAATATCACTGTTGCATCCTTAAAAATGTCAACCTATGTACACTGCTAGTGGAAGAATCTATCGACAAAGATGGAAAAAGAAGAGGACCCCATCGACACTTGGGTAAAATTTGTCGAATATTTCTGAAATTAATTCTACCGCCCAAGTATCTTGAACAACAATATTAGAAGTGGAAGAAACTAAGGAAATGGAAAGACCAATCCATACAGAGTTACACTAACGAGTTTTATCAACTCGTGGATAGACTTGGCATCCAAAAAGAAGAGAAATCGCTTGTCCTGAAGTATTCCAGTGGTTTATCCTTATACATTCAACAAGAGATGGAGTTTCTGACTGTTAGCACACTTGCAAATGCATTTTATTACACCAGCAAACTTGAAGCTAAACAAAAAGGAAAAACACGTTTCGCGAACAAGCCAACATGTTGAACATTCGACAAGAAGGCACCAACCGACTCCGAAAATTTCAAGAACCCTTCTCAACCAACTATGCCAAATACAGATCATCCAAAGAAGAAATTTTAGAAAGACAAGAGGGATTGCAACATACAAGCCCCTACTAGGAAATGGTGTGATTATCACAGTTCAACATGGCATCATACATCAGAATGAAAAGCTCAAAAGACATTTTTGGCAAAATTGTTGACATCCGACTTGTCCGACAGAACCCTAGTATAATATGATCTAGATGCATCAACCCTCTTGGATTCAGCCTCAACCACTTCGATATCCTCAAGTATTGTCAATGAGGAGGAACGAGAATGCATATTCCATACACAGATATGGATTTAGAAAAATCCATTACATATGATTGTGGATAATGTTATCCAGAAGAACTTCATTTCTGAATATCTTTTGAAGAGATTAGGTCTTGTCACCACTCCACATCCTCAACCTTACAATATTGGTTGGATGAAGGATGGGAAAGAACTAAGTATCACCTGACAATGAAAACTCGCCTACTTCATTAATCCTTTTGAATATGAATTACTCTATGACGTGGCACCGATTTTCATAGCAGACGCCCCGTTCGGTAAACCCTACCTATGGGATCGACACGATACATATCAGGCACATCCTCAAAAGGTGATTATCGAAATTTGGAATCAATGGTATGGAATACCAGAGTGAACACCCACATCAACAGTTGCTATGATATCTTCCAAACAAAAGAAGAATATTATCAATCATGCTCAAAAGTTCACATAAATCATGATAAAGCCGCAACATTCCAGGAAGACTGCAGCAACAAGTCGACTTACCAACCAACGCAACTGCCAACAACAAGAATAGATCAACAACATTCTTGAGGAATACCAGAACATATTTCAAGCACCCAACGGAGTACCTCTGCATTGTCAGGTAAAACACTCCATCGAACTTGTTCCTGGTTCTTCATTACCTAACCACTAGTACAAAATGTGGAATTAGTGATTATGTGACCAAAAATTCTAGTCACCACAGGTTTTTCAAGTGATTTACTTCTAAATATGAGCAATACTATGTGATGAAAGCTATATCTACTAGATGGTGGTGTACACAAAAACAATCTATCTCCGAATGGCCGCAATGTATAAGACTAATGGAGATCATATTTGGAGAAGGGATTGCCTATGATGATCACAAATACATGGGTTTGTCAGATCTTGGGAAACATTGAGCACTGTCACACAGCTTCAAAATCATATCCACAACAAGAATGGGTTCACTAATTCATCCACACCTTAGAAATTCTGCCAAGAAGTTGGTACACCTCAGAGGAGTTGCGCCGAGGAACTGTTGAGTGCAAAATTTTAACTATAAACTTTACCCAGACATCTGAATTTACAAGCGAACATCCAAAAGCCGATACTACGCTACAGGTAATAAAGGAAAAGATATTTGAAGAAATATCGGCTATAGATATGAACTGTCACCAATTCCATATGACTACACACAACTGGATGGAGTGCTACAATATCACGAGAAAACTAGATGTCGATGACCCACTAGAGGTAAATATACCTAAGCAAGAAGGTATATGTATAGTAGAAGGATATCCTATAACTAATGATCAGTTTCTAAAACCACTTAAAATAAAGAAAGTAAATATTGGGTCTAATGAAAACCCGAAGTTTGGTAATATCGAATATTACTGGGATGAGGAGACTGTGGGAAAAATCACTGATTTATTACATGAGTTTCAGAATTTGTTCTGTACAAAGTTCTCTGAAATGAAAGGCATAGTTGGAGACCTTGGAGAAATGAAGATACCCTTGAGGCCTGATGCAAAACCAGTTAGACATCAACCATACCGACTGAACACACACTATACATAGAAAAATAAAGTGGAACTTGACCGAATGTTAGAAGCAGACGTAATAGAACCAGTCAAGGAATCAAAATGGATAATCCCAATAGTGGTACAAGACAAGAAGACTTCAGGGGAAGTCATAATTTGTGCTAATCTCCTGAAACTTAATGATACCTTCTTGCATGATCCATTTCCAACTCCATTTACAAATGAAGTATTGGAAAATGTTGGAGGACAAGAGATGTATTCATTTACAGATGGATTCTTAGGCTACCATCAGGTCATAATTTCCAAAGAAAACCACTACAATACTACCTTTGCAACAGAATGGGGATGCTACCAATACACGGTAATGCCCTTTGGACTAAAAAATGCTCCTGCAATTTTCTCCAGAATTGTAGTTGCTTCCTTTAAAGAATATATACACAAATTTCTTGAAGTCTATTTTTATGATTAGACAGTTTTTGGTCTCATAAAAGATCACATAGAAAGTCTTATACTGATGTTGGAATGATGTCGTCGGTACCAAATTTCCCTCAATTTGAGGAAGTGTATTTTTTGTGCACCTTTTGGGGCATTGTTAAGTCATGTGGTCTATCATGATGGGATTTTGGTTGATCAAACTAAATTTTCCATCATCCTGGACTTACCATCACCTACCAGAGTTAAACAATTAAAAGCAACGCTGGGGCATATGAGATATTACAGAAATTTCATCAAAAAATATGCACAAGTGACTGCCCCGATGGAGAAATTGTTGAAAAAAGATACTAAGTTTTAGTGGACAAATGAATTCCCAGAAAATGCATAAGTTGAAAATAAAAATGGCCACTACACCCATAGTGATATTTCTGGATTGGAAAAAATAATTCCATGTTCATGTGGACGCATCCTCCATGGTGCTTGGGGTGGTATTGACGCAACTAGGAGAAGGAGATATTGATCGCCCCATTTCTTTTGCTATAAAGAAACTATCAACTGTAGAAAAGAATTACACTACAACAGAGCGAGAAGGACTTGCGATGGTTTATGCATTGCATAAATTCATACATTACTTGTTGGGGGGACATTTTAAAATGTACACTGATCATTCTGTGTTGAAATATCTGGTTAACAAGCTATTATTTCAGGGGAATATTTTTGGGTGGCTCCTCCTCTTCCAGGAATTTGATTTTGATATTATTGTCAAATCGGGCTGACTAAACTTGGGACCATACCACTTATCCAGAATAGAAAGTGGAGACGAACCTACTAGTATGGAGGACAATCTCTCGAATTTGCAACTATTTGCGATAACTGACTTTGATAACCAGTATGAGGATATCATACAGTTCCTAACTACGGGTTTTGCACCAAATAAGTTTACAATTGCACAGAAAAAATAGTTAGTAACACGAGCTCTATATTTCTAGTTGATTATTGGCCACTTGTACAAATTAGGCCCCGATGAAATACTGCGACACTTTGTTTTTTAACATCAGGGACCTATTATTTTAAGTAAAGCACATGATGGTGTTGCAAGAGGACACTATGCAGGAAATACGACGGTATGCAAGATATTACAAGCCGGGCCTTTGTGGCTTACCATGCATGCTGATTCTAGAGATTATTGTTGCAACTCTGATGTCTGTTAACAAACGAGGAATCCATCCAAAAGAGATGAGATGCCTTTAGTTCCACAAATTGCACTACAAGCATTTGATAAATGGGTTGTTGACTTTGTGGGGCCTATTATCCCAGTAGGTAAGCGCATAGGAGCTAGATACATTATCACTGCAACGGATTACCTGAATCGATGGGAAAGGGTTGCGCCTGTCAAGGTTGTGTTATTGCGATGACAGCAAAGTTTTTTTTTGAAAATGTGGTAACAAGGTTCGAATGCCCCATAATATTGATTAGCGATCAAGGTACGCATTTTGTTAATCAATCAATTGAAGAGCTAATAGATGAATTTCAAATACATCATAGATGAACAACTCTATATCACCCATAGGCGAATGGAGCGATCGAAGCATTTAACAAAATTATGGAAAATGCTCTCACCAAGGTTTGCAACATAAGAAGGGATGAATCGGACTAGAAAATTTCCGTAGTATTATGGGTGTATCGCACAACATGTAAGAATTTAACCAGCTAGACACCGTTCAGATTAGTGTATGGACATGAGGATGTCATGACTATGCAATATATTGTACCAAGTCTAAGAGTAATAGCCATTATAGAAATGACAAATGTTGATGTTGTTGAAGAAATATTACTTCAATTAATCCATTTGGAAGAAGAATGCTTCATTGCAGGATTCCATCAAAATGTAGAGAAACAAATACAAAAGGAATGGCACGATAGACACATTAAGAACAAGCAGTTTACAGTTGGAGGCCTCATTCTTATGTATCACAGCAAATTTTCCAAACATCCAGGAAAGTTAAAGATACATTGGTTAGGTCCCTATGTAGTGAAGGAAATCACTTGTCACATGCCCCAATTTGCAAACACAATTTACTGTTATTTGAGGAACATTGTGTTATATTTTATGCTAAGTTTGTAATTCATGACCAAGTTGGGTCAAGAATAATTAATGTAATTCAGAATATTTTATTTATAAATAAATAAATGATGAGACAACAGCTTAGTGAAGCTTTTAAAAGAGTGTTTATTGGTCACTTGGTGGAGGAGACTAGGTGGAGAGTACACTGGCAAGTGGTAGCATCCTCAAACTACTTCCAACTATTGCAGGTGGCAATTTCCCTATATTTGTGGTCATGATTCCCAAAGAAAGTGGAATTGGAGTAGGTGGCTCATTAAATGAAAACTGATCCAGAATACCTAGGCATCTCTATAAAATTTCCCATTGAAGACAGTTGAGGCTGCTCATTCTGAGAGGTGATCATTCAAGGTGAATGAATTTACTCAAGAGAAATTTGATGGACGGGATTACTGAAGTGAGTTTGAGGGGTTAACTGTTGAGATTGAACTTATTGCAGCTATTAGGCTGAAGTTCTTACTACTATGAGCAGATTTGAATTACTAAGGTAATTGGACCAGTTAGGTGACAGAAGGTCTTAAGGTCATATTCTCCACCCAGTACTCTGCCAGGAGGACCAGGAACAAGCTCGGGGGTCCTAAGGAAGTGCTATCTGAGTGTTATTCAGGAGTTGGTTGGGAGGAATAACCTCCTTAAGCTGTTGTCGCCTTATCATTGACAGGTTCTATTTGTCTTCATGTTATTATATTTATTTACCGTCTTCAGTAAAATGTTTACTACTTTTAAAATACAGGCATGTTAGTATTTAATTAGGGTTTATGAAGAAAGGAGTAACTATGTAATGTTAGACTTGGTAATTTGTAGATTATGTTAGAAATAGTAATAAATATGAAAAATGAGAAACAGATAGAATTAGAATTTCATACTGTATTTTTCCACGCCTGGCTCAGGCAACACTCTAGTAAAGCTGGGTGTTTAGGTACATATGATTATTCTTTTTACTTTGAATGAAAAATGTAACTACATTCTTCTCTAGTTTGCTTATGATTTCTTTTGTAAATAAGTAGTAAATAATGTCTGCATTAAATGTATTTACTTCAGATAAGAACTAAAAGATAGGTATGTAAAAACATTTAGTAATCATATTACTTATAGAATTATTTTTCTTATACTAGTATTCTTTACAAAACACAAAACTTACAATTTAGTAAATAAGTATAGGTATAGTAAACAGACTATCATCTAGGGTTTCGGTTAAGATATTTTTTTTAAAACAATATTATAACATTTGATTCCAGACAATATGTGTCTCTGTTTTAAGACAGAAGGTTCTACTATAACCTAAATAGAACTACCGAGGTTATTGAAAGATAAACATAACCTATTCTCAAATTTTGCAGAATTTACCCTAAAAACTTCCTTTATAAAATCAAACAACTGTAAAATTTATTAAAAGAAAATAATAAAACAAAGCTCTAAATCTTTCCTTGTAAAATTTATTCTTTCCCAAACTGTAGGATACACTTAATAATTAACCTTTTTGAGCCAAATTAAAGTAAAATATTACTCTTAAACACAGTAAAATGTCCCATGAACTTTGCACTAGAAATCCTTATAAATACAGGATAATAATTAAAATATTACATAAACAATTTGTTAAAAACATAATCAAATAAGAAGAAATGGCTTACAGGCTTTGGAACTAAAGGTCGAGGCTCAGGCTCGTTAACAAAACTAAATAATGCAAAATATATATACATCGAACAGTAACCATTCTTTACTGATAGGAAAAAACCTTAATTCATTTTACAAGTCCTGACTGATTCACAGTCCTTTCTCACCTACTCGAATCTATTGTAAACCTAAAATAAACCAGACAGAGGTCGACAGCCTCGAACGGCTTAGAGCTGAGCTCTTTAGAAAATAGTAAAAGAAGCTGCATTGTTCAGGGCATAAAGGCAGAGATGAAAATAAAAACTAGATTGCCATCATGGCTACCAAAGCCTTCTTTATCCTTGTACAAAGTATCCTCTAAGGGTTTCGAAACTTTTGCATAAACAAACAAGCAATGGAACCTTAGGCTAACAGATAACCGAGGCCATGCCATTTCAACCGCAAGAACCAAACTTCCAACAACCACAACTGTATGCAGTAAGAAACCCTCGTTGAAACTGAGGCATACCAATTTGTATGCTCATGTAAAACTAAAGGGTGAGCTCTCTTTCACCTACAGAGCTAGAACCGGGAGCAAGGACCTGCAAGCTCCAAACCGTATCATTACAAATCCTTTGTTTGTAAAATTTGTAAAAAACCCTTATAAGAAAACTAATCTAAAACCAATTTAAGGGTAAGTCTTTACCTGTTGTAGTTTTGAGTTGAAGCTAAGGAGAGATGGCCACCCCAGGTCATATTGGCACCGTGTCGAAAGGCAAGAAGACTTGAATTCGCCTCTGCGAAGTAAAAAGCAAGAAAATCGACTCAACCAGATGAAGGCCAAACCTATGATTGTTTAGTTGCAGGTTAAAGACAAGCACAACCTTTGAGCCTAAAATAAAAGCCAATACCCACTCTCGCTGTAACTATTCAACCTTTAGAAAGACAAAAACCATTAACGACCTCTCCCAACAGTCACAGTGTAGAAGATGGAGGTGAAATGCCAAATTTTGAAGGACGTCACGGGTCTCCCATGGACGCGAGCTCTCAGCTCGGCCAACACGAAGGAGGAACTCTCACTATGAAAATAAAATGAATAGGGTTTTGAAGTTTTAAGTCAACCCTTGAGTGGAAGTAACCTTTCCACGTGTCCTTCCAAATATTTCTTCAAGCGTGGGTTGAGTTCCATAGTCAGCGTTGCATCAAACATTTTTCATTTTCAAAACTAATGATCCTTTCAAAACTATACATCATATGATTTCCCATCATTTGATTTTATAATGGTGGTTTGATACTTAGGATTTCTACTTTAGGTTACAACTTGAATACTCTTGTTATCCTAGAATTTTTTCATGTTAATTAAACAAGTCGAATAGTTTGTGTATTATTTAAGATAGTAAAAGAGTTATGAGAAGGTCATGTTATAACTTATGACCATAGTAAAAAGAAAAGCCATGAAATTCTAAAAACTTAGCCTTTATGTTTTTTTGTTGAAGGAGTGTTCAAGAAACTGAAGACTAAAAACATTGAAGAATCCCGATAAAATTCTAACTCATTGATAAATTTATAATTGAAAAACATAGGTAACTTGATCATTCATTAAGAGAAGGACGTCTATAGAGTATTGAAGTGAAAATAACTGTGAGAAACACAAAATAGTTTGAAGTGAACTTAAGCCCAAAACCATGAGCTCTATTCTCTCTATGGAAATTTATAAATAACCAGTACGGTAAACACAAGAAAATAAAATAGCGTTCTTTAGATTTTTAGAGTATAATCTTTAGACGATTGAAGGAACTTTGGTAAGTACTTGTTCTTGAAATTTAAACCCCTTTTTATGTTTCTGATAAAAATTCGTTATGGTGTTAGTTATAAATACAACTATGGATTTATAACAACAGAAAAAGAATTGACATTTCCTCCTTGAACACAAGAAGCATATTTAAACCTTTTCTAAAACTAGCATCTTAATAATGCTAGGGAAGTAGTTTCTCGACTTAATTTTAAATAACACCTACTGGATCTTACGCTTACCTGCTAAACCTATAAGGAACTAGCAGTCCAATTGAGTTAGCAGAACGCTAAGTAAGCCCCAATGTCATGCAAGAATTCTTACCTACTTGACAAAAGTTAATCATCAGTATATCTAGCAGCAGCAAAATGCAAGTCCTTTTCTAACTCTAATAAAATTAAAGTTGTTAAGTCATTAATAGTACTAACATAGGTTTTTAAGATTACATCCATTAGTTTACAGGTTCTTTTAAAGAAGCAATGCCATGTTCTTTTATAAACTATTTCATTTTCCGCTAACCATTAGCATTTACTTAGCTGCGACTTTAGACATTTTATGTCACTTAAAAAATTTTAAATTTTTACGAATTTTTGGGTTATTACATCACTGATGGAGGAGAAGTGAAGTTGGAAAAACTAGATGGTACGGAAGTCAGAGGGCTCATTAATGGGAGTTAGTTGAAGCCTTATTTTGACAACTGAGACCCGAGAAAAAAAGAAAAGAAAAATGATGATGAGTGTAATGATGATGATGATGATCGTCACAATGTTTAGGAGAAAAATAATAAGTGTGACCTTTACACAAAGCGTGTAGAGGAAATGGTGGCACTAAAAACAATGGCATGTTGATACAATGATGAGGAAGGATTGTTGAAGTGACAAATATCAAGTCCACAAACTATAAGAAAATTCGAAGCCGATTGCAAGAGCTATCGAGGGTCACTTCCGCCATTAATATCATGACGTCACAATAAAAATGGGCGGCATAGATGGAACCTCTACATAAGAAGATAGATCCAGAACCACGTGATCGTTCATGTTGTCATTATGACACTCAATGGTGGCACATGCAAGGATTTGATGGACTCATTGTTGGAATGAACCACTAGTGATCATTCACTACCAGCCACTATAGAGATGCAAATATGGGGAAATACCCTTCAAAAGTAGTTGAACCACTCAAGAAAGACTATCAACAAACTCAAGGACAAAATACAAAATACCATGCAATAAGTGAGGTGAGAAGAAGAAAGTAAGCGGAAGCGCACCCATGTCATTAATATTGTTTGCTCAAACGTGGATGATGTTGAAATAACACATGATATGCCATCAGATGACAAGTTCCTTACTCCTTAGGCTGGGAAAGAAATTTGTCATCCTTAAGAAAAAGGTAACATAATTAGAAGTGCAATAGATCCCCGGCACAACACCAGAAGTACTGGAAATTCGATGAGACGCAGCCACTCAAGCTGCAAAATGGATAGAGGAAACATAGCAGATATGTGCTAAGGTTGTATACCAAGTCTCCCAGACTTGGGAGACTCTACTCGATTATGAGAAGTCACAGAATATTGCAAATGAGCTCAATGTGGTGGAAGCAGACATCACATAGATACAAAATGAGATAAAACAGTTGCCCTTGGAGCAGAAAAAGGTTAAAACAACAAAATTATGTAGACTGCAACAACAAACCACTGCATTGCACGCATAGTAGAAGCAGCGGGAGGACAAGGTAGAGGAGTTACAAGTAGAAGCAGAGAGGGTCACATGGCTAATTCAACCTGTGCACCAGAAGTTGCATGAGGTAGCGACCTCGATAGAAAGAAACATGACGAAACACGTCACTTTTGACCTGGTGGAACACATGCACAAATTTGAGGAAGAAGTACACACAGAAAAAGAGAAGCTGCTGAAAATCATGGATGATTTTTAGAACAAACTACATGAAAGTCAATTTATGAAGCAGTATCTCACGTGGCACGATACGAGCCATAAGTGAGTGTTGGGGGACTGTTGGGCCCTGGGATAGAAGGGAAGAATTCATATAGAATTATTCCTAAGTAGGAAAAAAGAGGGTAAAGAAGAAGAAAGAGTTGCGACATAGGAAAAAACATCAAATAATAAGAGAAGGATGATGCGACAGAAGAGGGAAGATAAGGAGGAAGGTAAAGAGAAGGCACTGGACTAGGAAACCGTGCCATTTTTGTAAGCTACAATGGAAGGATAGAACAAGAGACAATATGACATGGCAGAATATTCGCAGAAGTAGGCATGAAGATAAGGTAATGTCTAGAAAGTGACAGTAAGGCATAATGATGAGAAAGAAAAATCCCTTAGCAATCGTGGATACAAGCTCGGCTAGAGCCGATGGAAACCACATGCATAAAGGCATTTTTGTAATTCAAGTCGATAGCACCTTTTTGGTCATGAATTTCTAGAATAGGAAAGACAGCTTGTTTGATAAAGATAGTAAGTTAGTTGGGATAGCAAATGAAGATGAGTCTGTAAGAGTCTGTATCAAGTCAGTATTGAGTCTGTAACAAGTATAGTATGGGAGTTATATCGAGTCTGTAATAATTCTATAAAAAGAGGAACCCAAGATGAAAATGGGTTAGCTCATTATCCAATTCTTGTTTAGACGATTTTGAGATGATTAGTTGATACAACAATTTTGAGTAAGTTTATAGACTCTTGGAAAAGACACTGGGGCTAGACTAGAGATAGATAGTTCGGTTAATGAAATTGGATTGCTAAGTTCATCAGAGTAGTGTTTCTGCAGCTGAGTGCACAAAAATATAGAGAAGTTTGAGTCGATCCAGGCTGTGTGTGGATCGCTAAGTGGGAGTAGAGTGGAGAGATAAATATAGAGAATATCAGAGAGCATGAGGGGGAGGAGATGTCGGTAGAGATAGAAGAGAATATATAGAAAAAATTGTGTAGCTTTATGTATAGACAAAAGGTGCATTTATTTCCTCATGCCAAGGCCAGATGAATACCACCTTGTGGTTTTTTCCTAGATGAGTTTCCACATTACATGTTGTGTATATGTGTGAATGTTGAGTAGCTTAGACAAGTGCATATTTACTGTTTTTAATGATTCATAGATTATTGTGTTGTAAATGGATAATTGTATGAATGATGTAATTCAATAATGAATATGTCAGTGATGTATGCTCATTGTGCAATTGTGTAATACTACACCAATAAGGGTGAACAATATTTCAGTATTGATGTATAACATGCAATCCACCAACCCAACTTCCCCGTCTTTGGTGGAAACCTTGGCATAGGGCCAAGGACTTAAAAACCCTCTCATACAAACTGTGGAAACGTGGTTCTGGAAGTTATCCATAAAACTGAGATATCTCGAGTGAGACGAAATCTATGTTGCAGGTGCTACCGGATGGGCTATGCTCCATCGGGTTGATATCTTAGGCTTTGTTGTGCTGACCAAAATGGGGGATGAATCTTAGTCATAGGGAAAAAAATCCAACACACTCCTTAATCGTCCACCTTCTAGTTTAGTTCTGCTATCAACAGGAAACATTTCAGCTTAGTTTGCTCCATTTTTTGTGCACTTCTTCCGCAACATATCTCATTTTTTGTGTATTTTCCTTCTAACTGTCAGACTCCATTCTCATGATTTCTTTTCACATACAAGCATATTTATATAAGTTTCAAAATATGTCAAGTATTTTCCTCGTGGTCCTTGGAAAAAAAATTATCAACTAAGGATTCCACTCTGTCAGTTCTCCTCCTTGGAAATTCTTTCGTTGGGTTTATAACTTCGAAAACCACTCATACAACACAATAGGAAACTCAAAAAAAAAACCCATGAATATCCGTATAAATATATCACTCCAACCACCTCATCGGATTCAACCAAAATCCTTTACTTTCTTCTTATGCAAAATATAATGCTTTAAAATCCACCCAGTTTTGGATTTCTGGTTTCGTCGAATGCCAAAGCATATACCTCACCAAAATGATTCAAGGTACTGGAAACAGAACCATTTTTTGGTGTTCATCCCTTCAACCCGGGTTCAAACCTTCTTTTGTGCACAACAAAGCTTAATATGTTGTCCCAACGGAGCAAGGCTCAGTTGATAGCACCTACAACACAAATGCAGTCTCACCCGAGATATCTCTTTATGGGTAACTTCCAAGACCAGGTTTCCATAGAGGGGTGGGGATTTCTCCTCTCTTGGAACCTTACCAACTCACTTGACCGAAGCCAAAGGGTTTATTACTTATTCCTACTATGAGCAGATAAGAAACTACTTAACTTATCTGTCATAGAGATTATAATAGCAATATAAGCTTTGACACATAGCTTATCTATCAACAGTGAAACCCATGCATAAGATAGCTCATTCATAACAAAATACATAAAAACTTATCCAAAATATGCATCATTGTGACATAAGAATATTCATCATATACATTCATGCAACATAAACACATTCACAATCTACACATTGACACGGTATTTAATTTGGAAACCTATTTGGGAAAATCCATAAAGGAACTCTTCATCTGGCATGAGAAATATATGGCACCCTTTATTCACGCACTTAGTTGCAGACTCTGTTCTATATCTTCTTCTCTTTTCTATACAAACTTCACTCTCCTCTCATGCTCTATATTCTTCTGTCATTCAATATTCTCCTACTTTACTCTACGGTCTATCTGCACACAACCTGGATCGCCTTACTCTTCAATATGACTCTATTATCGATCCACACATAGCCTGGATTAACTACTCCTCTTGCATACAACACTAAGAAACAATAACACATGAACATAGGAAGTACTAAGGAAGTCACAAGGAAGTAACCTACATATAGCTTGGGTTCTTCCTTTTATAAAATCTTTACATGTCGAATTCAACCGAATTCATTATGTTAGCCAACAGGTTTTCATTCCTATTCCAGTTACACTTTCTAGTAGGCACTATTGGCCCAAAATACAAATATTATTTTATTCCTTATAGCAGATGTGACTCTAGCCGATTTCGTACCCATGATCTATCGAGTTGTCCTTTCACTCATTGTGTCACTGCACACCTTCTCTATTGTGGTTTCTTCAGTTGCATCTAACCTCATCTCATCATTTACTTCTTTCACGGCTTCTCTTCTGTCGTGAACTCTTCTATTGTCATGAACTCTTCTCCTTTCACAGCTTCCTCTGCGACTACTAACTCCATCTTAGCTCTTTCTTCCTTATCTTCTTATGTCTTCCTCCATCGCAAATTTCTGTGTAGATGCTTATTCTTCCTTCCACAGTTTCTTATGTCGTATCTTCCTCTCAGTATTCATCTACTTCTTTCGAAACTTCTTCTCTCTACGACCCGACTCTTCACTTACTTGGGAAGTATTCTAATTGAATTCTGCCTATCTTTCCCTAGTTCCAACAATGATACTTGGAGTATCAACTTGTGAATGGGAATATCATTAAGAAATATTTTTCTTAATCTCTCCACGAAGAAAATAACTTGTATCATAGCGTACCAAAAAAAAAATCTTATTGGTTGAATTAAATGGGAAAAATCTATGGAAGCATACTGAGAAGGTTGGAAAAATACTTCTAAGGAATAGGAAATTTTCATCCTCTAGGAAAAGGTTGATAATAATATTCACAAGTGGAGAAAAAATCATAAAAATAATCTTTGTTCAAAGAATGGACCATAAGATTGTCATACTTTAGGTGTCTTCTAGCCATTCTCTACTATCCTCATCTGCCTAACATGATTAAAATATAACCTTGTTATACTTACCCAAAATTGCACATGTGGATGCAACCGGATGTGACTTTGCCTACAAAACAAACATGTATCTTAACACCACCCTATGAATTTAAGGGGATTCTACATATTGTTCCCCGAACATGTCAATGGCGTATGATAATATATATATAAGAGGTTTTTTTTTCCATCCTATGCCTAGAATGGGATTTTGAATCTGCTCCCCCTGTTTTTCCTTCATAACATAATGAGACTTATAAATCCAAAGCGGGAAAAGAGAATTCAAGTGAAAAGGGCCCAAGAGGAAACTTCGTTGAGTCTATGGATGCTTTCTGGAAACAAAGCAATGCCTGTGACAATAGAGGACACTCTTGAGACAAGAGAATCTAGGTAAAAAGGGGTTAAAAAGACAACTATGTCGATGCTATGGATGCCTACTGGTTTCAAAGAAATGATTATGGTGTTAATTGAAGCTAAGGAAATACATTGACACTGATCATATTACAAGTTTTAACTTGAATTGTGTTTCCAAAAGGTAAAGTCGTGGTAGGTGTCCTACTAATTAAAAAATGAACCCCATAAAACTAGCTTACAAAGAATAATTTGAAGATTAGATTTAAGTAAGACGGTAGTAATTAATGCTCCTTGATAAAAAGAGAATTAAATAAAAGGGGCACTGCAAGACAAAAAAAATTAAATCCACCTAAGGTATTTTTCCCTCTCCTTGATGTACTCTACGGTATTTCTTAAATCAAAAGCAACAAAGATAAATGGTTCATCTAACACGTTGCCATTTGTTGTGCCTACAAAAACTGCCCATGTGAGTTTACCTCAATATAGGAAATTTCTCCCCCCCTCTCACACTTAGGAAATTTATGTTTTTATTTAAAAAATAGAAAGGCCCTTAACAAATAACATAGCATGTAGGAAAATCATACTCCTGCGATGAAGGTGGCATGAAGTCAGCGTGAGAGTATTTTTTGACAAAGCGGGGTGAAGGGAAGGGTCGGAGCATTCTGTGCTTGGCCCAGGCAGGGTGGGGGTTGCGAACCCCCCCGTTCAGGCATGGCGGAAAACTTAGTGTGGAGCCGAGGGTCAACAGGAAATAGTGGGGGCAAAGAGGGGATAGGAGAAGGGAGGAGATCGGGCATGGGAGGATGCCTCTCGAGGGCTCAATCGATCCCGACGATCCAGATCCATTCAGAATCGATCCGAGGGAAAATAGAGATGTGGAAGGAGAAGGATTTAATTGGGAAATTTATGGGGATCTAGCCCAGGGAGAAAGATCTGGTTCACTGGATTCAGAGCACATGGAGCCCAAAGGGTCATTATGACCTATAGTTGGGAGCAAAGGGTTTTTTCACCATCATCTTCTTCAATTAGGAAGATCATGACAAGATCTTGGAAGGAGGGCCATATTTTTTCTTCTCAGCTGGGATTTACCTCCAGCCATGGAAGGAGTGTTTCAATCTCGTATCAGAGAACATGACAGTAGCCCCGGTGTGGATTCTCCTGGTGGGTCTTCTCAGGGAATACTAGGATATGGAAGTCTTTCATGATATTGGGAATTCAATTGGGGAATTTGTGAAAGTCACAGAGCAAACCAGGCTCCAGAGGTATACAATGTTTGCTCAAATCTGTGTGTATATGGATCTCTTGAAGGATCTCCCTGAAGCAATCAGCCTAAACTAGGATGATGAGGAATGGATCCAACAAATCGACTATGAGCAGTTACACAGGGTGGCCATTTTGGGAGGAACTTCCCCAGAGGGAGTTAGGAGAAGAAAGCATAGGATCAGGAGGAGACACTAGCAAACAAAGGGTTCACACAAGTAAAAAATAGGAGGAGGCGCCAGGGTAATGGAGGGCAGAGGGCACGTAAGGAAGGATTTGGAAAACCCACGAGATCTTCAAACCCTTTCCAGGTCTTGGAGGAAGTGGTAGAGGAGCAATTGCATGAAGAAGGAGATTCAACCAAATCCCAGTAGACCGAGATGAAGGAGGCAACTAAAGTGATTAACAGTGGCAACAGGCTAGCCACCATGGAAGAAGACGAAGATGAGGACATGGATCTCGGTGACCTGGATCTAGACGCCCTGGAAGCAGAATGTAGGAAAGCAGGCTCAAGCTATGTACCCCAAGAGTAGATCAAACTTTTACAAAAGGAAATTATTTGATCTAATGCCCATAAGGATCTGGGGATAAGTGTGGAGGGGCAGAAGGGTAGCAAGAGGAAAATGCCAAAAGAGGATCAGAAGAGAGGTCAGAAAACAAACAATTAGAGGATAGCATAAATTGGTGTCAAGCTAATCAAATCAGGCTAGTATCCCACAATCAAGGTGACCTTCTCTGAAGTAAGTAAAGTTACCCTTTCAAGATAGTTACCTGGAATATTAGGGGGTGTAATCACCCAAAGAAGATTAGAACCCTAGCTAGGAAGATTAAGAAGGAAAAACCAGACATTCTCTTTTTGCAAGAAACCAAGTGTAGTTTTGAGACAATGCAGAAGATCGAGAAAAAGATATGGAAAGGTAGTAAGGTTATGGCATTAGACATAGAGGGTATGAAAGGGGGGATGGCTATCTTATGGAAACCTAGAGAGGTGTATCTACTGGAGTAGAGAGTGGGTCATTTCTCCCTATTAGAATATTTCCAAATCTTAGGTACATAAATCAGAGGGACGATTGTGAATATATACAGGCCGAGTGCCTTCCCGCAAAAGCAGGTGTTTTTTCATCACCTACGTTGGCTCTGTGCAATGGACAAGAAAGGAAACTGGATTATAGGAGAGGAATCTAATCTGATAACCTCTCTCTGGGAAAAAAAGGGGGGAAGAAGGATGCTAGACAAATATCAGGAGGAATTTAGGGAAGCCCACACCCTAAGTGCCCTCATGGACTTAGAAATTGGGGATGGGTGGTTTACTTGGAACAATAGGAGAGGCGAAGACCACTTGGTTGCCTCAATATTAGACCGATTCCTAGTGACAGAGAATATGGTGAGGGGTGCAGGGGAGATTAGGGTGAATGTGATCCTAGCGGCTGGATCTGACCACTGGCCCGTGTGCCTAATATGGGATGGGGCACGGCTCAGCTTCCTAAACCTTTTCTCTTTGAATAGTTCTAGCTAGAACACAAGGACTTCAAAGGTCTAGTAGAATAGTAGTGGCAAGAGATAATTGACCTAGGGGGGACAAGGATGTACAGCTTCCAACAGAAGCTTAAGGCACTAAAGGCCAAGATCCGTACATGGAACAAGGAAGACTTTGGAAACATATTTGAGGACAAAAAAAGGATTGTTCAGGAAATGACTACCATCCAGCAAAAAGGGATGGACTCTGGGTGGGACCTGGAGCTGAAAGAAAAGGACAAAGACCTTTGTGCCCAGCTGTAATCCAAAGAGAGACAGGAGGAAATATTCTAGAAACAAAAGTCACCTGTCAAATGGCTGAGGGAGGGAGACAAAAATACTAAATTCTTCCACATCTCTACGGGTAGCAATCGACTGGGGTCAAATATTTAAAATCTTAAAAATCCCAATGGGACTCAAGTGGGAACCAGGGAAGAAGTGGAGTAGGAGCTATTCAACCATTTCAAGGAAATCATGACAGAAGACAATAATGAGAGGGGCCAGGATATTGACAAGATCACATATTTGATCCCTAGAGCAGTATCGAGGGAGGAATATGAGAACCTCACCAAGCCTATCACCATGCAGGAGGTCGAGAAGGTAATGCAACAGATGGCTCAAGGGAAAGCTCCCAGCCCTGATGGGTTTACATCCAACTTCTTTCATTTCTTCTAGGGCATGATAAAAAAGGAGGTCTGGGCCATAGTCGAGGAATCAAGGACAAGTAGAGGAGTGCTCAAAGCATTCAATGCAACTTTTCTCTCTCTAATTCCAAAGAGTGAGGGGGCAGATGTTCCAGGAAATTTTAGACCCATAGCTCTCTGTAATGTGATTTACAATATAATTTCTAAGGTCATAGAAAACAGACTTAAACCCCTACTCCTGGGGCTCATTAGCCTGGAGCAGTCATGATTTGTGGAGGGACGGCAAATCCTGGATGGTATTATCATGGTTCAGGAAGCTATTCACTCACTAAAATGCATTAGAATCCCAAGCATGCTTATCAAACTAGATATAGCCAAAGCTTATGACAAGCTCAATTGGGAGTATTTGGAGAAGATGCTTCAGGATTTTGGATTCTGTTAGGAATGGGTGGAGTGGGTCATGGTTCAGGTATCCTCTCCTTTCTTCTCAATCCTCATGAATGACTCCCTAACAAGGCTTTTTTCTCCTTCCAGGGGGATCAGACAAGGAGACCCCCTTTCCCCATTTCTCTTCATTATGGTTGTAGAAGGGCTAAGCAAACTCATCAAAGCTCAGGCAAGATAGGGGAGGATCAGAGGTCTATCATTTTAAGAGGATATGGATAAACAAACTCACCAACAATTTGTGGATGGCACGATGTTGATGGGTCACCCTTCAGTACAAGAGGTGAGATCCTACAAAACTAGTCTAGTGACCTTTTCCAAGGCGTTGGGACTTGAAGTCAACCCAGAGAAGTCCCATATTTTTTTCTTCAACACTTCGCTCATAACCTAGAGAAACATTGGGAGGGTTTTGGGATTTCAAAAAGGGATGTTTCCAACTAAATATCTAGGGGTCCCTTTGGGTCAAGGCACCATTAGGCATGCTTCTTGGAAGGATTTGCTGGATAGGGTAAAGGCTAGATTGGTGAGTTGGGTTCTCAAGCCACTAAACCTTCCTGGGAGGTTAGTGATGGTCAAATCAGTCCTCCAAGCCATGCCGATGTATCTATTCTCAGTATTTTCTGCTCCAAAGTCAGTTTTAAAGGAAATCAAAAGCATCCAACAAAATTTCCTATGGGCTGGGAGAGAGAGTAAAGCAAAATTTTCCCTAGTTAGCTAGGAGAAGGTAAGCATGCCTAAGGAGAAAGGGGGCCTTGGCCTCAGAGACCTCGAAGTGGTGGGGGAGGTGCAGGGAGCCAATATATGGTGGCAGGGGTGCAATTATAAGTAGGAGCCTTGGGCCAAGATATGGCATATTAAATATGCGAGGGGATGTCCATTCTATCAGCTAGTCCATTTCAATGGGGATCCCCAGGGATTCCACATTTGGAAGAAGGAGAGGGAATGTCTAAGATTGATCCAGGAGCATAGCTTCTAGGAAATTCAAGCTGGAAACCTTGCCAATTTTTGGGACGACTCCTGGAACCAACTCCCAAGGCTAGGGGCTGAACCAAAAGGGCAGCATATCAAGATTAGATGTTTGGAAGAAGGCAAAGAAAAGGTTCATCAGTACTGGGACAGAAATCCTCAGGATGGTAGGCGAAAGTGGATGATGTTGATCATCCAAGACGATCAAATTTCAGCAGAAGACATTAGAACCTTTAGGGAGGAATTACAAGAATGATACATTCAGCTCAGGAATGGGGATGACAGACTCAGATGGGGATATTCTCAGAAGGGGATGTTTAGCATAAAAGAGGCATAAAAAATTAAAATATGGGGGCAGGCGGAGGAAGATGAGATTTGGGGGAAAGTATGGGCCTCCAATCCCTGGCCGAAGGTGGCCATATTTTATTGGCTTGTGGTTAGAGGAAGAATACTAAGAGGGGAAAACCTGAGGCACAGAGGGATTCAGGGGCCATTTCGGTATGTTCTGTGTGCTAACCAAGAGGAGAGCATGGGCCATCTTCTTGATGTGTGTCCTTTTGCCTCTGCCCTTTGGGAAAAAGGAGCGCAAACCTTTAGGAAAAGTAATAGATGCAGAGGGAACCCAGATCAATCCTTAAGAGACTGGAACCCCAAGGCTTTCAAAAAAAATATCTTGCATTTTCTATGGCAATCCTTTCCAGGTATGGTGATATGGGTAATCTGGAAGGAGTGGAACAACAGAATTTTTAGGGGAAAAAAACACTCTTATGAGGAATCCTGGAAAACCATAACAACCAATTTGATGGAGACAATACACAGTATGCAATGGAGTGATGAGGATAAGGAATTCATAGGGCCGGAAAAGAGAATAGCAGAGGCATGGGGTCTGGATAGGGGAGTCATCAGTGAGCTCCTCCAAAAACCCATAGCCTGCAGAGTGGAAAGTCTGATGTCGTGGTCTTCCCCACTGAGTCTGGTGTTTAAGGTAATTTTTGATGGAGCGGCCAGAGGTAATCCAAGGGATGTGGGATATGGAGGGGTTTGTAGGAACTGTAATGGATAAATTATTCAGGTCTTTTATGGTTCTTTAGGGACAGACACCAATAATTTTGCAGAGCTGGAAGGGATGATCCAGGGCATTCAAATTATCATTGGGAATGGGTGGTTGCCGGTGATAGTAGAAGGCAATTCCAGGATCCTCATCCAAATGGCACAGCAGATGGCTAATGGAAAATCAGTGGAGAATGTGGCGTCTAGCTTGCACCTTACTGGTAGGTTGGATGACCTTCAATCCATGATAGTGATGTATCTAATGCTATCCTTTCACCATGTCAGGAGAGAAGTAAATTAGGTGGCAGATTTAATGGCTAACGTCGGTGTCACTAACACCAAGGCCAGTTGGAGGGGATGGCTAGAAGAGTTCGAGGGGGAGTAGTGGATTCCTAGATGTCGTCAACTCACCACTTATGATGTGGGTGACAGGGGGAAAATGACGGGAAGTACGAGAGAGGAATGTAGCAGGGACAAGAGGAAGCAAGGTCCTCCCACGCATCATCTCCTTTAGCGTGTGTTTCGCAGGTGGCCTTAGATAATGGTAATACAGGATTATCCTCAAACCATTAAGACAAGGTACGAAGGAGGTCATGAGAGGAAAGGTTGTTCAGACTCCACATGGGATGCTGAACTAGTTATGATGAAGGCATTAAAAATGGATCTTGTGCGAGGTATGGGGACAAAAGGTGGCTGGATTTGGGCCATCATTGCTCAATATGGAACCGTTAACGCATTCATGGGAATTGTGGTTATTTATCCGACGAAGGTTGCAGAAGCAACTACCTGTGCTCAGAGGAGCAATAGAGATAGACTGCTAAGTTCAGAGTGTGAGCTGTGGGTAGAATCGAGTGTTTTAGTGAGGACAAATCATGTGCAGCGCAAGATGGCTCCGCCTCGAGGTGGTTTGGGGAAACCAGGGGGCAATATGGCTCTGGCTGATAGTCAAGGTAAAGGTAAATACAGTATTTGGAAGTGGAAGAGAGTGGCGACTAGGGCCAAATTGCAGGCTCAAGTAACTGCGGAGGCTTTCAAAGACCGAATTCCACTCAGTTCCAGAATTGCAATGGAGAACGTGGAAAAAGCACTCTAGGACCAGGTGAAGTCTATGCTGATTGAGGAGGTCCATGAGGAGTTGGATGGATGGATCTCTGACTCGGGCTCCACTGTGGGGAGATCCTTGGCCCATGATAGGTTGGTGATGATATGCTGGGTTCTTATGAATTTGGTTACCCAGTCGAACCTTAGTGCAGCAGCCAAAGTGGAGGAGAAGCTTGTAGAGGTGATGGCAAAGAAGGAGGGATATGAAGAGCCTGTCAAGGCTTGGAAGGAATACAATGAAGAATGTTGAGATATCCGCAGTAAGGTTGAAGCTCTCAGCTCAGACTACTATCTCATGCACCAACAGGTGCACCAGATAGAGTCCTGCCTGGGTATTGCATTACATCATCCGAGCATGGAACAACACTTGGTGGGGGGGTCTGGTCACTGCTCCAATAGGAGGAACATCAGCACTACTTTATATGTGCACAGAGTAGAAGCAGTTCTGCATCCAGGTGGTCGAATCCAGTTTGATGGACCATGCCTAGAGTCCCTGGCGCTTCCTTGAGGCCCCGGTGTGAGCTCTTTTATATTTTTGTCTATGTCTATGTGGCTATGTATTCAGCATGTAGGTCTATTCATTCTGTTTAACTATATGCTTTCAACTCTTAGGATGGTATCTATGTATGTATGTCAGGGATTGAGATCTCCACAATGGGAAATCTCCCAGTTTTTTCGGTTGGGGAATATCTAGTAGTCTGAATGTAACTAGGAAGGGTAGAATCTTGAGCAAGCTATCTAGGGCCTGCGATTTTGTGGCTCCACTGTAACTAGTTTTAAGTAGTAATACATATTTTATTTACAAAAAAAGAACAAATAACATAGCATGTCAATTGCAATGTGCCATGGACCTTGGTAACATGGTTGCATATCCAAAACAAATTAAAATAGTGCAAATAGACATTGTTTCACATCACGAACCTTCAAGCATAGAGTAATGAATAAAATCCTATACCATAACACCATGAATAATGTGCCACGATCATATATCCACACACCCAAGTATAAACCTTGTTGCATGAAAACACCCATAAATTTCTCATCATACATAGTGTAGAATTATATTGAACTCGTTTTCAAATCACCGCATTAATACCCCACTGATCAGTCCCCTGGCGCATTGGCACCGCCCAAATGTACAATGACGCTACATTGTGAACCTACCATGCAAAGTTTTTAGGACACTCTAGTTCTCATCCCACTTGTGATATGTGTTGCAGCCTTTTCTATCAGTGTAGCAAAATAAGCTCCACTTGAAATCCTTGATTTCCTATAATCGTAGCCTACAAGAAAATATATTATCCATTAAGCACTATACCTCCACTAAATTTAATGGGTGTCCATCCCAAATATTTCTCCATGATTTCACAATAAATGGATAAAATATCCTTGGTTGTAATGGATCTGATCATCAATTCCATGCTCTTGAAACAAGTGATTAACGATCTTTTGATTTCTCATCATTAAGTGATCACGTGGATTTTTAATTGACCCTTAAATGTATGATCATGAGAGAGTTAATTTATTTTCAATGGTCATATTTAGAATTTAGACAAGAATTGGTTAATTGTTATTTTTTGTTCTTCTACACACTATTGGTAGCTTAATATCAAAAAACACCTCGCCTATTTCTTTGTTATTAGAAGATGTTGAAAGCACCATCATGTAGAGGTCCTACCTAGAAGAAGGTAGAGGAAATACCTCCACTAAATCTGACAGGTATTGACCTTATTATACACCAATGTGATGACAATATTTCAACATAATCCATATTGGGAGGAAATGTATCAGATAGTCACCATGGGAGAATTTCACGCAGACGATGATGATGTAGATATGTACAAGAACATCTGGAAGAGTGTTTTGCATGCCATCACAATAAGGTCAATACTGATGCCCTGCAATGATGAAAACCGATGGTTATTTGACCACACTAACCCACATAAGGGACTAGTGATGGATCAAGAAGGAGACATGTTTCCCTCGCTTCGACTTGATGCATTCCAACATATGCTTAAGCTAAATGAAATTGAGAAATTAATGGACCAAGCCTTCATGGGTAAATTCTATAGTGAACACATGAATTCGATCAAGCTCATTAAGGACTAGTGGGTTGATGACCATAGCTGCATGGAAAGGGATAATAATAAGTATCTAATATAATACTTATGAAGGCCATATAAGTTATGCAATGATTTTCCGCTTGCATGTCGAGGAACATTCCACACACTTCCTGCTATAATGGAAACCCCTCACACATCAAGTGACAAAAACTATGTATATTTTCAACTAGGTGAACATCCTTCCATCCAACCTATTGGGATGCCTGAAATCTACAAAAGAGGTAACTAAAAACCAAAGCCCCATTTTTTATATGAATTCATTTGTGTTAGACATTATTTGTTCTATCCATGCATTTCCATTTATGAATTGGAACTAGAACTGGAAGGTGGATTTTTTGTTTGTTCAAATTTATTGTCAAGAGCTTTGGTTGTCCAACTACAAGCCCCATTTCTTTGACATATGCAACTGCCTTTTTTCTTTGTTGTATAATCTAATATTGAGAAGACTAGTGCCTAGGTTGTCTAGCCAGGACATGATAAACCTGTTACAAATTGGTGATTGATATACCTTGTAATTATTTACCTACATCTGAGTCTTTGGCATGATTATGTCCCCCCATTTATTACCTATTTATTTTCGTAAATGATTTCTTGCCCAAAAAATTGCTTACCAAACCATTGTAAAGGAAATGGGAGCTCAATTATCCTGCATGAGCAAGAAATCTTGGCCTAATTACATACCTCATACATTTCAATACTTCAATATCATTATTATTATTCTTCATCCAACTCAATATGTGTATCATCTGGTTCAATATCTATGATGAAAGGATTGGTCATTTCAACATTATCATCAATGTTATTTTCTTTCATATTACCATTGACCTCATCATCAAGAACATTGTCTCCTACATTTGCTTCAACTACTTCAAGTTCTTCTCTGACACAAATGCTATGTACTACTCCTATGCATCATCTTCTTCAATATTAACTTCTTCTTCTACATTATACTTTACAATCCTTCCTCTTGGATCATATCTAACAACATATGACCAACGCGATTTACCTAGAACCTCTGAGTAAAATACTTGTTCACATTGGCTTAGAAGAACATAAGGATCTATTCGTGGATCAACCATCCTTGTAATGACCATGGTAAATCCATTATCATAATGAATAACAAATCTCTTAGAATCACATTCATTCAGTCATAACCTATATCATTTTACATCAAACATAACTAATTTCAAGGATTTAAAGCCACGCTCAGGTATATCATACAAATGACCATAGTATTTATTTTAAGATACTTTTGGATGTTTATCACTCCTAGAGGAAACACTTGTGACCTAGAAGAATGTAATCATCCCACAATCATATTTTTTCTTCTTTTCATCCAACTTTTTAACATGAAATTTATGACCATTGGACTTCATAGCCTTGTGGTGTTTCAACTGTAATATGCAAGACACATAAAAATGAATTTTCAATTAATAAACATATTTATTTAACTTGGAAATTATTTGAAGAAAAGAAACACACAAAACACATTAATATGATAAAAAACCTTAATATGCTTGCTTTTTTATCTTTCAAACCATATGCTAAATCAATATCCCTCTATGTAAGATTGGTATCTTGATTACGACGAGCTCCTTTAACCAATGTATATACCCCTTACATTTATAACCTACCATAACATTGTATACATCTTTCAATCCATACCTTCATGCAATTAAGAATTTTTGCAATGTATAAATGTGGTGCATTCCACTCTCAACCAACTGTATGAAAAAAAAAATTCACCAAGAATTAGTTATCGTGGTAAATATTAATACTTGATGAAATAATAAAAATCAAATAATTACGGTATACACAAAAACCAAAAATTATATGTATTATAAATCTCCACCATCTAATTACCTTTCACTTTACTCATTCTATCTTTCCCCAACAAGTGCTCACCTTCAAATTTCTTAATAGAGTTCACATCCCAAATGTGAGCCACTTGAATATTTGATGCTAATTTAGGAATTTACTAACTAATATACACCATGGATTGATATACCACTTATCCCTCCACTAGATAACCCTTAGGATGTGCTCTTTGTCTAACCAAATTCTTCAATTATTTCAAGTGCATGTCCACCATCCACATTGACCTTGTGTACAAGTACAAACATTTAAATATCCTCAACTTGCTATATGAGGTATTGTTCTTGTGTATTAAAAAACTCCAGAGGTAGATACTTTTGCATTTCACGCTTATGCTGAGGAGTTTCTCTCCTCCAATACTCTATTTATTCTTTATGGATTTATTTAGATGAAAACCACCTACAAATGATGCAATAAAATCATAGGTTTCAAAAAAATGTAATATACATTACAAGTGAAAAACATGTCATTAAGTTCAACAAAAAAATTGAACAAACATTTTGCATATAAATCGCTACTTACCTCTTGTATTTTCCAAGATAATGTATAACTTGTTGGATGTTGTTATCAAAGATGTATAGGAGAGAGAGAGGTAGAACATACTGTAACATTAAAAATGAATCATTATTTGTTCCAAAGTAGACAAAAAGATACAAAAAATATGCATACCAATATAGAAATATATATACCCACATAATTTCCTTAATGAAGGTATGCCAATAATGATTTTTACCCCACCAAATCCACCTTTATTTGCTAAGATATTTTTATGTTTGAAAAAACATTCTATGGGAAATTTAATTTTTTGAATGCCCTCTTTTACAACATTTCTTTGTTACTTTGTCAATAACCATTGAAGACTATTTCAGTCTCCATCACTATTTGAATGAATCACACTTTTCATTGCATAATTGGCTTCATGAATGTCACTACAAATTTTGACAATATTTTCTTTGTCATGCCTACCATCTAAGTTCACCATAACATTTATATTACATTCTTCCCAATATGCATTGCGTCAAAGAAATGAGCTATTTGTAGTTCATCATAGTACGAAAACCTACTAAATTGCATGGGATAACTTTGCATTTCCTTGTGGAAGCCCGTTAATTCCTTGTCAACATTCCTGAAGCATAAAATAAATTACAATAATAATTGTCAAATATGATAAACAAAATGCAAAAAGATTAATTATTCCAAGCATTACATATATGATACATAGACGATTTGTGTACCTTGACAATTTCTATTTTATTTCAACTTCCATATGTATGTTTTCATTCTTCGTGGTTTTAATCTATTATCTTATTTCCCTTTGAAAATATGTTTTCAATAGTGGTTCAATACCTATGGTTCTGTTGGACGAATTTTATGTCTATGGCCAACTACAGAGAACTAACCCACATAAGGCGCTAAATACAACCCCTGGTGTGTTTGGTGTAGCTAATTCTCACAGGTTAAGGTCCTGCTACCTTTGAATTTATGCTCTTGAAAGAGTCTCTAGATTTTTTAGGGGTTTTATATATTTTAAATATCCTAATCTAATCCTAATAATTTACAGTTGTTAATTTACAAATAGAAAAACTAAGCTATAAATTGAAATCTAGTCTATTCTAATGGGTGCTATATTGGCCAAGAGAGGTTTTAATTAAAATAAACTAATACTTACCTTTATGTAAATAAATACTACTAAGACATGATGGAATTTAGAGAGAAATCTCTAATTGTTCACCATAATCTTAAGAAAAATACAACCATATATTCTAAAAATACAATCAATCAAAATCAGTTTAAATTACATTAATTGTTCACATAAACAAGCAAGATATTAGATGTTCAATATCCAAAATTTCTAACAAAATGATCTTCCTCCCAAAACACGTGTGCAAACAAATGTTTTTATAAATGGACTGATTACTATATAATGTCATTAAAAATCAAACAATACAAATTATTTAATGATTCTATTTTCATTTTTTTTAAATTCATGTCAATGATAATATTAGTTTAATCAAATACTTTTCTAGGTTGATCCGCTGCATGCCTGAGCTTCCACGATCTATTGTTGGGCTGATCGCAGGTTTTGATTCCGATCAGATCATCAGCTCTTTAGGGTGTGTCAAATATTCACAGTTGGGAGTGGTGTTGCATGCACCAACAGAGCTGATCTTCTTGCATGAGTTGTTCCACAATATGCTTGCTGTAAGGGTTGGATCGACCATATCTACTTCCATTTAGCAGATTGAGGCAGACTTTGTAGGATATTGGTTCTATGATTGAATTCCTGGCTCTGGCTCCTCTAGATTTTGGCTCCTAAATGGATCCTCCTCTAGATCCTAGTTCGGAGTATCACATGCGCAACCTAGATGCTACATTCAGGGACTTGGTGGCATCCTCGCCCCCCCTTCCTTCCTGAGGCACAGAAACCATCGATGCCAACTTCATCAAGTGAGCTGAAGCTCCTAGAATCCAGATCATGTCAGCAGCTTCAAAACTGAAAGCACTTGCATTGAACGAGAAAGGCTTAATTGGGTAGTTCACAGGAATCTGGCCTTCTCCAAAAACCCTGGACACATGGATAAATAAGAATTGGATGCCCCTGATCATAAGCGGACTACAAGACTGTTTCTACAAAAAGGGTTTGTTCACCTTCCTATTCAAAAAAAAAAAAGACATAGATCTCATCTTCAAGAGCAGGCCCTATTTCATGGGCCCCTATAGACTATACCTCAATCGATGGAGACTATCTTTTGACCCTGAAAAGGATGTGCCATCAATGGTTCCGGTCTGGGTCTACCTGCCCCACCTTCCACTACACTGCTGAAACATTGAAACCCTACAAACAATCAGAAACTCTCTTGGGAACTACATCGACAAAGTAGAGCCTAAGGGCCCATTTTTCTCCTACACAAGTATCTGCGTGGAAGTTGACTTGGAAAAAGGGCTACCAGAAGGAGTAAACCTATACATGGACAGATGGGAGCACATGCAGAAAGTAAAATACAAGCAACTTCCATTTGTTAAAAATTTCCCTAAATTAGTGCATGAAAATCTGGAAAAAGATCAAGATGAAGGATGGTAGCAGGCCAAAATGGGAAGGAAAATGGCCTCACCAGTCCCAGTACAAACTGAATCGAAACCTATGACAAGCAAGGAAAATCCCCAAGAAGGAAAAGAAACCTCGGCTAACAATCAATTTTAGGCACTGCAAGTGGAAGAGTGAGAGATCATATCTGCAGACATAATATCAATAGAAGAAGAAGAAGAAGAGGTTCCAACAGCTACAAATATCCCTCCATCGTATCCTATAAGCGACATGAAAGGAAAAGCATCCAAAGGGTCCACAACACTAGAAGGATCCTAGGTGGAAATGGTAAAATAAAGAAAATTAGCACAACAATATTACTCTCCGGAACAAACGCCTTCACAAAGCTCTCAAGACATGCAAGATGCAACGCAACAACTGAACACAAGAGGAAGGAGATCACAAAGATATCATAGACAACATGAAGCAAAAAGAGAGATAGAACTGGGTAGACAACGAAGTCTGGAAGAAACAAAGCTCCTACAATTCCCAAGAAACCCAGGAGGGACAAAACTGGATGGTAAATCTCGAGCAGGATCCCAATTGCTCAAGAAATGATGAAAGTCATCTCTTGGAATTGCAGTGGGCTGGGAAGCGCAATCAAAGTAGAAGCTATAAAATAAATAATTAAATATGAAATTCCAGACTTCTTGCTTATCCAAGAGACCAAAATGTTGGAGGTGGAGACCATGGCGCTCTATCGGATCTAGAAAAAATACCATGGTAAGACTATAAGCTCAAAAGGAGCCTCTTGGGGTTAGCTAGCCTGATCTCAAAAAAATACTCAATAATCTAAACGATGGAAAGCCAACAATGGATTCTCACTGAAGTCCAAGAAAAGGATGTTGCAAAATCACTGTATATATGTAATGTTTATGGACCAATGCACTATAGAGACAAAGTAACCTTCTGGGAAGATTTCTCAAAGGCTGTTGAGGACCTTCAAGGGAAAAATATTATCATAGCAGGGGATTTCAACACTACTATTTCAAAACTCGAGAAACGGGGAGGAACAAAAGTCAAAGATCCATTTGGGGAGAGGATGGAGGACATGATCTCAGAACTAGATATGTTGGATATTCAAATGAAGAATGGGAAGTACACTTGGAGCAATAGAAGAGTCGGAGTAGGACATATAGTGGCAAGATTGGATATATTCTTGGTAAGTGTTGCTTTCCTTCAATAAAACCTTCTTCCTGCTTCCTTCTCTCTCCCCTCAGCAACCTCGAATCATAAATCTATTGGCTTGACTCTAACACAAGGCATCGCTATCAAACTATGCATGGCCAACGCCTTTGACAGAGTAAATCATTTCTTCCTCTTCGAAATCATGTCAAAGTTTGGGTTCTCCCCATGATTTTTCAGATGGGTAAAATCATGTATTAGTAGTACATGTATTTCTCCACTTGTAAATGGTAGACCCACCAAGTTTTTCCAGGAAACAAGGGGTCTCCGACAAGGTTTCCCATTGTATCGCTTCCTTTATCTCTTGGTGGTAGAATCAATAAGCAGAAAACTATAAAACCTGCAAAATGCTGGTGAGTTGAGAGAGCTGAAGATAGCCAATGGAGTCAAAGCTACCAATCACTCACAGTTTGCTGATGACACTATTCTGCTAGGGGGAGCGACAACTATCATTTTTGAAATATTTCAAGTAGCCATATCCACCTTTCTAAAAGCCTCTGATGGGAAAATGCATTTTGCAAAATCCAAATTATATGGTTGGAACTACCCTCCATAAAACCTAGCAAGGATTGGAAGAATCCTTGGATTTGAAGCAAAGTCATAATGGAACTCCTTTAATTACCTTGGGATCTCGATCTTCAGAGGAAATAAAGGAGCTACAGACTGGAAAGTAATGGTTGACAAGATCAAAAGGAAAATCACCTCCTAGGGAATGAGATGGATTAACTCTGTTGGTAAGTTAACACTCATCAATTCCATTCTCTTAGCCTATCCAATATACACCTGCTTGATCTCCTTAGCACCAAAAAAAATATGAAAAAAATCACCAAAGAAATTAGAAGATTTCTCTAGCACAGAGGAAATAAAAAGAAAAAAATCCATTTAGTGAACTGGAACATTGTTTGCAAGCCCATGAACTGCAGTGACATAGGCATCAGAGACCCAAATAAGACGAATCTGGTTCTGGGATCCAAAATACTATGGATATTAATCACATGAAAAAGAAGATGGTGGAAAGATATTTTGCAAAAAAATTACATGCTAGGAGATAGGAAAATATGCATTGAAGCTCTAGATCATCGTGGGAATGGAATGCCTATCTGGGAGTTTTGTAAGAAGGAAGATTTCATCATTCAATACCAATTCTACTGGATCCCCAACAGTGGAAAACAGGTCAAGATATGGGTTGACAACATTGGACCTTCCTCTCCTGCAAACCTCATGTTGGAATTGGCAGATATTGGGCACTAGATGGAGCAAATAAATGTCAGGACACTTTACGATCTCTCCTAGTGGACAGCTCATGGAAGATGGGATGACTGGGCCTTTTTTGAGCCCCTTGTTAACTTACACACAGACCTCTCTACATTTTTTTCCTTGCTACAAGGGACAGCCCTAGTCCACTATCGCTTTCCATATGGACATGGATGGGAGAAGACATGCATCTATAAAGTTAAAGCTGGATACCGGGAAGCAACAGGATTTCAGAATCACACAGATGGAAATAATTGGGTTAAAATATTGAGCAACGACAATCTTACAAAAATTTAATGGATTATGGCCCATCGAAAAATGCTGACAGCTGAAAACTTGAGGAAGAGGGGAATTGAAGGTCCTATGAAGTGCGTCTTGTGAAAATATGTTGAAGAAACAATGGAGCATTTGTTCATTCAATGCACTTTCTCCCAGGAACTCTAGCAGCAAGCCTTCAAAGAGCTAAACACGAGTATAAAACTGCCAAGAAACTTCAACGATTTCTTTGAATGCTGGAAGGATTACTACCATGGATCCTTCTATAACAAGCCTTACTTTGCAAGAGCATGGGAAGTTATCCCAAAATTCATTTGCTAGAATCTATGGATAACCAAAAACAAAGAGATCTTCGAGGAAAAAAAACCATCTCGAGTAAAGTCACAGCCTTTGCAAAGGCACTCTGGGTGGAGGCTTTATCCATGAGAAACTTGACCAACATCAACAAAGAGCCTTTGACAGCAGCAGAAAGAGATTGGGCTTCCATTCTATTAGGAACGACTTTCTCTATCCACCTAAATGAGGCAAGAAAAAGACCTAAAAATCAGAACTGGCATGTAAGAATTAACTCTGAGGAATTCAATAATTGGTGGAAGAATCTTGGCTGTAATTCCTTGTTTTCTGACGGATCCTTGAAAGGAAACCTTGGGCCGGTTGGAGTGGGTGGAGTTATTTTTTATTCGAAAGGAAACAAGGTCAAAGAGTACTCCCGAGGAATTGGGAAGAAGACAAATAATGGGGCCAAATGGTTAGCGCTAATCAAAGACTTGGAACTGGAAAGGAATCTCGACATTCAGGATTTGGTTATTCTTGGTGACTCGATGATGGTTATTATGGAAACAAGAAACTTGTTAAAGAATCGAAAGAAACCGGAGACCAAGACCCATAACATTCTAAAATGCATGGTTGATGAATACAAAGCCATTAAATTTATTCATCTACTAAGGGGAAACAATCAGCAAGCAGACATTATGGATAACAAGGGTGTGGAGCTATA
The DNA here is from genome assembly GCA_001517045.1 of Pseudotsuga menziesii. NCBI lineage: Eukaryota > Viridiplantae > Streptophyta > Pinopsida > Pinales > Pinaceae > Pseudotsuga > Pseudotsuga menziesii. The sequence continues at coordinate 92,972 of LPNX011205151.1, forward strand.
CTATGGCATCCTAGTCTGTGATCAAAAGGTCTTTATGAGAAACTAGATACCTTAATGGTGGACTCTCCTTATTTATGAGAAACTAGATACCTTAATGGTGGACTCTCCTTCTCTCCGCAAATGTTTTGTTTCTGGATATTCTTACTTGGGAAGTTTGTCATGAGGTATAATTTTCATAGATCAGGGAAATATTATGATAAAAAGATGTCGATAAAGGAAGAACTTGGTGGAATGGATGAGGTTATTACTTCGAAACAATATGTGCCTAGTTTTATGTAAATTTTGACTCACAATTTTTATAGAAATCTCCTAAATGGTTTATGTTACAAAAATATATAGAAATTATTTAACATAATTCAAATAACAACATTTAAGTTATGGATTTGAACTTGACGAATATTCAAATATTTGTATATCATCAATGCAAATACAACACAGTATATTGCAAATCTAAAAGAACGGAAGAAATATAACAAGGAGTAATATATATATGTTTTGAAAACAAAATCAAAAGATACCAATTTTATTCATGTTTGAGAACGGTCTGCAATTGAATACTCTTCCAACAAAAAAATAATTCTATTTCAAAATTAAACGTCTTAAACTCCAAGAATAGCTATCATTTATCTATCTTCGAATCAACCCCATAGAAGAAAAACAATAGATAAATTTTGCTGGAATTTTATAGAATATTTCTCCCCTCTCCTCTTAGACCTCTGAGGTAAAATTTATAGGAGAGAAGAGCAGTGGAAGGATAGGATCAAATGTTAGCTATAATGCATAAATATATTCTATGTTTACTATATCTAGGTTTCTCGTTTGAACAACTCCTATGTTGTAGGATCTGATCCACATTTATTGGATCTATATTTGCTTATCTGTTTTCTATATATGTAACCTTTAATCTTTAATCTAATTGAGTTGAGTGTTTCCCTCCTGTTTGTCTGAGCAAGCCTTTGTGCTCTATTAGCTTCCTCCTTGGTTTCTCTAATTTGGTATTAGAGCCAAGTTGAGGGCTACTGCTGTGTGAGGTTGAGGGAACCTTCCTGAGCACTAAAGGAAGCCATTGTTGGGCTGTGAGGACATGCAGTCATGTGATTTGAGTGAGTGAGGCTTATTGCATGCATTCGTGAGATCTTACCTAACATCAGCCAGATCATTTCAAAGAAGAAATCTGCCCAATCAAGGATAGTTGTTGATTTCCAAAAGAGAACTCCATCAGGGAAAACCCTGGCCAATATACTCGTTAACATTGTATCCCTGTTATATGATCTCACCCGCATGGAAGAAACCCCACCTAAAATTCATTTTGAAAAATGCTGCCAAATGTTTTTTTTTCAAACTTATGTTTTTATCTCACGTTCTTCACATACTCAGCATTACACAGTGTAATGGAAGTGATAAAGGCCATGCATCATTCTTGATCCACCGATAACACACTAAAGTCATACACTGGAGGAAGCAACAACATTGCATTGGACATCGCGAGCACCAAGTATTTCATCTATGGCACTACAGGTCACTGTAGCGAGGGTATGAAGCTTGCGGTTACCATTGGCGCCAGCTCCTCCACAACGTAGCCGGACTCTTCTTCTCCAAAGAGTAAAACACCATCATCAACATCGTCTAGTGTAGTTGTGGAAACTTCATACGTGCAGATAGTGCTCATGGGGGTTTTTTTTAGACGGTCACATTTTCCAAAGAAACTAGTCGGCGTTGTCTCTCTCAATAGTCACTAGCTCTCGACGCTTCTCCAAAATCATCTAGAGCGCCAACGGTGCTGTCTGGAGAAGGATTAAGTGTGCCGGCAGTGCTCTTCAACATACAGAAAAGAGCATCGGTAAGCCCTTCCTTAAACAAATTTTTACCAAGGTCAGATCAAGCCCAAGCAGTGAGCATCAGGTTATTTGCTTGTCGGATAGCGGAGGAGGTGAGCCAGTATTTTTTTTCTCCCCTGTTTCGTTAAAATCACTTGCCCTATAGTTCAGTAAAAATGGCAGATATGTCACTTGCCAATTTATACATTACTGAAGCATCAAAATTGAATCTGGTAAATTGTGTAAATTGGAAATTCAAGCTAATCATTGTACTTGAAGCTCTTAGTTTGTGGTCGATTGTGAAAGGGGATGAACAAAATCCTACAGATCCGTTGTCTCTCTCATATTGGAATTCACGAGAAACCCAAGAAAAAGTGTTGATTTGTATGTCTATAAAAGACAACATCATACCTCACGTCCAAAGACACATGGGACAAACTGAAATGTTTGTATGAGACGTCTGAATCTAATAGAATATTATTTTTAAAGACCAAATTATTGTCTATCAAGATGGATGTGAATGAAACTATGAATAAATACCTCTCCCACATCAAAGACTTTCAAGATAATCTGGGAGACATAGGTGAAGAAGTATCTAGTATTGATCTGGTATCTATCACATTAAAAGGCCTTTTACCAAATTACAAAGCGTTCATCTTAGCACTTGCAGCAAGATAGACCCCTCCTACATTTACAGAGCTCAGCATAATCCTAATACAAGAAGAAGAAAGGATGAATATGTATGAGCCTGAAACTCAAACTTCAGATCGGGCGTTGATGGCAAGAGGAAAATACCCACATAGAGGGAATCACTTGACTTCACACGGAGGCAAGTTTCGGGAAAGACACAGAGGTATGTCACACAATTACTCTAGTGCTAATAAAGATGTTGTATGCCATTATTGTGGAAAATCGGGTCACATAGATAGAGATTGTTTTAAGAAAATAAACAATGATTCCAATAACAAATACAGAAAACTTAATGGAAATTATGTTAGAAAATACACCCTAGATGTTAATGGATTTAAAGACCTAAGACTGTTTATATATGAACATGCTCTGTCCGTTGAGACAGATGATGAAAATGCATGGTTTATAGATTCAGGTGCATCTTCCCACATTTCCTATAATAGAGATTGGTATGATGGGTATTATGAAAATTCGGATGCCACACACATCTATCTAGGTGATAACATGTCTCACAAAGTCCTAGGTTATGGAGTGATAAGTGTTAACCTACCTGATGGACAATTTAAACAGATACATAATGTGATGTATGTCCCTGGCATAAAAAATAATCTAATTTTTGGTTCTGCTATAACCGATAATGATATGAAAGATGAATTTGATAATTATAAGTGCCATGCCAAAGATGTCCAAGATCATTACAAGGTTGTAGCGACAGGATCCAGAATTGGTGGATTGTACAAGATGGATGCAATCAAAGGAAACCATCAGGCACTAGTAGCATTAGCCATTTCAGATGTCGAATTGTGGCATCAAAGGTATGGACACCTCAATCATAATGATCTCATGTTATTATAGAAAAAGTCAATGGTTGAGGGTCTTCCTGTCATTAAAAATGATCATATTGAATGTGCTACATGTGAGCTGGGAAAACAACACAAAAATTAATTTCCTAACCATGAAGAGAAGAGGCAGACTGAGCTCCTTGAACTAATACACACTGATGTATGTGGACCTATGCAGACCAGATCACTTGGTGATGCATGGTATTTTATGATATTTGTTGATGACAGATCCTTCACATGGGCTTACTTCATCAGAAGGAAAAGGGATGTATTTGAATACTTCAAGGAATTCAGAGTCAAATTTGAGAAGCAGACATGTAAATACATTAAAACCATCAGATCAGACCAAGGTGGTGAGTACACTTCTGGAACTTTCAGAAGATACTATACAAAAAATGGAATCCAACAACAATTCATAGTCACTGATACACCTCATCAAAATGGAGTTGCTGAGAGGAGAAACAGAACATGGGTGGAATGTGCTCGCAGCATGCACCAAGGTAAAAACATTTCTAATGGATTTTGGGATGAAGCAATAAACATTGTTGTTTATTTAAAGAATGGGATTCCAACAAAGAGACTAGAACTTCAAACCCCCTTTGAAGTCTTTCATGGCTATAAACCTGAAATTAGTCATTTGAGAATATTTGGTTCTAGGGATTTTGCACACATACTTAAAGATGAAAGAAGGAGATTGGATGCAAAATCCATAGAATGTATCTTTGTTGGCTACTGTGATGATCATAAATCATACAAACCGTTTCATCCTAGTTCACACAAATTGATTGCTAGTAGAGATATTGTATTTCATGAAAATACAAATATATGTAACAGGATGAATAATGATGATGAAGAACTGATCCCATATGAGCATGTCAAAATAGATTAAATCCTTCAAAAAGTGCATGATCAACAGCAGGTGCAAGAACAACAGCAGGTTCAGAAACAAGAATCAAGCATGAGTGATACTACCTCAGATGATGAAATAGCAGAAGACAAAAGAATCATGGATGGAACTCTAGCGGTATAGTAGTACCTAGAAGGTCGACTCATCAAACTCATCCTCCAGTAAATTTTAGAGATTATTCCTTGATGACTAGTATAATGAATGTCGTAGAACCATTCAATTATGAACAAGCCAAAGATAAGGAAGAATGGGTAACTGCAATGAATGAAGAATATAATTCTATTATGAGAAACAAAACTTGGGATTTGGTAGAATTACCCAAAGATAAAGTACCCATACGATCAAAATGGCTATTCAAATATAAACTTAAAGTTGATGGTAGTATTGATAAGTTCAAGGCAAGATTAGCTGCGAAGAGTTATTCTCAGCAAGAGGGGATTGAATTTGAAGAGACATTTGCACCCGTAGCTAAGTTAAATACTATCAGATTTCTAGTTGCATTAGCTACTAAACATAATTGGAGAATACACCAGTTAGATGTCAAATCTTCTTTTCTAAATGGTGATTTAAAAGAGGAAGTATACTTAGTGCATCCTGAAGGTTTTGTGCAGAAAGGAAAAGAGAAGCTTGTGTGCAAGTTAAAGAAAGCTATCTATGGATTGAAACAGGCTCCTAGGTCATGGTACATCAAGATTAACACCTTCTTCAAACAGTAAGGATTTCTCAAAAGTAAAAATGATTCAAGTTTATATATTAAAGAAGATAAACAGGGAAACGTTTGCTTGGTATCCCTATATGTGGATGATATTATCATCACAGGTGGAGCATATCAATTAGTTGCAGATATTAAAAGTAATTTTTCACGGGAATTTTAAATGAAAGACCTTGGTGACTTACATTATTTTTTAGGCATTGTTTTTTGGAGAGAATCTGGTAAAACATTCATCTCTCAAAGGAAATATGCAAGGGAAATACTTGACAGATTTCAAATGAGTGAATGCAAATCTTTGTCCACTCCTTTGGATCAAAATGTCAAATTATACACCAGTGATGGATCTAAAGAAGTTGATGGTACTGTGTATCGTCAACGGGTGGGTAGTCTGAACTACCTCACTACTACAGGGCCAGACCTATCATATTCTATGAGCATCCTTAGTCAGCTCTTGGCTAAGCCATGCGAAACACATTGGAAAGCTGCAAAGAAGGTCCTAAGATATTTAAAAGGAGCTGTTAATTATGGTATTTTATATACTAATGTATCTAATGTTCAGCTGGTAGGTTACTTTGATTCTAACTAGGCAGGAAATCCTGATGACAGAAAATTCACTTTTGGATATGCATTTAACATTGGTTCAGGAGTCATATCATGGAGCAGTAAGAAACAACCAAATGTTTCTTTATCATCCACAGAAGCTGAATACAAATATCTAACCAGTACTACTTGTGAAGCCATTTGATTGAGGCGCATTCTTGAAGAGGTTGGAGCACAACAAAAACAAGCTACCAGAATCCAATGTGATAATCAAAGCTCAATTAAGCCGGCACACAATCCAGTCCATCATGCCAGATCCAAACATATTGAGCTGCACCATCATTTTGTGAGATAAAATATTGAGTCTCAAGAAATTGAACTCATCTATTGTAATACAAGTGAGAATGTTGCTGATATTTTTACTAAACCAGTTGGGAGGATCCATTTTGAGGATATTAGGAAGAAATTAGGTGTTTTCAAGAATCCATTTCTACATTACAGGAGGTTTTTAGCTATAATGCATAAATATATTATATGTTTACCATATCTAGGTTTCTCGTTTGAACAGCTCCTATGTTGTAGGACCTGATCCACATTTATTGGATCTATATTTGCTTATTTGTTTGCTATATATGTAACCTTTAATCTTTAATCTAATTGAGTTGAGTGCTTCTCCTCTTGTCTGTCTAAGCGAGCCTTTGTGCTCTGTTGGTTTCCTCCTTGGTTTCTCTAATTTTGAACCCCGGCCTCTGGTTTGTTCAGTTGGATTCTAAACCGGCGCAACCAATTTCTGAAAATACACCTCTACGATTTTCTCCCAATATGTTGAAAGATTTCAAAAACAGTTTGCAACTAAGGGTAAAAGAGATCATTTGAGAAGTGGGTTTTCGACGATTTGGCCAAATTCTTCTTATTTTTCCCACAATCAATCCCGAAAAATCATGTCTCAATTCTGGTACACGATTAGCTTTTTTATCTTCTATTGAACCTTTATTGGTCACCTTCATTTCTTCCTGTTGAATTGGTGTACCATATTCCACTAGACTTTACCAGTCCCTCTTTTCAACTTGCACCAAAACATGATCATACTTGATGAATACAAACAAGAAAATAAAAATGAAGAACGTTATTAAAATTCGACTGCATGTTCATGAAATCTATGCAAGGTTGAATAATCATAGCGACTTCACAATGGAAAAGGTGTAAATATGTATATAATTAGAATTTCAAATTTTCTAACTTTCCCATAAGTTTATTTTATATATAATGTATTTTAAATAAATTTTAAGGATTAGTTAATAAAAAATGAAAATTATTTATTTATTTTTATTTAATGAAATGAATATAAACATAAATAAATGATAAAATTTCTTTTTTTAATTTAAGGTGTAAGTTAGATCATAAAAATAATAACAAATATTTGAATCTAAGATTATTAATTAACTATATAGAAATAATGACTACATAGTTAATACTAATAAGAGATATTTATGTGTTTTATAAAATATATTTAATAATCGTGATCAAAATAAAGTAAAGAGACATTGTAGATCACTTACTCAAATTCAAATCTAATAGTTTGATTTCATGTAGTATTTCAAAATCTAAATTACAACCACAACAAATAGATGACCAATCAATTGAGAATCTTTTAGATGATCATTAATAATTGTTAAAGAGAAATCTAGATTTCATCATATTGTTGAAACACCAAATTAATCTATTTTTGCAAACCAAATCATGTTGTCAACTCAAATAGGCTCAATAAAAACATGTAAGCATTTTTAAACATCCAAAAAGACAAAAGGTTTCAAGCACTAAGGTCATCCAATCCTCATTGTTGGTAATAACTCCCGATTCAATATTCTATTCACGACTAAAACATTAATTTATAGATTACAATGAGGCGGTTGAGAACCAGCCTTTTCACCTTCCCGGGAAACTATTCAAATTCCTATTTAATTATTTATTTACAATAATCCTGACGGATTATATTCTAACAATCCCCCTCTTAATCCGAAGGGGTGTTCGTAAGTCCGAGCATGTTTCTGAATCTTTCAAACTTTTCTCGTCCAAGCGCTTTGGTGAAGATGTCTGCAACTTGATCATTTGTGGAACAATGTCGAAGATGGACTGTTTTGGCCTCTACATGATGTCAAATCAAATGATACTTTGTGTTGATGTGTTTGGTTCGATCATGGAATCTAGGATTCTTGGCCAGCTTGATTGCAAAAGTATTGTCGACCAACAATGGAGTGGAGTTCTCTTGTTTTTCTTGCAAATCTTCAAGTATCTTCCTGAGCCATACTATTTCTTTCGTTGCTTCAGCTGCAGCCACATATTCTGCTTCTGTTGTTGAATCTGCTGGAACTGACTCTTTGCGAGATCTCCATGAAACAGCTGCTGATCCAAAACTCATAGTGTATCCAGAAGTTGATACTCCTGTCTCCTTATCGCCATCAAAGTCTGAGTCTGAGAACCCAATAAGTTTGAAGTCATCCACTTTAGAGTACTT
>LPNX011205151.1:103727-153284 GCA_001517045.1 Pseudotsuga menziesii
CTACAAAGTACATTATGCCATCTATTGATTCATTCAGTTCTTCAAAACAGTCTTTTCTAAATGTCATGTGTGATGTTGCACCAGTATCAAGCAGCCAACAATCTTTATAAGATGAAAGAGAAGTCATTTCATTAAATCCAAGATTACAATGTGCAACAATACAAGAATCAGAAAATTTACTAGCATCTTGGTCATCTGTCTTCTGGTTATGCTTGTCTTTGATTGAGTCCCATGAAGCCCAACACTGATCTGATGTGTGCCCAGTCTTTCCGCAACGCTTGCATTGCAAATCTGATCTTTTGCTTCTGCCCCCTCTGCCTCTGAAATTTCTTCTTCTTCTGCCTCTCTCTTTGCCGCAATATCCCTTGGAAGGGTCTTTGGATTGGTCTTTGCCGGCAAGGGCAGCACTAATACTAGATGCCAAGGAGTGCATCTTTACAACTGTTAGTGTAATTTACAATATTGATCTTAATATGACAAAGAGAAAAACAATAACCTTGCAGGTCTACAGTCTCTGCCAAGGTGTACAATGCAAGTTTATAACATATATATCAGTCAATACAAAATATATCAAAATATATATCAGTCACTAGAAATAGATGATATTCTTCAGCATAAAACACAGTCTTCAGCAGCATACAACTCAGTCTTTAGCATACAACGCAGTCTTCAGCAGCATACAATTCAGTCTTCAGCATACAACGCAGTCTTCAATAGGTTTTCAACATTCTAGGTTTACATAGTGCAAAACACCAGCAACATGTACCTCAACCAGTGTTTCGTGATCCAGCGGCCACTTGAAAAAATGAGTATCACATTTTACAAAATATGAGAGTAAATGATGGAGAGAACAATAAGATTAGCAGCCACGCCATTTTATTTATCATGCAGCCACACCATTTGGATGCATATCAGTATATGTAGGAGAACCATAGCAAAACACGGAACCCTAGCAAATGGTGTCTTCACAAAGCATTAGTAGGTCGCAGCTTCAGAGAGTTCAATAATGGCATGAATCTTCAGCAAATTGTCATTAGAATAGGCTTACTCTTCCATAGATTCTCACTTTTGAATATTGAGATCTCTTCTTGGGTGGTTGCAACACCCAATCATACACAGAAGATCTCAAAACAAAAACCACGGCTCACACAACAAAGATTATCCAGCAAGTTCTGGATTGTAGTTACACACTCTTCTCGCAGTCTTCTTGGTCATAGCAATGACCTTTATATCCAAAAGAAATAGCGCAAGGTCTCAAAAACCAAACGCAGCAGGAGTCTTCAACGCATCATATACACCGGCAACATGAATGAAACTTACAAATTCCACTCAGCATATATACTCAACCAGCACATATATGCTCAACGATCTCATGCTCATACAATAGCCATATTATTCATGCACACACATGACATATTTGCATACATTTTCTGGAAAAAAACTCCACGCATTTTCTTCAATATATATCAGTCATTATATTAGTCACAATATATCAGTCACAGCAATGGTCTTCAAACAGTCTCCACGCAAATGTATGATACCACTTACATTAACAAATCTCTAGATTCTGATACGTACATCTACTCCTTCACCCAGTTTTTGCAACTATAATATGCTTGCAGGCATGTGACTATCAAAGGCATGTGACATCAAAAGTATAGCTGTGGCTACCAGAGAGCAATTTCCACGAACCAACCCGTTCCTTATGTAGCTGTCTCTACTGCAACAAGAGGGCGACTCGAGTACTTCCACTCGGTATTTTTGAGAAGAGAGGAGACGCAGCCTTTGGAGGAATGTCTGGGTTTTCAGAGGGTCGAGGAACTGTCTATGAGGAAGGGCGCACTTGACGAAGACGTTTTCAGTGGCTGGTAAAGCGTGAATGTCTTCAATGCTCACAGTATATCAGCACTATCTGTCAATCAGTATATCAGCATATATCAAAGAATACAATGGCGTAGTTATTGCAAATATAGCAGAGATTATGTCGAAGTCGGCCGAGAATTTCATAGAAGGAGCTGGGGTGCGAGAAGGCTCGGGTGTCCATAAGTTGGAATCACTAACAAGCTGCAATCCTTTCGTTGACACCTTGCACTACAGAACTGTGCCACATTATTCTGGTTTTTTTTTTCTTTATCAGCACAGTTGCACTCCACGACTTATACACAAACGTGGAATGTATCAGTGATGGTAAAATTAGGGTTTTGAGTGGTCATGGAGGACGGCGGACTCGCGGCCAAAGAGCTGTGCTTTTCACAGAAAACAAAATTCCATGAAAACCCACAGGATATTCACACAGTCACCATGGTATTCACACAAATCGCAGGATATTCACAGGATAATACACGTACAAAACGCTCAACTCATTAGGGTTTCCCCTACATAATAAACTCAATCATGAAGCAGACAATGCATGCGACTCGACTGGCAGACTGATGGAGCAGTCTGGCAATGGACTGGCAAGCAGAATGCGAGGAATGGGCAGAAATGCAGCAGGAGTTATGGCAAACATCCCTGCTCTGATACCACTTGTTGGTAATAACTCCCGATTCAATATTCTATTCACGACTAAAACATTAATTTATAGATTACAATGAGGTGGTTGAGAACCAGCCTTTTCACCTTCCCCGGCAACTATTCAAATTCCTATTTAATTATTTATTTACAATAATCCTGACGGATTATATTCTAACACTCATGAAAAGAAGAATCAATCCCAAAAACCAGCAACACACAGAGTGAAATGATCAAAGAAAGGAAACCATGAAATTAAAATCAAACCAGATAAAAATAAAAGAAAACCAAAAGCTAAATATTTACAAAATTTTCATGGCGGTCCCTTGATTTCGTACAAAATCAAGGGGATTTGTTAGGGTGCCAACAGGTTCTTAGAGAGGAAGTGCATATACTCATCAAACACCTCATTTCCAAAACTTCTTGAACAATGAGATTTCAACCTAAGACCACAAACTAAACATGCAAATTTACCCTTTGTTTGAAGACCTGCAATATATATATATATATATATATATATATATATATATAACTTAAAAAACATGCACGATATCTTCATAAAATTATATACTGTTTAAGTACATTGGAACGTCACATACCACAAAAAATTGTTAGCTCTTGGCCATGATGAATTGTCTATACAAGTATTCCACAGAATTGAAATTATTTTTTCCCTATTGGCTTAGAGACATCATACCTAGTGATGCCAGCCCAACCCATAAGATATTATGCAACAAACAAGAGAAATGAAATGTTACTTAAAAAAAAATTGTAAAAAAATATCTCGAACAATCATCACCAACATTATGGGCTTCGTTTTTATTGACATCTAAGGAGGAATGTTATTGTTGATAACAAAAATTGGCCACATTGAGTAAATATACCTAAGCTTGCCAAATGGATTGACAATGTCAGCTACCAATGAAATCCTAGCATTACGAAGTTCTTCATTAAAAACTAGCCTTTTTTCCTTGATGTTCCTAAATGCATAACCATATGCACGAATTCAAAGAAGTACACCATCTCCACTCTTGTTCCATGCATGGAAATCCATAAACTATGATATGATTTTATTCCTAAACAGTCACTAGAAGCATATAATTATGGGAATATGACAAAGAACCTTGTGAAACACCTTTTTTTAAACTTAATCGGCTCCATATATATTGATATGACATTGTGGGTATTTCGTTTCTGACGAATATTGTCTATGATATATAATATGATTATTAAGATTTGTATCAATATCTTAATACTCCATTCCAATATCTTTCATAATGGAAGATAAATATTGGTATGTGTGGGGAAAATTATTTTATAATGGTAACATAAATTCACATAACAATCTACAAGATAAAAAATAACCAGTTAATGTAAAGAATATTAATCGTAAATATTGCATTATTATTTCACATGACATAATTATAATAAAAACAAAGGAAAAAAGTAAACATTTATGTAAATGTGATTAAACATACCTTAGGATCTGTGTCATACACGTGTTTGGAAAGCCATTCAAAACCTTTAAGTTCACCAACAATATTGTATCAGAGAGAATATTTTCTCTTGAGTCTTCATAAAGTGGTTTCTTTGCCAAGTCAAGTAGAGGTACATAATGAATATCATGAAAGTTTATGTGATCCATTTGAGTGAACGTGTCTTCGATCAATATATTTGTCCCATCCTTCAACTATGTTATTGCACCAAGAGGAGTGAGGTGCTCTACAACCCAGTATGGGGGAGAGTTTCTCACGTAACGTAGCATTATGTTACAAAAAAAAAAAAGTAATTAAAAAAATCCATGCCAACTCATAAAATAAAAAATTAAACCCAAATGAAAAGTGATTGAAAATATCCATGTCGGTTAATAAATTAAAAAAATTTAAAACTAGCATTGGTCCATTTTAAACCCAAATCTATCAAGCACTAGGAGGGATCAAATTTTTGGAAATGTAATTTTTTGGATGTGTAAAAAAATTAAGTTTAAAAAAATTTACATTTCAAGAAATTAGATCCCTCTTGGTGCTTGATAGATCCAGGTTTAAGATCGATCTATGGTTATTATGATCTTCTTCCATAGGATCATTAACTTGATCTTCAATATTTGCTCCATGTGTATCCTGTACAACATTATATCTACTACTACTTGGCTCATTCTACAATGTCGAACACCTGGGGGAACTTGTCTTTATAATTACAAACAATCACGTAAAATTAGTGTGCATAAAATTATTAAAATGACATAAAATTTTAGAAACGCTATCAATAAAAAGACATAATAAATATATATATCTTAGCAAGGGATGATATTCATCCCCCTTTCATCCTGTGAATATTGCCTACAATTTCTTTTAGTTTTTTTTATCAAGATTCTTCTATGACAGAATCGCGTGCATCAAACAGAATGGAAATGACATTTGTTATCATCTCTTTCTCTTAAATTTGTCCACAACCTATCAAGTATGCTTTATTTTTCTTCTGGACTAATGTTATCTGACATTCTTCCCTACCAAAATAGAGTGATGACTATATTTACACCGAGAGTAGAGCTGTGCTTACAACCCAATATGGAAGAGATGTGTAAGGTTACACGTAACAAACTAACATTATGTACCAAAAATAAAAAGTAATTAAATTATTTTTATTTCGACCCATAAGATTAAAAAAAAACATAATAAAAAATAATTAAAAAAATCCATATCCACTCATAAAATAAAAATGTAAAACCAAATAAAATGTCATTAAAAGAATAATACCTCAAGAAATTGGATGCCTCTCCATGCTTGATAGATCCACATTTAGGATGAATCTATGCTAATATAAAATCAAGTGACCATATAGATCTATTTTCTAATGAAATTAGCAAATACAGTAAATATGTTTTATGCTTGAAAAAACACCCTATATCCTTTTTGAATTGTCGCAATTATAGAAACACTCTTAAAATGCCTCTTATATATCACATATATATAAATGTCGCATTTGCCAGACTTGCAATGAAAGTTTACCTAGTTAACGTTGACCTTTTCAACATTATCTAGTCAACATTACTCATTGCAAGGCCTCAATGGCTATGCCCGTAATAGTTAGTCTTGTGACATTAGAGATCTCAGTCATCGGTCTTATGCAGGCTTCAAATTTGAAGCCTTCAGAGCCCTTCAAAGGCCATTTTAAATGTCATAGAAGGCCACAAGGAAGTTTACCATGCAAAAAAAAATTAGTTTCATTTCCAACACTTCAACAATGAAATTGAGTAAGCCTCGGTAAATTTGCAACAGAAGGGAAGCTACAAAATTTGCCTATCCAGGGATTCAGTGGACTATGGGAGACTTGGGACTCACAATCTTCCCAAGTGCCCTCGAATAGTCGGATCATGGATGAGGATCTCAGTCCCAATCGACACGGACCACGGTGGGCCACTAGGCTGCCTAGTGCCAAGTTCAAGTTGGTGAGTCAGGATTGTGACTCACGATTCGATGTTCACTTTCAAAGAAGTTAATGGAATTAGCATGCATTACTGATTCACCAACTTCATTAAATCTTGGTATGAGATGACGCCACCTGCCAACTCGATTTTCCATCTGTCATCTTATTGTTCACCGAGTCATGTGATCTCACAACTTACAAGTCACTTGAGTATTTGAGTATATGATGTGAAATTAAATACTCATATGAGTCATATCTATGGATGGTGAATTGATTTGATAACCCTCCATTGTCAAGGCTCCATAAGGAAAAACTAATGGTGTTGTTTTTTGGGTTACAACTTACAAGTTGCAATTTACAATGCATTGAGAAATATTTGCTAGATTTGAACCTAACCTAGTCCAATGCACAATATGTATGTTTCTAGACCAGGGTTTCACCTAGTGCTAGACATTTCTATTATGACCATCGCAAGACTGGGATGATGGATCTTTGGTAGTAGGTTAGCAGCACACCGCCCTTTGTTTGTGCTCATGAATCATATCCTATACTAGTTAGTCTAGGATTCTATGATTTATTCCAATTTCCATTCATTTACTAGGGTTAGAATCATTCAAATCAGCACTCCCAGTCTCCCATAGTCCACCTAGGCCGCTTAGTCTACCTATCTCATCGAAGGAAGGGGGTAAGGCAGTAGAGACAAAGGAAACTGGAATGGAGGGCCAGCTAGAGAGAATTGTTGTACAATATGCATATAGTCTTCTCTAAAAGAAACAAAAGAATTTGTCATATACCTAACTAAATATTATCATTACTTAATTTGTCGGGATGCTTACACAGTAACTCTTGCGCCCAAGCTGTTTATGAGGGTTTCCTATGTCTACAATGGCTACGATTTAGATAGGATCGTTCCCATCATTATAGCACAAGTGGGTTTCTCCTGCAAATATTGCTATTACGTCTCCCCTCCTCACTCACCTCACCTTTTGACTTGAGTCCTCCTCTTCTTCTTCTTCTTCTTCCTCCTCCCATGGGCTCTCTGATCTACGCCCTAAGCACCCTCATAACAAAGAATGATCTTTGAAAGTCTCTGGAAACCTCAGTCAAACAATACCCAGTTTTCCCTCACCTGCACAGATATATCTATGTTATGTAGAAGCAGTTATAAAATGTTTTTTTTTGTAATCATGTGAAATACACAAACATGCATTCACCTACCTCGGGCAAGGTAAACCAACTCAGGAGCGCCGGGATATTATGGAATTGAGATGGCATTGCTTCCAATCATCTTTCTCTATAAGGAAATGTTTGCACACTTTAATTCCTCATTGTCTTCTGCGGTGGGAAACTCAAAGGTTCCACCTTTTTCACAGGTAGGAGCAAGAGAAGCAAAGGTATAACGTTGGGTAGGCTGGATTGAGCTTCCCCGAACTTAAAGAGATTGGTGAAGTCTGTAAAAAAAACATTATTTTGGGTTTACGAGTATAGGACAGTCGGAGGTCGGGACTCAGACTCTCAACTCTCCAATTCTATGCTTCAATGTCTCCCTAATTTCTATTTCCTCCAGAAGATTATGTAGAGCTAAGCTGTTGACTTGGTTGTCGTGAATTTGCAGGTATGTATAGCATTGAATTTGCAAGTATGTATAGCATTTTACACTTGTGTAACATTTTATATGTGGATAAAAGTTAAACTTGTTTCTTGTTGGAGTTCCTTCTAGCTCTATAAATGTAAGGGTTTAAAATTTCTCCATCCAAATGTTGTTTGAAATTTGTAATGTATTATGCGATTGCGTTTCCCCCAGACTAAGTCTCGAATACTCAATAGATGTAACCTTAAAAAAACCAGTATTTAAATGAAATCAGAACCAAAATAATGTATACTTTTCATAGTCTAGGACCACAACTTCATTTGGGTGGAGGAGCAAGAAGAAAGAGCCTTGTATTTGAGTTCCAAATCTATCAATGTTATTTATCTGCCGTGAATTGTAAACATTAGGTTGAAAGAAAGAACAATATTTGAATATAAGTGTTTGAATTGTTCCAATTTCCTTAATGAAATCCAATAGTTGAAAGGATAAAATATTTAACAACCGACACTTTAAATGTCAAAACCCCAAATTTTCAGAAAAATTTAAAAATTTAAAAATACAAATAACCTCCATAAATGTAGTCAACTTATTGTTTTAATTAGTTATAAGTTAATGATTTTGTAAACTGAATTATCTACTTGATTGTGTTTATCTTATAGAATAATTCTTTTTCAGTTTAATAACTTGTTTTTCTTTGCGACCACAAGGTGGAACTGTCTTGGTGATTTGGGGTTTACTTAGCTTTGAGCTAATGCAGAAAGTTTACATGCTCTTATAGAATTATAGGTAAGAAGATCCAGTGCTGCTTGTCGATAATCCTAAAGCATTCAGATATTTGTTTGTCGTAATAAAAATATCTCAGTAAAAGAATATAAATGCTTTTCAATTTCAACTGCTTTTTAAGAGGTAAAACCTTTAAATCGTAATTCTATCTAAAGATGCCCTGGAAACGAGATTCATTCCTATCAGTAAGGTTGACAATTGTTTTCTTTCCAATAGTTGTAATTTATTGCTTTTATTGCGTACTAAAAAAAATCTTGATGTGGATCATAGTCGTTGTGTGTATAAAGTCTTCAATTTTTCTTTGCATGCAGACTCAGGATGGTAGGGTTATTACGTTAAGGATCTATCTTGCAAAGTGACATTAATCTCTTTAACTCCTGATAAATTTTTGGTTACTCTTTGCAATATGAAAGTAATGTGCAAAAGTTATTATGTTTCTAAACTATTAATCCATCCTCCCAGCTTGAAGTTCTAAGGAATTATATCTCAAATACTACCTTCAATCAGGCTATAATAGTGTTGACAGAACAAGTTCCTCTGCCCATAATTTACTTGGAATTTATTATTTAGTTAAGGTATTTAATTTATAAAGACTTCAAAGTCAAGCTCCTTAAGCTATTAAGACATATCATGCTTAATAGCAAACCTTACTGGTTTACTAATTAAATATTTAAAGGTAAAAGGATAATGCTAGCATGTAGGGTATATACCATAAATTGACTTTAAGAAAATTCTTTTATAAACATCAACTATCATAACTTTAGATAGAGTTATAGTTGGTTTAAAGATTGAATGTCATGTTTGTTATAAACAATGGGGTCATAGCTTAGACCTCACCCATGAAATGTTTATGGTTTATCTTTAAATTATAGTTCTATAATCTTGTATTGAGTACCTCCTTTATTTGCATAACGTGCTAAGTTATGTAATGTATCTACCCTTGCCATGTTACCATTAATTGGTTGAATGAACATATGTTTGAGACAATATTCTCACCAAATAAATGTTAATTAATTCCTTTTATACCATATTACATGGTTTTACTAATACCAAGGTTATAACTATTTGAGTGATAGTATACCATAATGTATATTTATGGGCCGTAAATTCTCCACGCTGTTTGTAAACTTTATAACAAGTTTATATAGTAATGATTCTTCTGTTATCATGCGAAATAAAATATAGGTTGACTTTGGAGCTAAGGACTATGGTGGAACCTTCGTAACAGCAAGAATGATTGGGATAAAGACTCTCGGGTGATTGCTTGCCGGGACTATACACTTATACCCACAGCATGCAAATTATTCTATTGGCTAACGTGGCATCATGGTGGCCATGTGTTGCATAGATTAAAGGACCATTTGTAACCCTAGCATTGTCATTTCTCCCGTCGTTCTCACCTCCGTCTGCTCTGCTACTGCACTGCGACCTTCATGCCATTTTCTGTAACTAGCTTGAGTGACAGTCGCCTAACTTGTTTTTGGACTTTCCCCCTTCGTAATCCTACTTTGGAAACTGAGAGAGAAAAGCTGTAATGGGATATCACTGCTGCTTAGACTAGATTGGTTGCATTTCTCCAGGGTTTTAACTTCCACTGCTCGCTCCATTTGGCGTTCGTCAGTCTGCAAGTCCTTCCTCCCTTAGGCTTGGTAGTGACATTCGAGGTCTTATTTTTCGAAAGTAACTAGTGCATAGGGTTTGTAGCATAAAGTGTTTTGTTCTATGAGTGTTTGTGGCCCAAGCATTACACTTGCTTGGCCAGATGCTTCAACTCTCGGCCGCCATTGGTAAATACTGTGATAGTAACCTCCGACTCCCCTATGGCAAATGAAGGTTTGTCTCCTCCTCGCGTTGGTAGTTGTGTTGCTGGTTGTCGGTGGTTATGTTTCCATTAATATTTAAGGCAAGAAGCAATTACACTGACCTTGTTTCTTGTTTTTAATGTGTGTTCCAGTTCATACACAGCAAAATTTTAATAATTTTTATTGTTGATGTTACACAGGTGTCCACCTGTCCTCCGGCGTGGTTGGTGCAGAGCTGGAACAAGCGTTACTCACAGGTAAGCCTTGGATATCCCATGGTTGTTTGTCCTTGTATGGTCCCTTATGGTACATTTGATGGTTGGTCGTCGTGGCCTGCAAAACCCTTGTGTTTTTGGTTTATTTGGGGTTAACTGGTTCGTTGCTTGTTTGTTGATGTTATACCCCTTGCTTTATGCGGGGCTTCCGGCTTAGGCCGCGACTGTAAATTTTGAATTTTTTTTAGTTACTGTGTAAATAAGTATAAATGAAAGTAAGGGTTGTTTAATCCATACTCTATGAATTTTGTTCGAAGCCGTGAGTGCTTTAAACTGAGTTACACTCTTTCAGTTACTATCTCTGTTGTACATTTCGATAATGGTAGGGTTTTACCCTAACTCGGCGATATAAAAATAAAAGTATTTACAGTTTCTAAAAATTATCTTTCATTTATAATGCACTTCAGTAAATTGTTGGGTTATTACTTATGTTGTATAATGGTTGATTAAGCTCGATGAATCGAGCATGATATTACTCTGTTGGTTTATTTCCTGCATGTTATTGTATTTAATTTTTACCCTGTAACATTATTTAAATATTACCCGCTAGGGTTTCTGTACATTATTTTTATTTTTATTTACTTTATTATAAAAGGATTTGTAAATGTTGTTATACAATTTTTAACCTTCGGAAAGTAAGAATTTCATGTTTTAGTGTTGTACTTATGTAACTGTTAGTTACATCCTTTTAAGTACAGAATTCATATTTACTTGTTTATTTATTATAATGAAATAAGAACATTATCTTACCTGTAAGTAATATTGTTCCTATAATTATATAAGTTTATTAGAGGTATATTATGTGATAGTATTCTATTGTTTACTTCATAAGTTACCCTATTTACTTTACAATAATAATGTTTATAAATTAAAAGAATAAGAAACTATATATATATATATTCTTTCTTATGAACTGTATTGTAGTGTTTGTTTTTAAATTATTAAGGAACAATTAGTATCTGTAGCACTTGTTCAAGTTAGTTAGATAAAGAATTGAATAAATTAGTTGCATTAACAGCCATAAGTAAATTCTGAAACTAACTAGTATATCTGCAAAATTAAATCAAAGTTTAGTTATTCTGCTCACAGTTTAGTTGCTATACATTCAGTAGTTAATTATCATAACTGGAAGAAATAAACTGTAAAGTTAAACGCATTTTTATTTAGTTTAACCCTACTCTATTTTAACTAATATATCCTTTTCTTTTGGTTTCAAAGTAAGTAAAAAGATTACAGAAATGAATACTGTATCAAGAACTATTTTATATATCAACACATAATACCATCAGTAAAATAATATAGCTTCTTTTTCTGTCTCTAATAATCTTGCATTCTCAGTCCAGATTTAACACTACTCTAGGTACAAAATGACATTTCTTCTGACAACAAATAAAAGCAAACATTCTACTATTGAGGCTAACATCTTATTCTACATTTATATCATACTTCCTTTATATAAGTAGACCACCTGTGCTAGAGTATGATCTAGATTACTCCAGATGGGGAAAAACACAGGTAGGGTTTGTTTCTCATTAAGCATAATTCCATTACTAAACAAACTAAGATATTCTATTCTCTGAGTTTTTACACTATAAACTGCAAATGCATCATTCAATCATACACAGATAATAAAGCAGAAACTAATAAATAGTAAAACCTGTTCTTAGAGCTTGGATGACAACAGCAATGGGAGGTCGTTCCTCCCTACCAACTCCTGGAGGGCGCTCAGACAATGACTCCTCAGGACCCCCGAGCTTGCTCTGGTCCCCCTGGCTAGAACTAGGTGCAGCAAATAATCAAGTACTAGTCCTAAGACTCAATACCAATCCTGAACTTGTCAACCAATTCTCTCAGCTAACAAGCCATATCAGACCAAGTTACTGCAATTTATCTCTCAAAACACCTTCCTTATAGTTTTCCTTTTTTCCCAATGAATTCCTTGAAGTGCATTCCACCTGAATGATTCTTCTCCTAGAAAATATATGAGCACCTCAGCTCTCTTCATTGGGTACTTTTAAAATATTGCCTAGGTCTTTTTGGGTTAGTTGTCATTAATTGAGCCACCTATTCTGATCCCACTTTCTTGGGGAATAATGACCCCAAATGTAGGGAAGTTTCCACCTGCAACATAGGAAGTGTTTGAGGATGCTGCCACTTGTATTTTGCTTTCCACCTAGTTCCTTCCACCAGTTTGACCAGTAACACTCTTATTAACAGCTCTCCTAAGCTATTGTCTCCACTTTTTATTTATTAAAAATAAAATATTCAGAATTACATTCCACATATTTTGACTCTGCTGAGTCATCAGTTTTTACTTAGCATTAAATTTAACATAATGTCTTAGGAATCAAATTAAAACAAATAACATTATTTTACAAAATTGGGGTATGTGACAGTAAATGTTGTAGACTCTGACCCCTTCATTTTCCTGTCAGCCTTCTAATAATGGAAACAAGAAGTACAAATTGTCTACCAATATATCTAAACAAGGGAATCCTTTAACGGACATTCATGAATGAGGGACCGGGAGTGCAATGACCTAGCGAAGAACATGATTTCAACATCCCCGTTGTCGTAAACCTCCCAAACATGTGTTTATGATTCGTCTTCCTTGTTGACTTTGGTATAAACTAGACACTGAACTTGTAGTGATATTTGCTGGAGAATTTAAAGTTCTTCCTTATAGTGGACTAATATAGATTGGAGGGACTATCCATAATCTACCTAAAATTGGGGATTTTTTTTGATCACTTCCAATTGGGGTATAAACTCGATATACATTGGAGGGACTATCCATAATCCACCTAAAATTGGGGCCTTTGTTTGATCACTTTGATTTGAGCATGTGGGGAGGACATGATTCAATTCTAAAAATAACTACTTAATTTAGGGTTAATAAAAAAGTTTCTCCGTGAAATCATTAGGTATTACATTCTAGGGTTTTTCTTTTAGGTAGGCCCAATCACACTTGACCAATAGAGCCACCATCAAGCTGAATCAATCCTCCATTCAAATTTCCTTCCGAATTCCAATGCATTATTTTATCAATGACCTAACAACCGAGTATTTCACCGGCCAGACAGAATTGTCCCTTATCTAAGTTCAATAAACTATATGCTCCAGGGACCGAAAGAGTACATGGTTGACCTCACTAATTCCATGTAAATGTTGAATCACTCGGGATTTCTTCTTATTATCATTTTTTTCCTATACACTATTTTTAATAAATAATAATAATAAAAATTTACACTTATAGTTTCAAATGAAAAGAATGATTTAATTTTTACATGTCAACATTGACCACTAATGGAAGTCCACATGTGGTGCTTTGAGTAGCCCTTGTTGATTGCATACTTTCTATGCAAGATTGAGGAGACGTTTCACTTGGAAAGTCCATGCATGCCATCCTAATGAAGTTATTCCTATTGTATCCCCTTGAAGAAAGAAATATTCACCTTGGAGAAGACACTTTGCACATCCACCATATTATTTTGAACTCATTGTTGACTCCACAGCATCACTTGGTTAAGAGCTAGTACTATTTTTGTGTTTTCCTTACAGAGAAAGTGGATATAAACTATTGTATGATATTATTGGAGAGATTATTGAGAGAACTATGGATCTAGGATAGGAACTCATTATTTTATTCTAAAGGAATTTGAGAAAAAATCTAGATAAAGAGTATCCCTTCCTCGTTCAATTTCATGTTTGAATTTGTGAGGATTTCTCTTCTCTTGGAGCATTAATGTATATGTTTTAGAGGTTGTAATGGATGTGTGATCTAGGCGACTATCGATGGCCACCTACCTATTCCACTAAATAAAAATATAATTTCTAGTTTGGTATTTTTTGGGTCATAGGACTGCTCCATATGAATATCGGTGGCCACCCATTCCACGAGCTCAAGACAGTTTTTTCGGTTTCACAATTTTTACGGATTTTTGTGTCCAAAACTTTTGGTTCTGTTTTAAGGCCTTCATCGACATTTTTTGGCGACAAAATACTTAATATGTATCCTAAGGAAGTTTTGAACATCTAAAAGGTGTCCTTATTGGCTATACCTTTCCAAAGAGCTACAAAATTCCCTAAATGGATATCATATGCAAACGTTATGGCCCCAAGAAGTTGAGACCTCAACTAACCACCTTGTGGTCGACAAAATTTTCTATGATTCATCTCCTAGACTTAGGTTTTTATATTTTTAGGCTTTTTTCCCTCATTCTTATGATAAAAAGGCCATTCTTCCTCCTTTTGTAATCCTATTGCCATGAATGACCATAGCCGCGACATCTCTTCTCGGAGATATAGCTAGCACCATTCTAGTTGCTTTTATTTTACAGTCTATTATGCTTCATTCATTTAAAAGAATTTGAGTTTACTATATCATTATGTTCCTTATCGTATATCTATGTATGTGGTTCTATATTTTCTCTTTCATTTCGTTCCCACATAAATTTGCACTAGTGGTATTAGATCAATATTCTCTCTATTGTCTCTTGTGCATGTCCCCAACAACATATGGATATAAAGAGTTGGGTCTTGAGCTAGTTGAGCTTGGGGAAAACCACTAATGTTAGCCCAAAGCACCTCCCATTTCCAAGGAAAGATATATGATGGAGAAGGATATCCTATCAATTTGTTTCTTAATGGATCCCTTGCACGCAAAGGAATGAGATGATATAAAATTCCACCCAGATCCTTCAACGAATTCTAACAGCAACGGAGAGATGATCAAACAATCACTTTGAAGGATCCATACCCTTTAAGGTACAAGTTAAATTTGATATTCTTTTATTTGAAGGCTGGATCGATGTTGATTCCATAGATAAATGGTTGAGTCTTATAGAAGGGTATTTTTCTTTACACAATTTTTCTGACACAGAAAATATCACCTTTCCGCTCCTTAAGGCTATCCCCCATGCCAAAAACTAGTAGGAAAATTATTGTGAGAAAATATTAATAGAGGAGCCTAAAATATTTGAGGTTGATCCAACTTGGGTTTGTTTTATAGATGTCATTAAAGAACAATATTACCGTATGGGAAACTATGATGACCAATACATGAGATGGACCCCACTACGTCAAGAGAGGGAGAAAATAGTGTCGAAGTTCACCAACAACTTTCATACCTTGTGCATAGAAGCACTTGGTTCTGAAATATCACAGTGGCTTGCAATGGTACATCTAAATAGATATGGAATTCCTAGACATGTCTTCACTAGGAAATGCTTATCGGTATGTTGTAAAAATAGAGCAGAAATTTCAACAAAAGAATACGAGGGATTTTGGTCCTACAAATCCATTACAATAGAAGCATGGTAAAGGAATATGAAAGTCACAAAACAAAGGACAACATGTAAGGATAACCAACCTCAATACCACCTCTACAAGAAAGGTAATGGGAGGGTTAAGAAGTATACTAGAAAGTGATGTGAGTTCCACAAAATCCCTTGAGAAAACATCGATGAATGTCACTTTAAGTAGTCATCAGTGGCCAATATCAAAGCTTCAAATCATATCCCAATTCTTATTCTGATTCAGAACCCAATTTCACATTCGTAGACAAGGGGAAGTAGACCATTGATGCAAAACCCAATGTCACCATCACTACAACACATATTCATATAGAGGAGCTAGAAGGGTCAGCGACATATGAGCACCTCTTACACTCACAAATCTAGGTGAAGGGAAGCCCCCCTACATTTTGTTGTTGAAAACAACATCCAAAAGAACTTAATCTCAACAGAAGTCATCAAGAGATTGAATCTACCCACAACACCACACCTACAACCATGCATCATTGGTTGGCTAAGCCAAGGACGAGGTATCCATGTTAGTCATTAGTTTCATTTAACATATAGCATCAACCCTTTCAATATGAGGTACTATGTGACATGGTCCCACTTGAAGTCTGTGATGTTCTTTTAGGGAAGCCATATATATGGAAGTAGCATGTTTTATATGAGTCACAACCATGTAGTGTCGTTGTCACTTTGGGAGGAAAAATATGCCAAATACTAGATATATTTGCACCTACCATAGTATCTTTAACCTTAACCAAGAAATGTAGGAAGATAATATCCCACATTGGGAATTTTCCCTCTTCACAATTTCCTCAAAAGGTGAACATCAAATCACAGAGACCTCCACAACCTATTCATAGGATCCATCTACTCAATATAAACAAGAAGAACACAAAGGCATTGTTTCCTCATCTATCCAAATTCCTCTATGGTGCAAGGCCGTGCATTCAAGGTACTCCTCCAGAAAGAAATCATCCACATTAGTTCATACCAACGAGAATAAGGAAAACAAAATTGTTGAACAGGTCCAATGCATCCATCAACAACATTCATATCCCTATCAAGATGTCAAAGAAAGGAAACCTTAACACCTCAACAAATTCATCACCATGAGCTTATCTCATCACATGGTTTTCCATATGATAATTAACTCTACGCATTGGAGACCATTAGTTCTTAAGGGGGAAGGACTGATCCAAGTGGGTATTAGTGGCCACCCACCTATTCCACTGACTAAAAACAACTTTTCTATTTTGGAATTTTTTTGGGTCAGACTACTTGAGATGGATATCGATGGCCACCCATCTATCCCATGAGCTCAAGAGAGTTTTTCCAGTTTGACACGTTTTATGGATTTTTGTGTCCAAAACTTCTGCGGTAATTTTTATGCCTTAAATGATGTTTTTTGGAAACAATCTGTGCTTACTGAAAGGTGAGATTGTATGTCCAAAATGTGTTCTTCTCAGCCAGACCTTTCTAACAAGCTACAGATCTCCGTAAATAAAGATCATATGCAAATGGTATGCCCCCAAGAAGTTGACACCTCAACTAACCACCTCGGGGCCTACAAACCTTTTTATTGTTCATCTCTTGGGGTTATGTTTTTGGATGGTTAGGGTTTTTCCCTCATACTTATGATAAAAGGGGCCCTTTGGCCTGATTTTGTAGCCAGCTTGTCATGAATGAGCATAGCTACCAAATCTCTTCTAAGAGATATAGCTACAACCATTCTAGCTTATTTTATTTTATAGTATGTTATGTTTCATTCATTTAATGAAATCTCAGTTTATTGTATCACCATGTTCCTTGTCATATATCTATCTGTGAGGTTCTATATATACTCTGTGATTTCATTCTCACGTAAATACATATCAAGGTAATAAAGATATTTCTATTTCATATCAAGCTTATGTTATTGGTTCTAATTGATATAGATGTATACTTTGGATTACTTGCAAAATTTTGCTTGAGATGCCAAGGGGAAGGGTATATATACCACTTTGGAATAGTTTAATGTGAGGTTTTTTTCCCTCTAACTTTCTTTTAATGTCTTATGCGTGAATATGTTATCATCTACCATTTATTAAAAATTGGCAAGTTAACACCTTATGGTAACACGCATGGACCTCATTATGTTGTTTAAGAATGCATTTTTAGGACCCTCCAAGTTCATTTTTATGTTAATTGATCACAAGCTAAGGCTATTTGACATGCATAACAACTTTATTTATCTTTTTAATTCATTTATAAATTTCAAATAAAAATAATAAACTATAACTATAATATGAATTCACATAATTATACTTATATTTTTATTTATTTTAATGCATTAACCATTTTATCAAATAATCATGTTTATATATCTCCATAAAAATACATGAACAATTTATCAATTACATTATACTCATTTGATCATGTTAAGATTACATATTACAATATTGAAAAGAAAAAAAAGCCAAAATATTCACAACAAAAAACTGACATATTTTGTCTCTTTATAATAATAAAGCATGCATTCTTTCCATGTTTTTGAATGTGTCATGTTATATGAGGGCTTAATATTTCATATGCAACCCCTCCCTAATATTCAATGCAACAAAATTAAAGTTAGTGCAAGGCCAAAATAGATTAACGCAAGTTAATGTAAAGCCAAAATAAATCAAGGCAACTTCATAGGAGAAAGTCAATGTGACTTTGAGAGAAACGGGAGATAGGGTTAAGTTAAAACAAAGAGGCATCCAAAGGAGGATTATAATATAGAAAAATTAATGGAATGATTTAATAGATAAAAAATGATTATATATAAACTAAATCATGCTTGATTAAAATTGAAATCAAACCATGTCTAATTAAAATCGAAATAATTCCCAATTGGATACAAAGCACATAAAATCAATTTAAAAAGGAATTGTGTTTAAAATGTATAATAAATATATGTATATGAATCACTTCTGCAATAGTAAAACTTGGATAAAGCTCAAGCTCCCAATGCAAATGGAGGTTTGATATAAAAGTACAAAACATATTAAAAATCATGATAAGGGTTGGGCTTTGAATTATGGAGATCTGAATTATGAAGATGATTATCTAGATTATTAGAAGGTTTTGAATTATTGGATTTAAAAGGTGTATTGTATAGTTAAGTAAAAAAGAAATGTGTAATTTCTTTTGTGTTCATTTTATAGTGTTTTTTATAAAAATAAAAAATAAAAATATTATTAAAAATAATATGTCAACTTCAATTAAATTTAAATTATTTAGGGTTGTATATATATAAAACAATATAAATTAGATAAGTTAAAACCATAAACATTGGATTACACATTTTTTAAAATTTCTATTCTAAAAAAAAGGTTTACACTTTGAAAAATTTAATTCCTCTCTATACTTGGTAGATCCTCTTTTAAATGGATCTATGCTAATTTAAGAAAATCATTTGTGTGAGATCAAATGAATTAAGTATAATGCATTAATGTTTAAAAGAAAATAAATAATATACATGTAACATCATGGAAAATATTAAAAAAATGTACATTACTTTTGAAATAGAAGCCATAATTTATATAAAAAAATTCAAATTCAAGATAATAAATGAAAACACCAACATAGCTACTATGGACCCTATCAGGCACAGAAACATACAAGTTTCCTAAGCCAATGTAAAGGAGTTGTGGAGGACTACATTGTGAGACAAAGTTATCTTTTGATGGAATGCGCAATTCCTTAGTGAAGGTTTATTGATTGGTGCTTTCTTTTAGAATTCACCTCTATCTTTTAGAATTCCTTTTCAGTTCAGCACTCGTGTCAGCTTAAATTTTAAATATATATAATCTTGTAAATTAGGTTATTTCGAATCTCTTTCAATAAAAACTATAAAGCCTTTGTTATACAATTCATAAACTTTAACTTTAATAGAAATATTAAAATCATAACTTGTGATCAATTACATTAGAAAGAATAAGCATTTATCATTGTAGGGCATGCGCCAATGCAACCTAGTTAAAGTAGTTGCTAATAGCATTTAATTGACAATTAGATAAGTTGATTCATTAATGACCATATAATCAAAATTTTATGGTTTGAAATCATTTATTAATAAATTAGAATTTTTTTGAAGCCAAGTAAAAACATGTTAGAAGATTACAAGGTTATTAGAGAAAATCATATATATTGTCTAGACAAGAATGATAGTGCATCCCTTGAATCTCCTCATATGAATTATATGTGATGTACATCAAAACTACGTTTAGGCTATGGAAACAATGTTTGAATGTTACATGTCCTCATTAGAATTGAATCAAGGGAGAGTCAACCAGTAAAGGAAGCTTAATAGCACATGAATTTTACATTAGATTTGGTGTAAAGTAGGTCCTTGCTTTCCCTCATATTATGCATTAGTTTTGGATTTTATAATATTTTCATAATTTTATATTAATTATGTGTGTTTTTTTAATTTAATGTTACTTTTAAGAAAATAAAAAAATATTTAGAAGAGCTATAAAAATTTAGCTCTTAATAATGTAGTTAAAAACAAAGTAAAAACATGATTATCAATCACAATTTAAAATTTAATGATTAAAAGCATGTGTTTCCTTTTTACATATTATAATTACGTCGAAGGCGTTTTCCCTGTGGAGACATAGTCTTAGAAGACTTCTCGTCTCCCTAGCCATTCACACTTCGACAGATGTCGCACCGGATTAGCCAATGGATCGTGGACAAGTGTTGTGCTGATCAATCAGAATTTTTTTCTTCTGCGTTTTAGTTGGGTCCCAATTCTGCAATCTCGATTGGTGAACTTTTGTCCCATAGACCGCTGTTGTCCTTTATGTTACGGTCATTGCTGCACGTGAATGGATTGATGGATTGATTGGCCATTGTAGGTCGTTCTTTGGATTTGGTGTTTAGCTAATGCATTTTATTTGGGTCCCCGATTCTACCATCTCGATAGGCGAACTTCTGTCCCATAGACCGCTGGTATCTTATGTGTTACGGCCGTTGCTGCAAGTGAATGGATTGATGGATTGGTTGCCAGTTGCGGGTCGTTCTTTGCAGTTACCGTTTATTGTGCTTTCCTGACAGATGGTTTGCATGTATTCTCCACTCTTCCATCTGTTGTCCTAAACCACTAGTCCGGGTGATTTTTTTTACAGGATTTTACTGTCCTTGCCCACGGTTCATTTATCTCGATTCGGGAAACTCATTCCCGACGATATTGCGGAGTTTCGCTTCACCATTTTTTTGGGTTTAGCAAACGCTATTCTGGATGAGTTTTCTATCTTTATGCTCACAATTTGGTCGAGCTTCCATTTTACTAGCACTTCATTGAATTGAATATAGTTTTCCCATGTCCCTTTATCCACTGGCATTAATGTTTCATCAATGCATTGTTGCTCAATTAATGCAAGAAAGCTTCTGCTTTATATCCACATAGTTTCTAGTTAATACATGTACAAAATGTGTCCCTGCCAACAATCAAAGTTTCTAGGTGTTTAACAAGTTTACAATTATCTTGTAGGAATTATGCCAAATCATGACAAGGAACAAGCCAATGCATGAAGAAGAGTTTTATATGCACAAAATTGAGATAAAAACAACAAGAAACAATGTCTTCTTTACAGGGCTGCTCGTATGCGTGTGGATATGTCTTCTTCAAATTCTCTTGTAGAACCTGTCAACTCAGCTTCACTTCCATCTCCTGTACCAAATCCATTGAAAAACCACCTCAATGATGCACATCAACATTTTCATAAAAAAATGGACCAACTAGTTGATATGCATGTCTACTCGATTTGCAACGAATGTTACCCTGGTATTGTAACAAAAAAGTTCCATGAAGCATACACTTGTTCACATTGTATTCTAGAACAAAAAGGGAATCTCTTTTCATTGGAAACAATATGGATCCGGGAAAGCAACCAACTGTCCTTGCAGTACTTACACAGTTTGAAGAGATGCTCATTAGTCGTGCTAACCCCATATTGCAAGTGACACATGCTCATGGTGGTCAATATAAATACTCTGGTCACACTACAACAAATACTGGAATTAGAGTCCCATTTAGCGTCCCTTTTTAGTGTAAACTTTTTTTACATTTAGTGGTAAAACTAGACACAAAATGGGACACGTCATGGAAAAAACTTAAAGCGTCTCAAAAAACACCTTTTTTTGCTTCCTAAATAGCATCCTTTATGGCATCCAAAGTAGCGTCTCTTTTTTTACTTCTAGAATAGCGTCCAACTTTGCTTCCTAACAATGTCGAGGTTTGCTTCCAGAATAGCGTCCAACTTTGCTTCCTAAACAACGTCGACGTTTGCTTCTAGAATAGCGTCCAACTTTGCTTCCTAAACAACGTCGACGTTTGCTTCCTAAATAACGTCATATTTTGCTTCCTAGCGAGTGTCTGCTTTTGCTTCTTAAATGACACCCTCATTAACGCCATATTTGCGTCCTTAATAGCACCATCTTAGCATCCAATATTGCATCCATTGTTGCTACCACTTTAGTATCCCATTTTGCACCATGTTTTACTTCCAAATATGTGCCAATTTTCGCTTCCAAATTTGCATCAATTTTTTATTCCTTTTTTGCATCGTGTTTTGCTACCAAAGTGATGCCAAATATTTCTTCTATTGTTGCACCATATTTTGCTTCCTATGTAGCACCATATTTTGCATCCAAAGTAACGTCTTATTTTTCTACCATATCAACGCCATTTTTGGCTTCATCATTAGCGCCACGTATTGCATCCTTTTTAATGCCTAGTTTCACATCTCTCATGTTTTGGTCACTAATTTAGCCATTTTTAGTAATTTTATATACAAGTTTTGGTCATTTTGTTTGGTCACCTATCTCTTATTTTTTGCTTACTATTTTAGTTGTTTTTAACCAATATAATAGTATCATTAGGGCATGGAGGAATCAAACCACCAACCTCCTGCTTGTAAGGTAGGCACTCTTCCATTGAGCTAGAACCCTTTAAAAATTTGGGAACCTAACATACAGAGTCCTCTATAATGGTAAAAAAGATTAATACACAACTTTGAGTATCTAATGGTCGAAAAAGGATGATAGATTGTATTATATTCAACATGGGATTAATTACGTTCCTTGGTTCTCTATATATCATTATCCTATGATTGTAAAGTTTCTATCATTACAGTACCAACATCTGCATCTTGTAAGGCAGTAGGATCACCTTTTTCTTGTGATCTGGTGGTATCATGGGCCTAACCTGATTTTGTGTCACCAACTAGTTGAGCCCTCTATAACTGAGAAACAAAATTATCCTCAATTCCTAATTCTATCGTAGTGCCACTCATTCCTCTAAGTTGCTAACTATCATCAACCCAGCTACTCAAACGATTTATTGGTCGCCCACTTCAAAGTGTTCAGTAAATATAATCCAAATGGGACGGATCTGAAGCACTTTCAATATTACTCTATGCTACAACCCTATCATTCTCTGCAATCATAGACACATTACATTATATATGTCCTTAAACTATGAATTCTAAAGTTCGAATCCAAGAAAAACAATTTATAATCTAGCAGATGTTCAACAACCAAAAATTTTAAAAATTACATATTGCTCAACGAAAAACTGTTCTAAATGGGGTAGATCAATATGGGGTAGTAGCCAATATGGCTTAGTCACCAAGTGTGAAAACCACAACAGTGATACTTAGCCCCACATACAATAGCAGTCAATATGAATCAGTCACCAAGTGTGAAAACTCCAGCAGTGATACTCAGCCCCAAAATTGGTACAACTGTAGCAAGGCAAGATAAATTTAGAAAACATAACTTTCATCTCTTTTAAATTTAACACTCCAATGTTCATTGTGTTAAAGTTGGTCCTTGAGATACACTTCATCAAATGCAATGTACAGAACATAAACAATAATATAGTACAAAAACAAACTAATGACCAACAACTAATAAATAACAATGTTGGTTCATATCTGGTTTGAATCAGAAATATACTCAGATACTTTTAGGATCAAATCTTGTCACTAAAAGGACAAGATCAACAATGAAACAATTGACACACATTGAGAGAGAAAAGGTTAGGAATAAGGTTAGGCACATACAGTAGCAGTCAATATGACTCAGTCACCAAGTGTGAAAACCCCAACAGTGATACCCAGCCCCAAACACAGTTAGGCACCAGCAGGATCACAACCAGTTCAAGAAGATTAACACAAGTCACAACTGAGATCTTAGCAACCCAGCAAGGTCAATTCAGAGTCCTAACAACCCAAAAATAATCATAGATCTGTACAAAAACCCCATGGAGGTCACAACTCAAGTTCAATGAGCACACACAACGGTCACAGCCCAGCACAGGTGGCATCCAAGAGTCATAGCTCAAGTCTGAACAACCCCAAGTCCCAAGGGTCACGATCCGCTCTAACAAACAGCAGAAGGGTCACATCCTAAGTCTAGGAAAGCAATAGTGATCACGACCCAATCTAAGAAGTCACAAAAAGTTACGACGTGTCCAGGAAAGTCAACAATAGTCACGACCTCTTAGAGAAAGCATAAACATTCTATGGTTCAATTAAGGTAAGGTCAAACAGTCACGGCCTACCCAAGAAGGGTTTTACCTAGTCATGACCCAACTCAAGAAGGGTTCCACACAGTCATGGCCCAACTAGCAACTCAATCATAGTTCAAATCTAAGGGGATTAGATC
This sequence comes from Pseudotsuga menziesii, assembly GCA_001517045.1. Lineage (NCBI taxonomy): Eukaryota > Viridiplantae > Streptophyta > Pinopsida > Pinales > Pinaceae > Pseudotsuga > Pseudotsuga menziesii. The sequence goes on from LPNX011205151.1 coordinate 128,116, forward strand.
AGTCACGTCCCAACCCTAAGGGGATTCTATTAGTCACAAACCTTAACAGAAAGATGTCTATTAGTCATGGCCTCCCCAAGAAGGGATTCTATCAGAATTAGCATCCTACAAAAGATTATTCCCATCTCAAGACAGATCAACACACATTAAGGAAACCCTTAACAAGTTGAGAAGATTGACACGACTTATTCATAACAACAACAACTTGAACAGGAATATGAAAACACTAGTAGGCTGAGAGGTGTTAGAAAAAAGGACCGCAGAGCAATAACAGATATACAGTTAAATCAATAAACAAGATGCAAAACACATTAAAGCATTACAGAGAGACACAGATATAACGTGGTTCACCCAAACGATGGGCTATGTCCACAAAGAAATTTTCCAGTCCTTTTATTACAGTCCAGAAAGATGAAGGGATACACCCTGCAGCAAAACCGTTGCACTTCCTCTTCACGCTCTCACAGTCTCTCTTCCAGTACAATACAATACCCTATCCAGTCGATTTACAATGCTCTCTTTTATAGGGGAAATACCATGGGAAAAATTCTAGGGTTAACCCAATACCATGGGTCCACAATACTGTTGGCCAACACACATCCCAAAAAAAAAATTTGGGAGTGAAACCCCGTTTTCTTGGGGGCGCTGCCCCTGAACCCCATGGCAGGGGGAACGAGTGTACAGTACTCCTGAGTTACAATCACAAATGAATAATATCTCTGGATCTGGAAGATTAGGCTCCACAACCAACAATCTCACACTTGGAGACTAATCACAGCAACTCTACCACTACTGCACTTGCTGGACCTTGGACTTGGCAAATTTTTTCTTTTCACCTTCATGCTTTAAGGCCAACAGAAACCAAGCAGGAACTCAATTTATCTCTGGTTACTCCCTTTGTCAACATGTCTGCAGGATTCTGGCTAGTGTGAATCTTTTCCAGTTTTAACAGTTCTTCATCTAGAACAGATCTTATGAAGTGGTACTTGAGTTCTATATGTTTAGTCCTCAAATGAATAACTAAGTTCTTTGCAATATGAATGGCACTTTGGCTGTCACTGTACAACCTACTATTCTCCTGTTTCTTACCCAATTCTTCCATGAACCTCTGCAACCAAATCATCTCCTTACTAGCCTCTGTAGCAGCAACATACTCTGCTTCCATTGTTGAAAGTGCAACAACCTGTTGCAGTTTTGAAATCCAACTTACTGTTGTTCCACCTACAGTGAACACATACCCTGTGGTGCTCCTCCTGTTGTCTTTATCACCAGGCATATCTGCATCAACATATCCCTGTAGAACAGTGTCTGAACCTCCAAAACATAATGCATGAGAAGTGGTACCTCTCAAATACCTGAGAATCCACTATACTACTTTCCAATGCTCTTTACCTAGATTATTCATATGCCTGCTCACAACTCCCACTGCATGTGCAATATCTGGTCTTGTGCACACCATGGCATACATCAAGCTCCCAAATGCTAATGAATAGGGAATCTTGGACATGTAATCTATCTCTTCCTGTGTCTCTGGACACATATGCTTGCTTAGTTTGAAATGGCTTGCCAAAGGTGTGCTGACTGGTTTTGCATTCTGCATTCTAAACCTCTACAACACCTTTTCTATGTACTCACCTTGAGACAATGTCAATTTGCAATTTTTCCTATCTCTTGTTATTCTCATACCAAGGATTTGCTTTGCAGCACCCAAATCCTTCATCACAAATGATTTAGCTAGTTTTTTTTTTAGCACATTTATATCCTGCATGTTAGACCCTGCAACAAGCATGTCATCCACATACAATAACAAGATAATATATCTTTGGTTATCTAGCCTCTTGAAATAAACACAGTGGTCAGAATGACATCTATCATAACCTTGTTTTGTCATAAACTTATCAAATTTTAAATACCACTACCTTGGAGCTTGTTTCAGGACATACAAGCTCTTCTTCAGCCTGCAAACCAAATTCTCCTTCCCTTTGACCTCATACCCTTGTGGCTGCTGCATATAAATCTCTTCCTCCAAATCCCCATGGAGAAAGGTTGTTTTTACATCTAATTGTTCAAGATGCAAATCTTCTACTGCCACTAGACTTAAAATAGTTCTAATTGAAGTCATTTTAACAACAGGAGAAAATATTTCATCAAAGTCTATACCTTTCTTTTGTGCAAACCCCTTTACAACAAGTCTAGCCTTATACCGCTTCTTTCCTCCATCTTCTTCCTTCAACCTGTAAACCCATTTATTCTACAATACCCTTTTTTTTGCAGGCAACTTAACCAGATCCCAAGTCTGGTTTCTTACCAATGAATCCATCTCCTCATCCATGCCTTGCTCCCACTTCTTTCTAGTTTCTACCTGCATTGCTTCTTCAAAACATTCTAGCTCACCAGAATCAGTCATCAATAAATAATATAGTGAAGGAGAGAATCGTTCAGGGGGTCTACTTAACCTGGTAGACTTTCTTACAGTTGCAGGAGTTTCAGGTACCTGCTGCTATTCTTGATTTTCTGGTGCTTTTGGAACTTCATTTTCTTTGATTTCATCAAGCACTGTGTACTCTGTGTTTTCCTTTTCTTCTTTCTTTCCCTGCAACTGATCTTTGTACATGACCTTTTCATTGAATACTACATCTCTACTCCTAATGATTTTGCGATTTTTAAGATCCCATAAGCAATAACCAAAATCATCAACCCCGTATCCAATAAAGATACATTTCTTGGATTTAGACTCAAGCTTTGTTATATCATCTTTATCAATATGGACAAATGCTTCACAACCAAAATTTCTCAGAAATGAGTATTTTACATGTTTACCTGTCCATGCCTCCTCTGGAATGCCACCATCCAAAGTGCTTAAAGGCCCTCTGTTTATTAAATAAACAGCAGTGTTTACGGCATCAACCCAAAACTGTAAGGGAAACCCTGCATGCAGTCTCATACACCTTGCACGCTCCATGATCATTCTGTTCATCCTTTCTGACACACCATTTTCTTGGGGTGTTCCAGGGTCTGTCTTCTCTCTGCGAATCCCATTGCGTGAACAGTAACTATCAAAATCCTTGCTGTAGTACTCACCTCCATTATTAGATCTGAGACATTTCAACCTTTTTCCTGTCTCATTCTCAACCAAAGCTTTCCACTTCTTAAAAGTATCAAACACATCAGATTTCTGTCTAATGCAATAAACCCAAGTTTTTCTAGTTGCATCATCAATAAAAGTAACATAATAATGAGAGCCACCAAGAGATTGTACCTGATTTGGTCCCCATACATTTGTATGGATAAGCTCTAACTTTTCACTCTTCTTTTGTTTCCCAACCCTGAGAAATCTAACTCTCTTATGTTTTTCATAAACACAGTTCTCACAAAATTCCAAACTTACCTGCTTCAAATCTGGAAGCAGTTTCCTTGAGTGGAGAATCTGCATCCCCTTCTCACTCATGTGGCCAAGCCTATGATGCCACAACGCTGCACATGTTTTTGTGGAAGCTACATAAATAGAATAATCAGTATTATGAGGACATAAATATAACGTACCTTTCCTATCTCCTTTTGCAATTACCATTGATCCTTTAGTGACCTTCCACCACGTTTTTCCAAACGTAGACAAACAGTCGCCATCTCCCAACTGCCCTGTTGAGATCAGATTTCTTTTCATAGCAGGAATGTGCCTTACATCCTTTAGCAACCAGTCATTTCCATTATTTAGCTTAATATGCACCTTACCCTTTCCAACAATTTTACATGGTTCATCATCCCCCAATAACACATGCCCAAAATCACCTTGAACATAGTCATAAAAGAATTTCCTATGGGGTGTAGCATGACATGAAGCCCCTGAATCTACTACCCATTAATCACTAGTATTATCTAATGCAAGAATCAAAGCATCTTGTAACACATCACTTGCTACATTAGCTTCCTGGGTAGTCTCTTGCTGCCTCTCACCTTTCTTCTTTGGTGCTCTGCAGTCTTTCTTTAGATGTCCTTTCTTACCACAGTTCTAGCATTCTATTTTTCCAAATCTAGACTTGGATCTTCCCTTTTTACACTTGCCGCGATTTCCTGGGCTCCTTCCTCTCTCGTTTTGTCTCCCTCTGCTCTCCATGGTCAACGCATTACCTGATGTCTCACCTATGCTTTTCCTTCGCATTTCCTCGCTAAGAATAACACTAACAACATCATCAAACTTAAGAGTGTTTGAACTAGGGACATAGTTACTTACATCCATGACCAAGCTATTCCAGCTTTCTAGAAATGAGCACAAGATTAGAAGAGCCCTAACCTCATCATCAAAGTTCACTTTTACAGAACTTAAATGACTGGTAAGTGTATTAAACTCATTTAAATGGTCAGCAACAGATTCACCTTCCGACATCTTCATATTAAATAAACGCTTCATTAAAAATACCTTGTTAGAAGCCGAGGGTTTTTTCGTAGAGCTTACTCAATGTGCTCATCACACCCTTTGTTGTTTTTTCTTTCGAAATATTGAAGGCCACCGATGAAGCCAGGTACAGCCGTATTGTTCCTAGTGCCTTTGTGTTAAGAACCTCCCATTCTTCATCCTTCATAGCCGTCGACTGTTTTTCTTTTCCGCCCAACGGTAGGTACAGATCTTTCTAGTACAGATAGTCCTCCATTTGCATCTTCCATAACTTATAGTTTTGGACGCTAAATTTCTCGACCCTAAACTTTCCTTCTTCTGCCATTGCTCCCACTCGAACCAGGAACCCTTCTTTCCTACGAGTTTACCAACCAAATAGAGCTTTTAGCTGTGATACCAATTGTTAGAAAACAGGACCGCAGAGAAATAACAGATATACAGTTAAATCAATAAACAAGATGCAAAACACATTAAAACATTACAGAGAGACATAGATATAACGTGGTTCACCCAAACTATGGGCTACGTCCACAAAGAAATTTTCCAGTCCTTTTATTACAGTCTAGAAAGATGAAGGGATACACCCTGCAGCAAAACCGTTGCACTTCCTCTTCACGCTCTCACAGTCTCTCTTCCAGTACAATACAATACCCTATCCAGTCAATTTACAATTCTCTCTTTTATAGGGGAAATACCATGGGAAAAATTCTAGGGTTAACCCAATACCATGGGTCCGCAATACTGTTGGCCAACACACATCCCAAAAAAAAAATTTTGGGGGCTCCACCCCCGAACCCCAAGTTAGGGGGAGTGAGTGGCAGTACTCCTAAGTTACAATCACAACTGAATAATATCTCTAGATCTGGAAGATTAGGCTCCACAACCAACAAGAGGAGAGGTGGTGGAAGTTCAGAGATAGAAACAAAACCCTAGATTTCAATCTATTAGCATCAACAAATCCTAGACAGGTGAAAGATCATATCTTCAAATTTATCTTGTGAACGAACCCTCTAAAATGAAATTCAAGACTTGAATTTATAATCTTAACAAGCCTTCTAGAAAGGTTAATCCACAAACCCCTTTCTTTTAGGGTTGTTACCAAACATAACATAAAATAATGTTAAGTTGACTTAGGATAGGGTACTAACAGTCAAGTGGTCATATAAAAAAAAAAAAAATAAGGTTAAGTCATCATACCAAAGGTTCTCATGGAACCACATTCAACAAGGGTGCTAGGACCAAAAGGACCATAAGTCTACTAAGCGTCAAAACAAGGTGGTAAGGAAACCCCCATACCCATAAGACCAAGGTGTACAATAAAGGTGGGGAAACAACCCCTTTTACCCATAGGACTGACAAGACCAATGACATTAATCTTTTCTCTCTCAAGGTATATTGTCATGTGTGTTCCATACAATTTTATCATCACTTTATAAGTAGAATTCATGATAACATGTATCGTGACTTCTCAAATACACATTATAGGAGGTCTATACAGTGAAAGGGTGTTTTTCGATATATTTCTATCTCATAACTTGCGGCCATGAGCTTGTACCTGTGCACTATCTTTAACATGTATTGACACTTGCTTATCTACATCCCTGTTTGGATTCAGAATACGAAAAGAAAGCTTCTGGTCTAGTTTATTTGGAGTGGGATGTAAGAAGATAATGTAATTTTCTTACTAAGGTGAGAAAGAAAATCAAAACCAAATATGTTTTGAGGATGGAGACTCAAAAAAATTCAAATATACCAGCATCCCAAAGCATTTGGAGACCTTACACAGGTACAAGCTCCTTGATCGAGAACTTGTGGATAGCGTTGCCAAGTTATGAGATAAAAATATATCGAAAAACACACTTCAAACTGTACAGACATCCTATAATGTTTATTTGCTTCAAACTGGGATAAATAACTTCAACAATGTTTACCACTTTCACAAACCTCAAGAGAAATATCCATCATATATATAATGAAAGTACTGCATATTTAAAAGCCATTCACCACAATAATATTTGGCAAAATAAGGTCTAATTTAATTTATCTCATAGCTGGAATATTCACAAAAATGATAACTGCTTACAGAGAATACATAGATCACTAGTTGGTGAAAGAGTGAACACTTGGTATTGGCTGGTAACTATAGTATGGGGAGGAAAACACCCTTTCACTATACAAACATCCTATAATGTGTATTTTCTTCAGACTGTTTGTCTGAAATAAAGAACTTCAATAATTCTTACCAATTATCAAGAGTAATATCCTCCATGTATATACTGAAAGTACTATAGATTTAAAATACATTCACCATAATAATATTTGGCAAAATAAAGCCTGATATAACTTATTTCAGAGCTAGAATCTTTACAAAAATGATAACCACTTATAGAGAAAACATGGATCATTGGTTGGTGAAAGAGTGAGCATTGGTTATTGGCTGGTAACTATAGTATGGCATGGAAAAACACCCATTCACTATGCAGGCCTCATATAATATGTATTTGCTTCAAACTGGGATAAAGAACTTCAACAATGTTTACCAATTTCACAAACCTCAAGAGAAATATCCACCATATATATAATGAAAGTGTTGCATATTTAAAAGACATTCACCACAATAATATTTGGAAAAATAAGGTCTAATATAATTTATCTCAAAGTTGGAATCTTCACAAAAATGATAACCAATTACAAAGAATAAGTGAATCACTAGTTGGTGAAAGAGTGAACACTTGGGATTGGCTGGTGACTATAGTATGGCAAGGAAAGACATCCTTTCACTATACATACCTCCTATAATGTGTAATTGCATCCTGTTTGTTTGGGATAAAGAACTTCAACAATGCCTACCAATTTCACAAACCTCAATAGCAAGATGTGTTCGTCCAGTATTCAGCTATTTCCTGTGGAAGAAATTTAATGTGGAAGAATTTTTTTTTTTAAAAAGAAGATTGTGGAAGAACCTTTTCCAATAAAGTGGGTTGAATGGGTGGATTGAGATTAAAAAGAAGAAAGAAAAAAATATATTGTAGAACCTTTCCAATGGGGTGGGTTGATTTAAAAAAGAAAGAAAGAAAAAAAAGAGCAGGATCGAGGATTTTTTTTATAAGGGCAGAAATGAAATATCCATTAATTCTACAAATGCAATATGCACATGTTGCATGTAATTTCCATACCATTTCTAGATCCATAACTTGGATCTGCTTGTATTGTTCATCTTTCTCCCCGAGGGGCTTCCCACCTTGGAGCCTACCGATTATCTCTGCATGATTTAGTTCATTTTCATTTTTTCTTTCTGCATATTATTTATTATAGGAGATCCTTTAGAGCTTCCACTTTATATTGACATCATTGTAACCAATAGTCTATTTGACCTACCTTAGTGGTCACTTGTCGAACATTAATAAAATTATCTTATCTTATCTACAACAATTACTCCTTTTGTATTACAACACTACACAACTTGGGTGCAATTTTCTCTAATACAAAATCTAATTGTTCTTGTGAATAAAAATAAACACAAAACGAACAAAAATATAATTTGCAACCAGAACTCTGGCATGTTAAAATACATTTCACTACACCTTGTGTATATCATTCCATGCAATGCATGTTGGCACATGGAAATTTATATTAAGTATCAACCATAAGTTTTAAACCAAACATAAAGGTATTCAACAAACCAATGTTGAGGAGCACAAAGTGAAGCAAGGATCGAAAGATGCAAATCCATGAGCACACCTACCCAAAAAATCCAAGGGGTATTCCATATATAATATATGTTATATTTATTATAATGCACACCCAATGCCAATATAGTAGCATAAAATATAAAAGCATAGATTAGAGTGTTACTTGTGAATAAATACTACATTATTGAAAGGTTAGAAATGTCATCCATAGTAGATAGTATTAACCATTTAGTACACAAATAACATTATATGAAAACTAAACAAACTCTTAATGGCCATTATCTTTTTATATTTGTTTGGCCCATGGCAGCTTGTGTTAACCACCATGATCAGCCCCATGTGATGGGCACAATCAAGACTGAATAGTTAGCTCCCTTATATTAGCATTGTGAAATAAGGGGAAAATTGTATTCCTTATATGAGCATTGTAATGAAAGATCTTCTTTATATAGTACTGGTGCTGAAAGGACCTTGAGGAGACAAACATATGAGATACCCCTTCTCAGTAGTTTGTTGGATCAATAATTTGGTTGATGGATGAATGAGGACTTGGTGTTAGATTGTACCTCGAACAGTCTTCTGCAGGACTGGGCAGTGGGACACACTAGTGAAAAGATCTGGGCAATTTAAAAGGACAGTGAGAATACATTTCTTCTTCAGCACTTGGGCACATTAATTATGAGGGAGTAATCAGTGTTATAAGAGTGGATTTCTCTTCTATGTTTAGTAATCTATTCATAGCATCTTGCATGTTGTTTCTCAATTAAGTAAAAGAGGACACATGAAATTACATGTGTTAGAATACTAATCAATTTTCTAATTTCTATCTTAAGTCTGAATTTAGTTAGGCACATGTAGTCTAGTAGGTAGGGTGCATGCTTGAATGCCTCATATCATCTTTAGTTGAGGTGCTATTGTGCATGTACCTACTCTTCTTCTCAGTGTATAAAAGAGAAGGCAAGGGTGTAGGTTTATCCATTCATTTTGGAGCAACAAATAGTGAATTAGTTTCATGTGGTTTTCCTGTAGCAGATTTTAGATCGGACAATACGAAAGCAGTAAAATATTTTGACAGTCCATCTACTAATATTTTTTTGTCTTTTAAGAGTGAGTAAAAATGATGTGATTTAGGAGTCAGGACATACCTGTTAGTTTCCGTTATAATTTTTTTGTAGTATGTTTTTGTAAATTTAATCATTATTAGAAGAAAATGATTTGAATGGATTTATGGTTTCAACTATATAGTGGTTTATGAATTCTTTTAGTACAAAGTCTATTGACCATGGTTTAAAATTTTTATCATGGTACTAGAGCACAGTTTCTGAAATTTCCCAGATTCCATATATGGAGAGGAACACACTATCTAGAGTAGAGAAGTTTCAAAGGATTGCAGTGGGAAGTATGTCCAAGCTTCAATGATCGAAGCACAATTGTGCAGTGATTGGCACGTGGACCTCAGAAGGTTTGTGGGGTAGGAAATCCTATTTTTGATGCAGTGACAAAGCAGTGGAAACAATGGCCATTCCCAGCATGTGAACGTCACTTGTTGGAGGGAGCCTCTTCAACTTTGTGCTGTGGAAATTAAGATTGTAAAACCTCCCAAAAATGGTAGACTTGTGGTACCTTGTAGAGAAGATGGTTTTACCACCTACAAACCCAAATATCTAGCAAAACACAACAAGGTAGTAACCGCAAAGCTAATCCTGTTGGATTCAGTGAAGGATCACTTGATCCCTTGTATAGTCAGGGAAAACACAACCAAAGACATGTATGATTCCTTGGAAACATTGTTCCATAGTGTGAATATATATAAGAATATGCTCTTGAAGAACAAGCTCACCTCTTCCCATACAAGCAAAACATTAGCAAGCAATCTCATTAAAAAGCAAACACGAAAGACCAGATTGCAACAGTTGGAAACACAGTTGAGGATAATGAGCTAGTTTGGGTTTCTATGAATGGTTTAGTCCATTGGAGCACAAAATTTTCCAAGTAATCAATGGTTGTGAACATTTTCTTGAATTTAAGCAGTAATCAAATGCTTTTATTGGAGAGGAGATGAGACTACAAAAAGTTTCCATCAGTTATGAGGATGTTTCAGACTTAGCCCTCATTGAGAAGGTGATGGAGGGAGGAAAGAATGAATCCGAGGAGGGTTATAAGAAAAAAGAATATTCAAGGGCCCCTAGATATAAGAATAAGGATTCAAGCCATACCAAGAGCTTCAACTGCAACAAGCATGGCCATTATGCTTCTCGATGACCTAAGAAGAAGATGGGTAAGCAAGGGTAAAATGCTCGTTTGGATTTACTTAAATAAAAAACATAAAATTATCTGATGAAATACAAAATAGGTCCTTAGAACTAATTAAACTATCATTCAATAAGGAAGGTTAACAATAAATCCATGTTGCTTTCCAATAAAAATAACCAGAATAGTCCTTTACCATTAATTCTCAAAAGGTGCACGAGCATCAAGGCTCTCTTAGTTTCCAGTCATCAAAGTAATGGAAAATGAAAACAAATGAAGGTTTATATTAAGCATATTGAGGAAGAATTCAAATTTTTCCCAGGGCATTCTCAACCTATAGACTGGTCAAGAAATAATAGGATGCAAGATGGTTGTGATCACCATACTACTAAAATGATCAAAACAATTTTGTTGTAATATAGTTAGACCTTACAGAAAGAAGTCAAATTTGATTTAATATTTGTGCCTACTTATTGGTTGTGGTCTTTGTGGATGAGGTTGTGGTCTTTGTGGTCCTACCACGTAAAAACACCCATTGTAATCAAGAGAAAAGAAGGTGAAGAACAAATTTTTTTCATACCTTTTGTAGTACCAAAAGGGGAAAACAAAGAAGAATATCTACAAGAAAATTATACAAATGCTGCACTTAGGGGGTTATCTTCACAAATTCATTCTACTAGATATGCTACAACTCAACAAATTGAGTATATTAAAGGTCTAATAAAGATGTCATAGGAGAATATCATCAAGAACATTCAATACTAGATCAACTCCATACTCATGATAGAGATGTAGAAGAAGCCCTTAAAGAAGTAGTGATAGAGATCAAGCAAGTCCTGACCATCACTGGTAAAATCAATAAAAGGACTAAAAAGATTTGGGTAAAGCAAAACCCAAGGAAAAATTAGATATATCTAGACTACCCCTAAATTTCAAATCTCAAGAAATGTTTTTCCGACTCCTTCCATTGGAACAACAACAACCAAAAAAGAAAGAAAGAATAGGAGCAAGGTTGAGATTGGACGAGAGACAAATTCACCCCAAGAAGCATGGGCAATGGCAGTCCAATCAATCCTTCCCACCACTGAGGATAAAAATTCCCAAGTAAGAAAACCCATGAAAGGACTCCATACCATATGCACAGACCTCCAGCTTCAGATCTGGAAGATGGAATGAATATTAACCAAATGCCATGGTCACCAGAAGTTCTATAATGGAACTTGAATGGATCTAGTAATCAGAAGATAGAACATATGATACACATAATGTTTACTATCTATAGAGATTATGTAGCCAATGGCAAAGATCCTACTTCTTGTAGAATGATAATACCAACGTTTACAGGAGCCCTGCAAAAATGGTGGCAAAGAATAATGACAATGGAAACATGGAACAAATGGGAACAAACAAAAACAAAAAATGCAGAGGGACTTGAAGAGTCTAACCTAATAGGTTGCATGAATGCAGAAATAATAAAATACTGGGGAGGAATAACATAAAATATGAAAGCTAAAAACACCCAATTCCTGTTAAATATGAAAATCCTCCTTGATTTTGAATTGTTTCATCGAGATTGGGTAATCAGAATACAAGATGTAGAAAATGGTGATAGCGAAGTTTGGAAGAAAAATACATTTCTGCATTACCAAAAAAATTCCAAGGATTTTTCACTAGTGCTTTAAGTAAACAATCCTTGATAGAGTACAGTTGGGATGAATACTATGACATCATACTCAGTTGTATAGGAGATATATGCATGAGGAGGACAACCACCAAAGCTACTCGAGAATATCTTCGAAGAAAAGCAGGAGTATGCAGACAATACATAATGCAAGAACCATACTACCCCCAAAGAAAATAGAGAACAAAAGGCTAGAAAAAAGAAAAAATTGAAATACTACAAGTATGTATATCCTAAGAGATACAGGAAATACAAGAAGAAATAGGAATTAGAAAGGTACCATAGAAAAAGGAGGAAACCCAGAAAATATGGCAAATGGTATTCCTCAAAGACTGGTAAGAGTAATTAATAGTATGAAAAACAAGGACGAGTTTGGAGGAAAGTTAAGATGGAAGTATTCTCCAAAACCAAAATGCTACAAATGTGGCACACTTGGGCATTATGCAAATAAATTCCCAAACCAAGCAAATCCAAGAGAACAAACTAGTTTCTCTAGAGTAAAGAAGGTACATATGTCCCCAAAAGAGATGATTAAAAATTATAAATGTGCACTGTGCGGAAAGAAGGGACACAGAGAAACCCAGTGCCTAGAAAGCAGAGCCTTTGGAGATACATACAATGTAGAAAAATCTTCTTCATCAAAATAAGTAAACTGTAATTATTCTTCAACATAAGAAAGCACATACTTTGATCAAATACTGAAAGCTGGTGAGGACCATCAATGTAAATGCTCTGATTCAGAAGATTTCCATTGCTCAATCCCGGAAGAAAATTTCAGTAGCAATCCCAATGAAGATGATGATAATGTTTATGCTACATATCTTGCAAGGGCAAGAATATAAGGCCTCCACTTCCTAATGCAATATGATAAGGACCAACAATCAGGCCTCAATGATGATGAGACAAATAGAAGAAATGGAAGAAGGCCAAGCCAAAGAAACAATGAAGAAAGCCTTTGCAGAAGCATTCCTACAAAAGAGAAAAGAGAAAGAAGACCAACGATCAAGGGCTAGTAGTAGATCAAGGAAGTTCGATTTTCACGTAAAATCAAATTGGAATCTATTTGCAACAACTTTCCCTTCTTATAAAATAAATACTATGCCATTGCTAGAGACAAACCAAAAAAAGAGGTAACACTACATGACCTAGCAAGAGAACAAAACAATTTGAAAAAGAAGATCAAGGAACTCTGAACCACAATAGAAAAGCTCGAAACCTAAATAGGATCCAAAAATCTTAGATTCAAGCCTCCAAATTGAGGAAGAAGAAACAGAGGACCAAGAGCCGAGAGATTAAGGGTCAAAATTCACTAACATAAGAGGCCCTAAACTTTCTAATTTTGATGGTTTCAGAGTAAATGCAATTGTGCACCAAAGATATATTGTCTCTCTCGGAATCAGGATTGAAAATGAAGATTTTATCTTTCCCACCTTGATAGATTCTGGACCAAACATTAATATGATACATATAGATAAGGTTCCTGCCAAACTTGGTCATCCTACTCGCCATATTATTCATGTAGTAGGATCTTCATCTATGGTAATGTTTGAGATTCCAATAGCTCAAGTCTGTACGAACCAATACAAATTGGACGTAAATTTCTATCTAATGAAGTTGAATTCATATTGCATAGTATGAGAACAAATCGGATGGTAAAGAGATTACTCCAAAATGAAATTGCTGCAAAAAGAAAAACAGATCCTGGCAATAAAAGATCAAACCAGGACTTTGAATATTATAGAGAAATTAAAACAGAAAAGGTGGAAGGATATCAAAGCTCATACAGAAGAAATATATTACAAGGGAAAGGTTTGTGCAGCTACTCCAAAAGAATTTTGGCGCAGGAAAAAGAATACAATCTCTCTGCCATTAAAACCAGATTTCAAAGGATATGTAGGACACTCAAATGTTGTCCCCGTGAATAAAGAGATGCATCTTCATTGCCAAAAAAAAAATCAAAAACTTGGGTATTTGAGCTATTCTTAATTCCTTTACAAGTTTCCATGCAAGGAACTATTTTGTGTGTATATACTATATACACACACTTATCAGTGTCTAATTTATTCTTAATTCCTTCACAAGTTGCCATGCAAGGCACCCTTTTGTAATATGGAGCGGTTCCCCTCAATTAAATAAATAGTTTTTGTCACATAATATTTTCCCTGTATAATTTATTTTATAAATTTATTGTGTATTCTTCAGTATTTTTGGCCTATGAAGTCCTGATTAGGAGCAGGAATACCAATTTTTTTTATCTACCAATATGCATCATAACTCCATACTCGAAACTAACGAAAAAGAAGAACAGAACACATAATATGTGCATGATCATATCTGTTAAAATAGGGATTGATCGGAACTTGACGGGGTTGAAACTGCTTAGCACTAGGTCAAGTGCCAGTAGGTCCCCTTTAGTCCAAAGGTGTCACAATTGGATTGCAAATATATGCAACTTACAAATTTGGAACAGTCAGATGCATATGTTAATGGAGAAAAAATCCTAGTTGCATTAGATCCTATAATTTGAGGATGGGAACGGACAATCATGCAAATTACTAATTGTGAATCCGTTCCAAATTACTAAGCAAATCAGTTTCAAGTAAAAGGAAGAAAACAAAGACTGTATGATTGAAGAAATAATATTTCTTGATAAAAAAAAATGAATAATTGTAAGAATGACTACGGTTAAATTTTCCTTGTGGGTGTATGTGGGGTAGTGTGGGTTTATTTGTAAAATTAATCAAACTGGCACCTACTGGCAGAGGATGGGATTGGGATAGCATACCTTTTACACTGTATACACCTTGTCATGATAGTATTGACGAGAGGGATGCGTTTCTTATCCAACACAAACCTCTTTGTTTCGACGAAACGCCCGCGATATGATATAAAAGCCATAGACCGATCCTGCAGATCGCACTCCCCTCCTTGGTCACAAATTGGGAAATCCAGTGGATGATTCATCAAAAGAAACTCCATCACCCCTTCCCTTTCCTTCTTTGCCATTGGGGTATTAGTCTTTATTTTCAATCCTGTCAATTAAACCCTAAAATCAACATCCATTCGATTCAAACACTCAAGAATCAGTTAAAAACTTCGGTATAGGTGGAAACCATAGTGAAAAGAGTGAAGGCATTTAATTACCAGGAAGCGTAGGCATAGCGCAAGATGCCATGGGCTTGGGACTCTTCTCGACCTCAACGAGAGACATGGGGCAATTTCTGATGATGGATAGGTGGGAATGATAGCAGAATTGAGAGATATCAACCCCCACTAACTCATAGGCCCGGAGCATGATCATGCCCTCGAGAGTCTTGACCGGGTGGCATTCCACCGTTACTCAAAAGCTTCCTCCGGCTTGGGGATCTCTAGCCACGCTCCTCCCACCGACGTTCTCTTCTCTGCGCTTGCTTTTGTTTCCCTCACTGGAGACAAGGATATTTCCCACCTCCATCCCTTGCCATTGAGTCCCAAGCCCTTGTGCTACTGCTGCATAGCCCATAAGCGCCCCACGAGCAATTTTGATCTCCTCACTGTCTGAAATGAGAGCATTCCAATCCCCATTTCGACCATTCCAATCCCCTCGACCATTCCAAAATTTAGTTAGGGTTTTGTGGCTCAATGTAAAGGGTTGCTAATCTTTCTCCCACATAAAAACTTCCTTAAATTTGCTTTCTCGCTCACAATGTTTCTTTTTTCATTTTTATAATTGTGAATGAGTCATACGTGAAGTATAGTTTGGGTGTTAAGAGCTATTTTTGTCATTAAATTTAAATGGTGGAAAGTGTGCCTTTGGATTTAAGTTCTATGGTATATATTAGGTTTTGAGTTGGGAAGAATTAATTATGTGTTATATGTTTATATGTGCAATGAAATGCGAAGGGTTAAATAAAGTAAAATATGTAATGTTAGAATGTGTAAACATACATATTTGTGAAGCGTTTGTTTCCAGGAGTTTTTTTTTTTCATAAATGGTTTTTTTTGGGATATATTTACAATGTGAATACTTTATAAAATAGATGTCGGTGGTTGTTTTATGGAGTAAATGATAAATAAATAATACTTTCTATATGAATGCATTATTGGTTTATCTTTAATTGTATGTATGTTTGTTTGTGGTCTTCTTTCATTTCAATGCTATTTTTCTTTTGTAGAGATGAAAATTGCTTCACAAGTGAGTATGTATAGTAGGTTCTACCTTTAGGTTAGATGTACACTTAATTGGGTGTTTTTATCCATTTTGGAAGGTGAATTTCTTTATTACCAAAATATTTAGAAAATGACACTAATACATTTTGGTAAATGGACACCTATCTTTTTTTATGAATGGTGAACCTAAAAATAACTAGTCTCACTTTCTCGAACTTGAACGAATCATAATGCATTTTGTAATCTCAATAACTGCTCAAAAGATACATCAATATTAATATCCATGTCATACAAACCCCACACAAGGATTTAGCATGCTCGTTCAAGTTTAAAATTACATCATTGTCACAATAGTCGCTCAAAGTTGTATCTAGAGCACAATGCGTAAAAATTATAATGCTTATTGTGTGAAGGGCTTCGATGGGTTCAAAATAGGGTTACCTAGGTCACTCAAAGTTGTAGCTAGAGCACAACGCATCAAAATTCTAATGCTTATTGTGTGAAGGCCTTCGATGGGTTGAAAATAGGGTTACCTAGGTCGCTCAAAGTTGTAGCTAGAGCAATTCTAACTAATGTGCTTACCATCAGGATCAGCAATTCTTGCCATCTAGAGCGCATCAGAATTTGACAAATCTGCATTTGTAGGTGAAACTGCTAGAATGATGCATGTTTCATGCTTGATATGACAAAATCATTGTTCTAATCCGGGCTTCATTATCAGAAGTTTGATCTCCCACTGGAACCTTAATTATACCAGGCAATTGCACTAGAGTTATATTAAGAACATTTGGAGAAAATATTTTCAACCGAATTTGCTTATTTGAGACACCTTTGTTTACTCCAACTTCCCTCTCTGTTTCTTCCTGCACTATTTGGGCACAAAAAAACTTAGAATTTCAAAATAAAAAGACACCATTATTCCACCATCATATCAATGGCATTTACACAATCATATGCATATACAAATAAAAATACATGAGCATAAAAAGATTAACCCTTTTTCTAAAATGATAGACCTAAAGGATCTAACTAAAATCTACACGGAGCCCATGTAGAAGCTTCAGAGTCTTTGTGTGCAAGAACATGGAGCCCTTCTAAAAAAAATGCCAGAGTGTTAAAACATAAATTATGGATAGCTAAAGAATGCTAAAAAAGGTAAGCACGATGACATGGCAGCAAAAGTTGGGAAGCCAAGTCTCTCTATTGATAGTGGATTGTGGAAAGCGATTTTGGCCATTGATACTGTAATCAATATGTGAAGCACGTAATGGAAGGTCATGGTGGCCATCAAATCAGCCCAGTAAGAATGGAACCAGTTATTGTTGATGAGAGCAATCCAAAATTCGGTGCCGAGGATTCACTGTATTCTCATCTGACCAGAACCTTTTCTATATTGGCCTCCTATATGAGTTTGTAAGTCAAGGATATCATTACCAGCAGATGGAGACCTTTTTAAAGAAAATGGAGTGTTCACCGTCAAATTCTATACATCCTCAAAATTTTGAACAACCCATCAATGTCCAAAACATTTGGGGATAGCTCAGTGAGAGAAAATGATGGAAAGTTGCCTCTAAACTTCAATATTTAAACAAAAATTATTCAAATTAAAGCAAAAAATTAGCATGGAGACATCTTAACCCTGAAATGTTTAAGCAACAACAGATTTGCACCTGGGTTTTTTTACCCTCTTGGTGTTTAATAGATCTGGCTGGAGCTAAGATGGATCCATGCTGGTAAAAGCCAACTCTGGTACTGAAATTTGATCAAGGAAACTAGCAATTTTTTAAATTTGGAAATATAGTAATATTTGGGCTAAGGCATGTAATATTTTTCCTGACACAAAAAGAAGCTATCAATAATCTAAAATTTAAAATAGTAAGTTTCTTGAACTAGCGTTTTTTGAATGAACTCTCTACAATTAATGACATATCACTGTATCAGTGAAAGTTTATGCCATGCAATGATACAATCACTGAATCTCCTCTGAAGATTCTTGAAACAACCCAAATGGCAGCCACTCAAGTTTATGATTATGTGAACCTTGCTACCAATGTCCACTTGTTTTTCATCAAAATGAAATTCAAAAGGTCGGTTTGATGAGTCCTCCTCTACAAGACTTCATTTCTTGCATGAATATCATGGACTCGTGACAACTATAAACAACACTCGATGTCACGCAAATACAAATAATGACATGTAGCTAGGATCACAAATTGTGCAAAGGTCGATTTATGCAAATGTTGCTATAGAGAGGTGTCATTGGGCACACAATATGGAGAAACAATGGTTAATAATAAAATTTAAAAAACAATTGTTGGCTCAAGAATAGTCTTCAATTTGATGGGTGGAATGATCGTGATGTAATCTCCCTCTGTCCTTCCATCTATTGTGGTTTCTCACAACATTTATCCTCGGTGCGACCGAAATACATATAAAATTACTTGTCTTTACATCCTCTCCCCTTTAAATCCTCATCTCATAGTAATAACTAAGGATTATTATGCATGCACATCAGCACCTTATAATACGAGTTGAGTAAGGCGTAGAGACAACCATAAAATATTAAATGTGTCAAGACACAAAGAGTAAGAGACAACTATAAGTAAGTCTTATATAAAATTTACCATATAAGTATTTAAATAACACTATCAACTAACATTTGACAAGTTGTATTGTTGTGATCTTCTTATCAGTCCTTACCAATGTGATTGCAAGGCATTCTTTGAAGGTGAAGTCCATAATTTTAGGTCTTCTTCCTCATTATCATGCCTTTTGGTAAGACAATAAAGAGGGTAGTGGCCTACATCGACATGGAAAATGGTTTCGACATAGAGGTATACACATTAGATGTTTTTATTAAATAACTTAAATTACTACATGTGCCTGTCGATTCTCTGAATCATGGACTATACAAAACACAACAAATTTTAGAGTTCCGAGCCCTTAATTACTCACACTTAGGACTTTCTCAAATCTAGCCATTAATAAACTTCTTTTGGTATTTTGGTTCAGTTTAAAAGGTGGATTGTTGAGAGAAAGACATGTAGTGAGTTGCAAGGATTCAATTGACTTAGGCTTGATTCCATTTCCCCTCCATCCCATATTACATATATTCTTTCACAACAAGTGTTGAACAAAAAGTTTTGATGCCTTGACCCCGGTTATGCTAGCTTTGCTAACTTGCTTGGTATGTGGGAATTTTTTTTTTTATGTTTTCTGAGTTGTGTATTATTTTTCTTAGGTTCCCAATCCTTATCATTCTTATATCTCTCAATCTTGGGTTACACTTGGATGCACCTTCATCAAATACAACTATACTCTTACCTTTGCCTGGAAATATTTCACCACAATTAGAAATCTTAACTGGAACAATAGGTCTTCCTTGATCTGTAGTTGATAATCGTTCAATTTTCTTCAGTACATCCATTTCCTCAACAAATCTTCCAAAGAAGACATGCTTGCTGCAGATAATAAGAAAAGGAACATTAATTATATGAGAGTAAAATAGACAATAGAGATGGGGAGAGGCAACATATCCAAATTAGTCAAACAAATGTTAGCATCACCCCCTTAGTAGCATATAGACCAACTGAATTGGACTGAAGAGAACTACCTACAAATATTTATCAGAATTTAAAATGTCAAATGGTTAAAATACCATGGTGTCTCGCACCCAAAGAAAGTAACCCATTATTTCAAGGTAAAGGAATCTTGTATTTCTAAAATACGAAATTTCCATATGGTGACACTCATGAGTCATGGATAAAGAGAAAATATGTCAATCACAACCAACATGTAAAGCTACTCAGACAAACTCAGGTGAATACAAAAAATCATATATATGGAATCAAGTATATACCCATCAAGATGAGGTGTTGCTGCAAAAGTAATAAAGAACTAAGAACCATTGGTGTTCTAAGATACGAAATTTCCATATGGTGACACTCGTGAGTCATGGATAAAGAGAAAATATGCCGATCACAAAAAACATGTAATGATTCTCAGACAAACTCAGGTGAATACAAAGTCTGTGGGACTTGATGGATTAATATTTTATGGGATCAACAAAACAATTATTCATTGAGTGAACAAAATAAAAAAAGGAGCAAAAGCCTAAGTATATCTCATCAAAAGAACCACTGCCAATTTTGTGCCCAAGTCTATACTTGTTGTTTACGTGTGACTCCATGTCACGGGATGTCACAATTTTAGACCCTATCTGCACACATTCGAGGTTAATATGCACATTCCAGTACCTACAATCATGTCCCAACACCCCCACACACACTTCAACATCTACACGTGTTCTAGCTCTGTGCATACACTTTGTCATCATGAGATTTGTGGAAATGGCCATATTTTGTTGAAGATCTCTACACTAAACTAGAATATGAAAACATATATATGCACAATGATATTTAAAAAGTTTCTTGTCAAGTTATGGTTGTATCAAATGGTTCCCTTTAGCAGTAAAGTGCATTATACATGTAGCATAGTATAATTGCTTGACAAAATCAATGAACCAACAACATACTTGGTTGTAATGATAAATAATCAAGTTTTATGCAATCAAGCACTAGCAAAATGAAGTCAAGAAATATAACAAGGATACCATATATGGAATATATTGGGAAAATTTCTTGTAATGGAAAGCTCAATAAATGGTTTGCTTCTTGTATTTCATACCTGTAAAAATGACCTTATGGTCATTGGAGGCCAAATAAGACTTGAAGGTGAAAATATAGAGTTGAATTTCTTGCATCCTACACTTGAAGGAGGATCTTTGAAATGGAATTTACTAACAGTTAAGGAATATGAAAGAGTTATACTTCTCACATATGAAACCATCCTATTGGCATTGATTCCTTGCTAAATGGTTATCCAAAATACATTTGATAATTTTCCACTTGCATATTTAGCCTATGAATACATATGTGTTGGAACGTTGAATTCTCTACCAGCTCTTAGTAACGATCTGAACAAGGCAAATTCCTTTGTCCTAGTAGTGGCTCTTAAAATTCGTGGCATATTGAGAAATGTAATACTGTGAACAAGTGACAAAGTATATTACAAAATATCTAGTAATCAAGAGTAATATTAGCAATGGGGATTTACAGATGTTTGTAGAAGGAAATATCATTGGGACTCTATGTTGTCGAATCCTCCATCCAACAAAGTAGAAGGTCCACATTACCAACATTCAAATCCCATATTTTGAAGATCAATAATAAAGATCAACCCCATATTCAAGGGCATCAAATCGAGCATTTCCATGCAGTAATTTAATAGGTGGTATTCAAAGGAGGGACAAAGGAGGGACAAATATCAAAGTATAGGATGTTAAAGCATATTTGGGTCATAGATTGAACACTTGAAAGCTACAGGATTCCAAGAAATCCTCTCTAGATTTATGGAAATAGTGGGGCATATATCCTCAAATTTTAGGTAGAATATTAGTTGACAGTTATAGTCAAACCTTATATTTTAAGGGAATCGAACTCAGCAGCGGTACTAGTGTTTAGCAAATCAACTCCAGGTGTAGCATTTCCTGGCTCTATGTTGAATGTTTTTCTTGTTGAAATTCATGGCGCAATTCATGTCACTAACCTTGGATTCATATATGGTGCTATGCTATTCAGGACTTTTTTTGGAGGCTATTATTGGCATTATATGGGATGCTTTTGTGGACGCTAATTGGGACGTTAATTGGGATGTTATTTGGGATGCTAATTATCATCCAAAATAACGCCAACTTTTAAAAATGTATGCTAATTGGGTTGCTAATTGGGACGCTAAATTGGGACGCTAATTGGGATGCTAATTGGGACACTAATTGGGACGTTAATTGGGATGCTAATTAGCATCCAAAATAATGTCAACTTTTAAAAAGGGACACTAGTTGGGATGCTAATTAGGATTCTAATTGGAACGCTAATTGGGATTCTAATGGGCATGCTAATTGGGACGTTAATTGGGATGCTAATTAGCGTCCACAATAGCACCAACTTTTAAAAAGGGACGCTACTTGGGATGCTAATTGGGATGCTGATTGGGACGCTAATTGAGATGCTAATAAGGACTCTAATTGGGATGCTATTTGGGATGCTAATTAGCACCATTAAAAGTGCCATCCCATGGAAAAGCGTCAACTTTTAAAAAGGGATGCAAATAGCACCATTAAAAGCGCCATCCCATGGAAAAGCATCCACTTTGTCCAAAAAATGATGAAAAATACACTAAAAGGGATAGTGGACGCTAAAAAGGAAGCTAAAAGGGAAGCTAATCGCAGGTTTTTGTTGTAGTGGATCATACTATTTTCTTCCCCCAAGACATTACCAACATTGCGACATGCCTATCGCATTTAGTATCAGAACTTGAAATCCTCGTTGTTCAGAAATGCAATTCTACAAACAAACCATATGAAATGTTTGTTAGTCGCACACATGTTCTTGCTGCCCTTCAATTCAAAATGGAAAACGACCCATACTACAAGGATTTACAAATCAACCCAATTGCATTAGCTTCTTTGCCACTTGTTTCATCAGACATTTCACCTTTGACTCTACATCTTAATAGCAATGATACATTATCTCATATGCAAATATTATACTGTACAGATCAACCACCAAATTCATTTGAAGCCTATGAATTGCAATCCTCGTCATTTATTTCAACACAAACCAATGCTAGAACTGAGGTTGAAGAAATTAGACAGTTGTTACACATACCTAATATCCCACTACCACCTTCCATTGATTGGCCCCCTATGGAAATGTCCCCTATCAATGAGTACAACACAGAAGGCCTTCTTTCCATGGCTTTTCCAACTTTGTTTCCCACAGGTACAACAATGTTATTACAACCACGCATTCATCAAGTTGATATGCACGAATATGCACTCCACCTTATTCGCTATCACGACAACAGATTTTCCCAACATCCTCTCTTATGATACTACATATACAATCTAATTATGTTGCATCGAAGTAATAGTACTACCTCTGTTTTTGTCAAAAAAAATCTTGAAGATACACTACCTCCGACAGTACATGAGCTTGTCAACCAATTGAAAGATATTCCAAATGATAAAATTGGTGAGTGGGTCGCAATATTTGGGTATTCATTACGTGTAACACAATCATATTGGAACAAAAGTAGAGCTGAACTAACAAATATGATCAATCAACAAGGTACACAAACATTCTTCTTCACCCTTAGTGCAGCTGACACAAAATGGTCAGATTTGCATGCTCTAATGCCTGGTAAAGCTCCTAATGATTCAGCTCAATTTTATCAATGGAAGGTTCAAAACATCATATAAAATCCACATATTACATCACAATACATGCACAATAGATTCAAAACATTTCTTGAAGAGGTGCTTCAAAAAGGTTTTTATATAACCGATTATTGGTGCAGGTATTATACCATCTATTCCTTCCTATTTTTCTCTATCTATTTTTTACTTTATACAATTTATTTCTAATATATGCTTTTTCCTCCCATCTAGATATGAATGGAAACATAGAGGATCCACACACATTCATGGTTTTAATTGGTTGGCAAATGCACCAAATATGGACACGTTAGATTGGGAAGACGATGTTGTAGTTGAAGCTGCAAAAAAATATTTTGTCACACATGTGACATGTTGGAGACATTTACCATCATACACACTCTTTTTGGTCAAATTGGCCTAGTTAAACCACTATCCTAAGTATAATTGACATTAATTGACATTAGTGGAGCATTAATTGCCATCATCCAGTCACACCCACGCCTACCTACAGTCAAGGAGGCTAACTTAGCCTTCTCCTACAGTCAAGGAGGATAACTGGAGCACTCTGGGGGTGATCTGAGTGACATTAATGCACCTAATTGCTAATTGGTGGTTACAATCAGTCCAACCAATCAGTTAAGGCGCCTCCAATCATTAAATATATTATTTAATGATTATTTATTATTATTTAATGATCTGGAGTCAACAAGGCACCTCCACCAACTTCTGATGGTCAGTTCAGCTTCAGTTAACCTCATCGGGGTTCATTGAAGTCATGGAGCACTAGCACTTGATGGTTGGCTTGCTATGACATGTGTTTGATCTCCTTCAATTGAGATTCATCCATTTATTGCACTCCGACTTCAGTTAGGGTTTGGTGAGTCAATTAGGGTTTTGGTCATGTGGTTAACTGAGTGTGATTGAATGGCTAAGAGTTAGTTAAGCCAGACTCACTCACTGAATTTGAATTGTATCCTTAGGTATTTGAATTATTCGTGGATATAAGCTATTGCTTGACATTGGTATTGTAACCATTCATTGTTTATTAAATATACAGAAAGGAAACCAATTCTGGTTCCGATTAACACCAATTCATGAGTATTTGTTAATTTTTCTTTGATAATTTTGATTCCTAGTTCCTAGATCATGTGCAAGAATTAATATGGTATCAGAGCATACGGAGGGATGAAGATCAATCTCTCAAAAACAAGATTTTTGACAGATTTCTCCATGGAAAGTGAGCAATAGCTCAAAATTCCAGCACTGCACCAGAAGCCAAGGCTTACCACTCAATATCCCAAGTAAAGAACTTGTTGATCAAGCTTGCTTGATTGACTATGCTGGGTGTGATGAAAGCCTAGAATGTGCAGGCTGTCCGACCTTATTTTTCCCTTTCTTTTTTGATTTTCAGGTTTCTACAGGTGAAGCATTCGCTACAACATGTCACGTCCCCATGCCTCCGACCGGCGTAGAGGACGCGACTACGAGCTTTATCAGACCGGGATAAGAGCCCCATGAACATATTTATGCATAAAAAGTTGCATAAACAGAATGCTTGAACATGCAAGTTGAACATTTATCATGCATAGATGCAACTACTTATCAAACACAGCGGAATTATCATTCATTCAAACAAGCATTCTTTCAACATGTTCATTTCATTTTCATTATCAGTAAATATAGAATTGCAGAGGTAGAATACACAAGATCACTTATCTTATGATG
>LPNX011205151.1:153441-187325 GCA_001517045.1 Pseudotsuga menziesii
TTATCTATTACAGCTTAAACAGGAGAAACGAATTTACACAGCCCCAAACGTAACAGCAAAACAGCTCACAACATGGGGGAAAAACACACAGTCCTGAAGCTTATCCATGAGCACAACTCACAGCAGGGAAAAATGTCCCAAATAGCTTGTGCGTGAGGCCAATAGTTGGTGAGACAGCCAAAAACGTGAATGGCCCTTCACAGCCATGGTAAAAACACATGAAGCTACCAAAAACGTGAATGGAAAATGCACCAGCAGCTCCCAAAACGTGAGGAAAACAACCCAATCCCCAGCACTACAAAAACGACCTCCCATCCATGGGAAAATGAAGCCAGCAACCAAAAACGTGGAATGAAAGACACAGGAAAAATTCCAGCTGCTCCCAAAAGCCCCAATGTGAAGGAGAATGGTGAGGAAAATGGAAAACGTGGATGTATGGCAGAATGGCATACGTTTTTGGGCATTTTCCTTGCCAAGGAAGTCAAAACACGTTTTTCAAAAATGGGTCTCTGCCCAATTCAAATTTTTGCCCATACTCTTCCCATTCCATGCAATAACTAACTCAACCACATTCTGGCAGAAATAAATGATTGGGGAAAAAGACAAGAAAGGTAGTTGACAGTTTGATGGGTTTTCTCATAGACATTTGGCTTTTCCCCATTGGCCCATAGGTTTAATATTTCACCCCCCCTTATCCTTAGGAAATCATGCCCCATTCGATTTAGTTTCCGCGACCGTAGCTGGTTGTGTCCATTAATTAATTATGATGCATATTTACATGATGGCCAACATAATATATGCCGCATGCCCCGATATACCATCGGTGACAAATTTAAATCCAAAACATAGCATTACCAATCAATGGTGGGGCTTTGGCCTTTAGCTCCGCACCATGATCATTACATTATATATACATCATATACATCTAGTGAAACGGGGTCAAAACCGGGGAATTACATTCCCCTCCCCCTTCAATAGCACTGTCCTCAGTGCTTACAAAATTGAACAAAATGCTACACTGGCATCGCCTCAGTGTTCCGCAGAATTGAACAAAAATGGATGTGCCAATCGCATGGCATCCTCCAGCTCCCATGTAGCCTCTTCAGGTCCGAAGTGCTCCCATTGCACCTTTACCTGACCTATGGCTCGGTTCCGGAGCATTGTGACCTTCCTATTGAGGATGCGCATTGGCTCGATTCGGAACTCTCCCTCGGGTTCCACCTGAATCACATCCCAATTTATCACATGGTTAGGATCATGTACATATCTCTTAAGCAAAGAAACATGAAAAACATTATGAGCTCTAGTGCTAGCAGGCAATGCAAGTCTATATACAACTGGCCCTATTCTTTCAAGCACTTCAAACGGTCCACAGTATCTTGGTGACAACTTGGCACAACTTCCAAGCTTCAAGGAACTCTTCCTTGCCCTCACTCTGAGGTAAACATGATCCCCAACACTGAACTCTCTATTCACCCTATGCTTATCTACATAGATTTTCTGTGGGTCCTGTGCTGCTTTCATCTTCTGCCTAATCCTAACAACCTCTTGCTCCATTTCCTTGAGCAATTCTGGTCCAAGCACAATTCGGTTCACTGGATTATCCCAAGTCACTGGTGTCCTACACCTTCTCCCATACAAAGCTTCATACGGACTCATCCCCAAGGATGCTTGATGTCCATTGTTATAAACAAACTCTACCAAGTGCAAGTAATCTTCCCACTTGGTTGGTTTGTCCATCACATACATGCGAAGCATATCTTTGAGCACCTGATTAACTCTCTCTGTCTGACCATCCATTTGAGGATGGTACACAGTGCTGAAGTTTAGCTTTGTACCCAAATCTGCAAACAACCCCTTCCAAAAGTTGGAAGTGAACTTGACATCTCTGTCAGATACTATTGCCTTCGGCAATCCATGCAATTTGAATATCTCCTTCATGAAGATTTTTACAATGTCGCCAGTCTCATACGTAGACTTAACCGGTATAAAATGTGCTGCCTTTGTCAACTTGTCTACCACAACCATGATGGAATCATGTTGTCTCCAAGTCATTGGCAATCCTGTAATGAAATCCATGGAAATAACTTCCCATTTCCATTCTGGAACTGGCAAAGGATGCAACAAACCTGCTGGATGTTGATGCTCAACCTTCACCTGTTGACATTTCATACACCTTGAGATGTACTCAGCCATATCCCTCTTCATACCTGGCCAAAAGTACTGCTTCCTAGCTGTAGCAATTGTCTTCTGATATCCTGGGTGACCAGAATACGGAGCTTGATGGATTTCATCCATAACAACTCTTCTCAGATCTGCTACATTCAGAATATAAATTCTGCCTTTATAAGTGAGGAGTCCATCCTTTTCCAATTTATATCCCTCATACCTCTTCTCAAGGCTTTGCTGCTGCAATTTGTCTTTTACCTGCTCATACAATTCATCTCCAGCAACATGATTAATAATCTGCTGCCTCAAATCTGATTGGCAAATACTAAGAGATTCCACATGCATTTCCTGCATCTTCCTGCTGAGCGCATCAGCTACCTTATTCTCTTTTCCTTTTATGTGTTTGATCTCGAAATCAAACTCACATAAAAATTCTAGCCATCTTGCTTGCCTAGCATTCAAAGTAGGCTGATCAAACAAATACTTCAGACCACAGTGGTCTATTCTGAGCTCAAATCTCCTACCCATCAAGTAATGTCTCCACATCTTGAGAGCATGTACTATGGCTGCAAGCTCTAGATCATGAGTGGCATAGTTCTTCTCATGTTCCTTCATCTTTCTCGACTCATAACATATCACGTGGTTTTCCTGCATAAGGACTCCTCCAAGCCCTTGTCCACATGCATCGATACACACCACAAAATATTTCTCTGGATCTGCAACTTTCAATATTGGTGCACTGGTGAGAAGGTTCTTCAACCGCTGGAAGCTTTCTTCACACCTCGATGTCCATTCGAACTTCATCCCCTTCTTTTGCAAAGAAGTGATTGCATGTGCAACTTTGGAGAATCCCTCAATGAATCTCCTATAGTATCCTGCAAGTCCCATGAAAGATCTTACATCTGTCACGTTTCTTGGATTAGGCCAATTCATAATGGCTTCTATCTTTTCAGGGTCCACAGATATACCCTCCTCTGAGATAATGTGACCCAAATATTGAATTCTATCTCTATAGAAGTCACACTTGCTCAGTTTTGCATACAACTGATGCTCCCTGAGCACTTGCAATGTCAATCTCAAATGCTCTTCATGCTCTTCTTCATTCTTAGAATAAACAAGAATGTCATCAAGGAAAACAAGAACAAACTTTTCCAAATACTTGCTAAAAACACTATTCATAAGGCACATAAATGTAGCTGGCGCATTTGTGAGACCAAATGGTACCACTACAAACTCATAGTGCCCATACCTTGTCCTGAAGGCTGTCTTATGAATGTCTTCATCCTTGATCCTTACCTGATGGTAACCAGACCTCAAGTCAATCTTAGAAAATACCTTTGCTCCCCTCATTTGATCAAAGAGGTCATCAATCCTAGGCAAAGGATACTTATTCTTCACAGTAACCTTGTTCAACTGTCTATAATCGATACATAACCTGAGTGTACCATCTTTCTTCTTTACAAACAGAACCAGTGCTCCCCAAGGAGACACACTCGGGAAAATGTACTTCTTTTCTAACAACTCTTGCAGTTGCATCTTCAATTCTAGCATCTCCGGTGTACTCATCCTGTAGGGTGCTTTGGACACTGGTGCTGCTCTTGGCACAAATTCAGTAGTGAAATAAATGTCCCTCTTTGGGGGAATCCCTGGAATCTCATCAGAAAACACATCCATGAATTCCTGTAACACCTAATAGTCCTCCAACCTAGGAGTTTCATCTCTTGTTTCCTCCAAAATATGAGCTGCATACAACTGGCAACCCTTCCTACAGAACTTCTTCAACTGCATTGCTGAAACCTGCCATACTGAAATTACCTTTGGAATACCTTTCACAACTACTAGGTTCCCTTCTTCATCCACGCATTCAAAAGACTTATTGTAGCAATCAAGCTTCACCCTGTGAGATTCTAACCAATCCATTCCAATGAGAACATCATAGGAACCAAGCGGTAGAACATTTAGATTTACACAAGTGACCAATCCATTCATGACCAATGGACATTTCTCTACCACTTCACTGACCTTTCTCTTAGTTCCAGTGGCTAGCTGAACTAACCAAGACTTCCTATGCTTTACTTTCTTAAAGGCACAAATATCCACTACTCTAGGAGTAATGTAACTGTGAGTAGAACCAGGGTCAATCAAAATAGAAACAGATTGCTCAGCAATCTTACCTGCTACTTCAACCACCGCTAACTGGTGATCTTCCTGGCAGTCCTCCAGTGCTGCATAGATCCTAGGGACTACCCTTGCTAGTTGAACCACTGTTTCTGCCTCTTGAACATTATAAGCTGGTCTTACACTCTCATTCTCGAGTGGGCAATTTCTACGCATGTGGGGTCCTCCACATTTCCAACATTGAAGTGGCCCTCTAATCTGTGGTGGATCTTTAGGCTTTTCTCCTGCCACTCCAACTGGCTTACTCGCAGCTTGGGACGGCTGCTTCTGCTAATTCCTGAAGTTAGAAGGTTTGAAACCTTTCTTTCTTTGGTCAAACTTCTCGTTCTTCTTGTCCTTCCATGCCTTATGGTAATCTGGCTTACCTTTGCTTTGCTCATAGTAATACTTAGCCTTCCTTATTGCTTCTTCAAGAGTTCTAGGTTCATAAAATTCAATTCGATCTTTGTAAGACTGAGGCAGTCCACTCAGAAAATGCTGGACCTTTACTTTTTCATCCTTGATATACCGGACATACCTCAATAGCTCCAAAAACTTGTTTGCATACTCTTCCATGGTTTGCTGTCCCAATCTCAACTCATGGAACTCCTTAATCTTGTCATCATAATACCCGTCAGATAGGTATTTCTGCTTGAAATACTTCTTGAACTGTTTCCACTTAAGTCTTCTTTCGCTGATCTTCTTCACTTGCTTGAAGTGTTCCCACCAAATGGATGCTCTCCCATTCATATTGAATATGGCAACTCTTGCCTTCATGTTTCTTGAATAGTCATGCACTTGAAAGTACTTTTTAATCCCAAGAAGCCAAGATTCAGCCTCTTGTCCAGTCTTTACCTCACCATCAAATGTAGGAGGTTTTTCCTTTTTAAACTCATCACAAGAGCGATCCCTATGGTGTCTCTTCCTTTTTCTTTTATGAGAAGAAAAACTGGAATCCTCGTTGGATTCTTCGAAACCGGGTGACCCACTAGAAGTCCTTCTCCTTCTCCTAGTACTGCTCTTACTACCTTCTGGTCTTGCTGTACCTTGTCCAGAGTCTATCTTCTTATGCAAGTCTATCAAACTCTGCAACATTGCAGCATTCAGCTGATGCTGTTCTTCCTGGGCTTTAATCAGGCTTCTCATAGTGGCTGCAACATCTAGCGGTGTCTCTTGGAATCTCCTTCCATTAGACTCTATGTCATCATTTCTATTACGGACATTTTCTCCCATGGCATCTTCTGTTCTCTCGTAAGAATCCTGAGCATCATACCCATCCTGGGTTCTCATACTGAACCGCAACTTACTTACCAACTGCACTACTTGGAATACTGCCCTTGAGGGTAACTTATGATTCTGCAAACGTGTTAATAACACAAATGTTAGATGCATACATTTATACAAATCAACATTACTTACCTCCTCCTGGAATAATCATAAAATAACAAATTTGCTCAACATAGAATTTTCTTCCTCAAGGAGTGACTATCTGAAGGGGATGACGGGGGTCAAGGGGGCTGGCCCCCTTGTGGCTTCCCATAAAAAAAAACTCAAAATTTTCCCTGTTCAAATCGGGTGTCGGCTGACTCTCTGATCGGCTATCGGAAGCCTTTCGCATCGGGTGGTTTAGCCATTCAGGTAGCCGCAACGGCGGCTCCCCTGGAAGTTCCAACCTTCCGCAACGTCGGACACTCCTTCCCTTTCCTCTTCCGAATCGGCGCACTTTCTCTTGCAGCGTCGGCAGTCTTCTTAATCGGCCAGAAAATGCCTCCAGCTTCTGCAATGGCGGACGCTCGAAAGCTCCGAACCTTCCGCAACGGCGGCTCTCAAAAAGCTCCAAACCCTCCGACTTGGCACTTACGTCGAACGTCGGCTGACTTTTGGATCGGAAGTCGGATG
The DNA here is from genome assembly GCA_001517045.1 of Pseudotsuga menziesii. Lineage (NCBI taxonomy): Eukaryota > Viridiplantae > Streptophyta > Pinopsida > Pinales > Pinaceae > Pseudotsuga > Pseudotsuga menziesii. The sequence continues at coordinate 159,667 of LPNX011205151.1, forward strand.
AATTTGTCTTCCTCTGAATCGGCTCCCAGACCATTCTTCCTTCCGCAACGTCGGACGGAAAACTTCTCCAATTCATCCGCAACGGCGAATGCCCACTTCACCATCTCTTTCGATTTGGCACTTAGAATCACATCGGACGCCGGCGGACTCTCGGAACATCGGACGTCGGCGGACTCTCGAAACATCAGACGTCGGAGGACTCTCGGAACATCGGAAGTCGGACCACTCTCCCTTCCGACGAACATTAAAACACTTAGAAAAATTTTCAATCTTTCTTTTACTGCGTCGGTTGTCGGCGGCCTTTCCAATCGGAAGCCAAATCGATTCGCCATCCGCAACGGCAGGCGGGAGACTTCACTAATCCGTCCGCAACGGCGAACTTCCACTTCGCCAACTCTTCCGATTGGCGCTTTCAACAACTTGAATGTCGGACGTCGGACCACTTTCATAACGTCGGACGTCAGACCACTTATCCTTCTGATCGTTCCGACACTTAGACAAATTTTTAACCTTTCTGTGGCGTCGGCGGTCGGATGACTTTACGATCGGCTGCAGAATCACTTTGTCGTCCGCAACGGCGGATGGGAAGATCGTGAAACCTTCCGCAATGGCGGATAGGGACTTCACAAAACCTTTCGCAATGGTGGACAAGGACTTCGTGAAACCTTCCGCAACGGCGGATGGGAACTTCTCCAGTTCTTCCGACTGTTCACACTTGAACAAAAATTTCCCAATTTCAAATTTTCACAGTCTTCCACTGGTTCGGCTAGGCAGAATGAAATACACCTCTATCAGTTGTTCCTCCTCAGCCCATAGAGGCCCATTGCTGCAACTCAGAGCTCTGATACCATTCTGTCACGTCCCCATGCCTCCGATCGGCGTAGAGGACGCGACTACGAGCTTTATCAGACCGGGCTAAGAGCCCCATGAACATGTTTATGCAAGTTTTTATGCATAAATATGTTTATGGGGCTCTTATCCCGGTCTGATAAAGCTCGTAGTCGCGTCCTCTATGCCGGTCGGAGGCATGGGGATGTGACACAGCATATCCAGATGGCCTCCTCAGTACCTCTCTTGAATCCATACAATTTCCACACATGGAAAAATAAAATGGAGGTTCAATTGCACTCCAAAGGACTCCATAGAGTCGCCATGGACACTGAAGTTGAGCATGGATCCACCATATATAAATCAAGATTCTTGAACAAGAAGGATGAAGCCTTCAGTTTCTTGTGCCTCTCTATTTCTAAAGACCTTATCTTCCCTCTTACGGATCTGAAGACATCGAAAGAAATATGGGACAAATTGGAATCTCTATACGGAAAGCATGATGACTTGAGAGTTTACCAACTCGAAAATGAACTCATGTCTCTCCAACCTTCCAATTTTGAGACTCTGAATGATTTCCTTACAAAGTTCAAGCATACTGTTTTCCTTTTGAAGCAATGAAAAGTGGAGAAGACAGATGATCAACTCATCCTAGCCATCCTCTCCAAACTTGGGGCTGATTATTCAGTTTTTGTTTCTACATTCCGTGTGGGGAATCTCACAACCCCCTGATGGAAGATGCCTACACTCAATGCCTTCATTGAGTCCCTAACTAATGAACATGACAAGCTTGTCCAAATGGGGATCATCTGATCTTCCCGTGATCAAGCCCTCCATGTCTCGGGGCCCAAAGATGTGAAGGGTAAAGGAAAGCAACAGAAAAATCAGAAAACTAAATTTGATGCTCCCAAGCCTAGAGTTGAAAATCAGCAGCATGATGAATCTTCCGGCTCAAGGAAGAACAAAGGAAAAGGGCACAATGGGAAATAAAAAGTCAGGTGTTCTTACTACAGGAAGGGTTTTCACCCTGAACATGCCTGCATGAAGAAAAATCTTGATGAAGCAACCTCTCTCCTTGAGAGGAATCACATCAATCTTCCGGAGAGCTTTCGGAGGAGAGATCACCAAGATCGGGAACCACAGCATGAGAAAGGTCATGCCCTCATGGAAAGCACTTCGAAGTCCAAAGCACTGCTAATTGACAGTGGAGCTTTGAATCACATGATGGCTTAAAAAGACTCCTTTTCATCCTTGGAGACCGGCAAATCCATCCCCATCCACATGGGAGATGACTCCACCATCATTTCTGAAGGACAAGGTACTGTAGATCTAGAAAATGGTTTTTTTCTAATGTTTTGTATGTACCGTCTCTAGCAGCAAATATCCTTAGTGTCTATCAGATGACACATACAGGAATGCCTAAGAGAGTCTCTTTCAGCCCAAATGATGTTGAGATAACAGAAATTGCATCCGGAAAACTCATTGCAAATCATCATGCAAAAGCCTATGAGTTCTCTCACTTTGTTGCGGATGCAAAGTCCACCGCTCTGCTAACTCATGGAAATGAGGTTAGTAGGTTGTGGCATGAGAGGTTTGGCCATATTAATTTGAAATATTTGCAGCAATTACAGAAAAACTCCATGGTTGAAGGCCTCCCGATCATCAAGGCAACCACGGGAGTCTGCAAGGGCTGTGTGATTGGAAAACACCTTGAGCACAAGTTCGATCGGGGGAAGGCAAACCGAGATACAAGCATTATGGGGCTGATACATTCTGATATCAGTGGTCCAATTCCTGTCACATCCATGAATGGATCAAGGTGCCTCCTTACCTTTATTGATGATTTTTCAAGGTATACATGGTTTTTCTTTCTCAAAAGGAAATCAGAGGTATGTGAAAAATTTTCTGAATTGAAGGCCTTGATCGAAAATGCCTCTGGGATTAAGATCAAGATCTTGAGATCTGATAATGAAGGGGAGTATGTTAGTAATGAGTTTCTATACATATGCTCCCAAAGTGGTATTCAGGTCCAACATTCAATTCCCTACACTCCCCAGCAGAACAGAGTAGCGGAAAGGAAGAACCGATCTCTCAAAGAGATGACCACCTGTATGTTGGAGTCAAAGAATCTTGCTGCAAATTTGTGGGCTGAATCCATGCATGCTGCAGCACACATTTAGAATATGGTTCCACATTCATCAATGAAAGGAAATACTCCTTTTGAAGCATACTTCGAACACAAGCCAGATGTGTCGAACCTACGGGTGTTTTGGTCCACTGCATGGGCCCGGATTCCGCTTGATAAAAGAAGGGATTTGCAACCGCAGAGCATAGAATGTATGTTTGTTGGGTATCCTGATGAATCTAAAGGATTCAAGCTGATGGATATCAAGACCAAACATATCATCATCGAGAGAAGTGTCAAGTTCGATGAGCCTCTTCAGGAGGTAAAACTAGTGAAGAAGAAAACTGTTGAATTTCCTTCCTATTCCACTAAATATTTGGATGATGAAATTGGGGGTGATGACCCTGATTTGGATCCTCTGATTTCTGATATCAGTGTGCAGCAATCATCAGATACTGAATCATAACCTCAAGTGCAAAATCATCTTCCTACATGGGCCCAAAAGACACTCTACCCCGCAGGAGACAACATTGGAAATCCGGATGATCCAAGGAGAACCCGGTTTGATTTCCAAAGAGCAGGTATTGTGCTCTCTTGTTCTGATAATTTGATGTCCGAATATTGCTATTTGATGATTATTTCAGATCCAAAATCCTACTACCATGCTCGTAATTATCCGAGATGGCAAGTTTCCATGGATGAAGAGATGATTTCTCTTCAGAAAAACACTACTTGGGAGCTAGTTTCTCTTCCTCCGGGAAGGAAATTGGTTCAATGCAAGTGCGTGTTTCAGACAAAGGTTGCTGCTGATGGAAGCACCTGAAAATATAAGGCAAGGCTGGTAGCAAAAGGTTTCTCTCAGTTCCAAGGAGTGGACTACCATGAGACCTTTGCACCGGTTGCAAAAATGGACTCCATCCGCCTTGTTTTGGCTATTTCCGCATCCAAGCACTGGGAGGTGCATCACATGGATGTTAAGTCAGCCTTTGTGCATGGAGATATTCATGAGGAGATATACATGAAGCAGCCTAAGGGCTACATCACTGATCCATCTTTGTTTTTCAAGCTAAAGAAGTCACTATATCGGTTAAAACAGGCCCCAAGAGAGTGGTATTCCAAGATGGATGCCTTCCTTCTCTCACAAAACTTTCAGAGATGTAGATCAGATCCAAATGTGTATTTACAGCAGTATTATGGTCATATAATTATCATTTTTTTATATTTTGATGACTTACTGATCACAGGTAGCACAATTGCCTCCATTTCAGCCATCAAAATTGCTCTCCACAATGCCTTTGAAATGAGTGATTTGGGGCTTCTAAAACAATTTTTGGGGCTCGAAATCGAGCAAAATTCTGATGGGATTATGGTAAATCAGTCCAAATACATTTCAGACCTGTTAGTCAAGTTTAACATGGCTTAATGTAGGCTTGCACCATTCCCTTTCCTTTTAGGGATCAGCCTTGAAGAAGGAAAACACACACCTCCCATGGACTGCACTATCTATCGACAGCTGATTGGTAGCTTGTTGCACTTGACACATTCTAGGCCTGATATTTGTTATGCCATGAATGATGTATCAAGATACATGCAGCAGCATCATGATATTCATTGGAAGGCAGCCAAGAGGATCCTCCAGTACATTCAGGGAACCAGGACCTACGGCATTCACTATGCTGCAGACTCCGAGCTAGAGCTGGTTGGATACACAGATTCCGATTGGGCGGGTGATTCTATTGATCAGAAGTCAACTTCCGGATATGTATTCATGTTTGGTGGTGGCCCTGTTTGTTGGTCAAGCAAAAAGCAGGCTGCCATAGCACTATCTTCAGCAGAGGCCGAGTATCAAGGAGCGGTGAATGCTTACATCCAAGCAGTTTGGTTGCAAGGCATTGTTTCAAAGTTTGATCTTGGTAGTACTTCATCCATTGTCCTCTTTTGTGACAACCAGAGTGCTATTAAGATATCCACAGATCCAGTTACCAAGCAGAGGACCAAGCATGTAGAGATTCACATGCACTACATCAGGGAGCTAGTGCATGATAGGACCATCATTCTGCAATACTGCCCGACTGATGAGCAGATTGCAGACATCTTCACCAAGAACTTTTCAGAAAAGAAGTTCACTTACCTCCATTCACTGTTGGGGGTGAGTTCATCAGGGTGATCCAGATTACTTTCAGTGTTCAGCTTGAGGGGGGGGTTTTCCCACTGGGTTTTCCCTCTTTTCCTCACTTAGTTTGTTTTGAGCATTGTTTCAGTTTTAGCATTGTACAGGGTGACCTATGGCCTTAGTTGCTGGGGCCCTAGCATTTTTATGCATCTATGTTTTCTAACTCTTCCTGGGTATAGCTTAAGGGGGGGTGTTGGAGACATTTACCATCATACACACTCTTTTTGGTCAAATTGGCCTATTTAAACCACTATCCTAAGTATAATTGACATCAGTGGAGCATTAATTGCCATCATCCAGTCACACCCACACCTACCTACAGTCAAGGAGGCTAACTTAGCCTTCTCCTACAGTCAAGGAGGCTAACTGGAGCACTCTGGGGGTGATCTGAGTGACATTAATGCACCTAATTGCTAACTAGTGGTTACAATCAGTCCAACCAGTCAGTTAAGGCACCTCCAGTCATTAAATATATTATTTAATGATTATTTATTATTATTTAATGATCTAGAGTCAACAAGGCGCCTCCACCAACTTCTGATGGTCAGTTCAGCTTCAGTTAACCTCATCGGGGTTCATTGAAGTCATGGAGCACTAGCACTTAATGGTTGGCTTGCTATGACATGTGTTTGATCTCCATCAGTTGATATTCAGTCATTTATTGCACTCCGACTTCAGTTAGGGTTTGGTGAGTCAATTAGGGTTTTGGTCATGTGGTTAACTGAGTGTGATTGAATGGCTAAGAGTTAGTTAAGCCAGACTCACTCACTGAATTCGAATTATCTCATTAGGTATTCGAATTCTTCATGGAGTTAAGCTATTGCTTGACATTGGTATTGTAACCATTCATTGTTTATTAAATATACAGAAAGGAAACCAATTCCGGTTCCGATTAACACCAATTCATGAGTATTTGTTAATTATTCTTTGATGATTTTGATTCCTAGTTCCTAGATCATGTGCAAGAATTAATATGACAGCTCAGAATCCTCATAATTCCCAATTGTCCACATCTGAGTCACACCATTCTACTACAAATGATCCATGCAGTATTACATCACCATCGATATTTGCATCAAACTACTCAGCTGACTATGAAGAACTTGTCAATTTTGTTCAAAGGCACACCAAATGTTCAAAGTCAACTTGCCTTCGCAAAAAAGGAACATCTGTTCAATGTCTCTATGGTTTTCCATATGAGATGCAAGCTACTTCTTCATTATTCATTGATCCAAATAGATAGAAAACCTACAATCCTGCAAGAAATGATCCTCTTCTAAATATTCACAACCCTCCCATGCTTTCAATATGGAGGGCTAATGTTGATTGCCAACCTGTTCTTTGTAAACATGTTGTCCTCAAATACATTTCAAAGTATGCATCAAAAGTAGAGCCAAAATCAGAAACCTACCATGCCATTCTCTCTCAGCTTGCACATGCTGCACCAAGTGAGAGCCCCATTCTTCAGCCAATCAAACAATTTCTTGCACAAACAGTTGCAGAAAGAGACATTAGTGCACAAGAGACATGTCACACGCTGCAAAAAATTCCTCTTGTTCTTTGTAGCTGTCACTTTTTTTCCCTAAACGTGAGTCAAACTGTCTTCCATCATGTTTCTAATGACACTAATAACACCCCTGCAACACCCCCCTTCATTTTTGCTTACATGCAAAGACCCATTTCTCTTGAGCATCTAACTCTGCTTGAAGTTGCTCGTTGTTGGTCTTTCTCTCCTAATAGGAAAAAAAATCCATGGAAACAAAATGCTCGTGACAAAATTGTTAGAGTCTATCCACATTTCACTTCCATTCCTCCCTCTGATTCTTCATCTTTGAACCATTTTATTGGAGTGAACTTCTTCTATACAAACCTTTTCAGTCTATCACTCATGATATTGGAACCACAACTTTTGAAATTATTTCTCATTGGCATCAGATTAAAGGCACATATGTTGTGTGGCATATTGAACATGCAGAAGAAGAACTCTCTACACCTCTATCTGATGGTTCAAACTTTGATGCTATTACGTTTCCATTGCCCCATACCATGGATGAATGGGAACTTCTATCTCAAATAAGACCAGGCAATAACATCCAAGTTAATGACCTTGAAATGCTTGGCCATCATGAATTTGACAAAAATCACAATTGGTCACATAAAAAATATATGCACCCAATTGCATCAGACAACAACATCATTCATTGAGGTCAATCGCTTGTCCATTGAACTACATGAAGATATCCCGTCCTTCTCCAATTTGCCTAATTCCTTGTCTCCCACACAACGCATAGCCTTTGATCTTGTCATGTCCCATTTCAGTAACACTACATATGCTCAACCACTAAAACTAGTGATTAAGGGTACTGCAGGAACCAAAAAATGTTACCTCATATCTTGCCTCAAATTTGCACTTCAAACTACATCTGAACAAAATGCCTGCCCACTTCTTCTCCTTGCTCCAACTGGTGTTGTTTCTTTTACCATACATGCATCTACAATACATTCTTCTCTTCGAATACCCATTGGTGAAATGCACCCTCTTGAAGGCCAATACCTTTCAAAACTTCAAGAAGAAGTTAGCCATATTCGCTATATTCTCATAGATGAAATGAGCTTTATTGGTCCAAAAATGTTGACTCAAATTGATGCACACTTACGTTAAGATTTCCGCTTGCAATGTACAATCCCATTTGGTGGTTGTTCCATAATTATTCTTGGTGACTTTGGGAAATTACCTCCTGTAAAACACATCCCCATGTGTGCAGGATCATCTATTGGAAATGCTCTTTGGCATACATTTGATACTTTTATCATGCTTGAAACAATTTTTCGAGATGCTGGAAATAGTGCTTCTCAAACTTCCTTTTGGAAACTCTTGCTAAACCTTCGAAATGCAACACCAACTATTGAATATTGGGCACTCCTAATGACAAGAACAACCTCATGCCTTTCATTTGTTGAAAATTCTTTATTTGAACAATCTATCCATTTGTATCCCACAAATAGCTCTATTGCACTACACAACAAACACATGCTGAAACAGCTTAATATGTCGATTGCACATTGCTTTGCAGAACAAAGGAACCAAAATTCCCATTAAAGGTGCTTCTTGATGTTGGTTAACAAGTCATGTTAGCTGCTAATTTATGGGTTCAAGTAGGACTTGTTAACAACTCACTTGCAAAAGTCATTCATATTGTATACAAGTCGAATGAGAAACCTCCTACCTTGCCATCGTTTGTTGTTGTCAAATTTGTGCATTACAAAGGACCCTTATGTGATTCTTCTAATACTTTATGTTCCAATATCTGCAATAACAAGAGGATCACGTAGACAAATACCACTTTGAATGGCATGGGGTTTAACAGTTCACAAATCCCAAGGTATGACCTTGTTAGCACTATGTTTGCAACTATCGATTTACGGGCCTGACAGATTTCGAAAAGGGTCTTACTCATTTGAAAATTATGTGAACTCCCTTCAGATTATCAGAGGCACATTTTCTATGTTTTGAGACCATCAAATAATGAAGAGAGCTCAATCTAGGATGGTAGATTCCTCCTGAGGTGAATACTTGCAGCAACATAAACGATAGAGATAGGCGTCATAGACCAACGATCCAGGATCACAAGGAAGAAGAGCAATGATAGATTGTGGTTTTCGCCAAGGACGCGGGAGAATGGTAAAAGTTTGGCATTCGGAGAGTCCATTAAAACAGGAAAACAAAGAGAGGCCGAGATCAAGGTGAGGCTCGATCGACGACCAAAAACGGTTTCACTCAGCAAACATGCTTGATGGAAGGAACTTTCCCAAATTGCAAAACAGGTTAAAGAACAAAAGTATCTAACCGTGGAGATGAGAGCAGGAGAAGATCTATGGCCCTAGTCAATTTCGCATAACAAACTTGTGCAGATAAAGTCATAATTGTAAATCGCGAAAAGTGGTATCAGCTGTAAATATCAACGGTCACGATGAAGAAGGGAGTAGATCTACGGCCATGGCTCTTTTCACGATTTGAACTAGCGCAGACAATGTCAGGGTCACGATCCACAAAGAGGTGGTAGGACCCCCTCGGATCGATAGTTCCATGGGAAGGTCGATCTTAATCAATGGAGGAGAAATTGGTGGCTGAAGTAAAGAAACATGGACGATAGACGTGAAAGGTTCCCCAAATTGAAAGGCTTAGGAGGCCTCAAGGATGTGAGTTTTGCATCCAGCACAGAACTAACAGTAGAAGAGATGTTCCCATGCGTGATCTTCCTCCCGACAGATTGGTTGATTTCCCCAACGCCATTTGTAGCGTACGTACAGGTAAAATCATCCATGTGATAGAGTGGTATTGCCTAAAGACAGGCGGATTCTGTGTGAGTTGGCCTGCAGAAGTAATGAAAATAACCGGTGAATCTGCTATTCACATGGGGCAAGGCCAACACGAAGGGGGAGACCATTATTGTTCCTATGTCACTAGAGAAAGGCAGCGTGGGAATTTCCACTCCATGTACTTTGCAGTCTGGATCAACTACACAAGGTGGTACCTAAGATATTTCCCACAGCAAATGATAAGGTGCCGCAGCTGATGAAGCAATGCAGCTAGATCCCTAGCAAGTAAAGAATCGCTCTGCCCGTGCCCTCACACATGAAGGCACCAAAAACACTAGATGACAGAATGTGCAAGAATGTTGACCGGTCATTACACAATTCAGTCTCGAAGCCTTATATATATTGCCTTTTAAATGCCAGCGATGATCTAACATATTTCCAAAGCCCAAGTGTATGTTTCATCATGAGTCCATAGAAGTTCGAAGGGTTTGGAGATGGCGATCTGGTTCGAAAAGCTTGTTCATCTAGGTTTGCTGATGGTTGGTGAGTGAATTTCCACTTACCCATCACCTTGGTGTTCCATACCAAGGATGACACCAGCCATTAGGGCCCAAACGTGAAGAATTTTGAGGGATACACCCGCCTTCAAATACCCACACCTCCAGCGATGCATTTCCTGGACATCGCTCCCCATAGGTGTTTTTTCAGGGACCCTTGATACTATTGCTGCCCCCAAAGACTCGATAGAAGGAGACAGTCCTAGACTACTCTCTGTAGGAGAATTTTTTTGGATGGGAGCATCAGGGGTCTAATACCTGCACAACCCAGTTTGTAAATTCCACTTGCCAAGGGTGATGGGGCTAGTGGAGGCATGCTACACCTTATTTCCTGTGGGAGATCCCACCTCACTAGAGTTGAGGAGTACAAGAATGACAAGCCACCGCAAAGGCTTGCCTCGTCCAGGAGAAATGTGGCCCTTCTTCCAAACCCCACTCCTAACACTGTTGCCCAGAGAGGAAGGAGGTCGCAGATGAGGTTGAGCAAGGGAAAGCTGCAAACTGCCCTACCAGTGTGTGCCCATGCAGAAAGACACATTTGAACACAACAAAAACACACACTTTGGACATAAAAAGGGCATTATGCTGACTCATCAGGCCAGCTAAAAGGTCCAAAACCCAGTAAAGGGTGACTCACCTGAAAGCAAATGGAAAGACGTCATACTCAGAATCCACAACAATAGCTAAGCACGTTAGGCTATCACCCAAGGTGAGTGCACCCACTTGATCCATAATGTTCGGAGTCATGTTTGTAAATCATGGCAATAGTTCCACTCTCTAGACTGTTAATATTTGATTGTGATTGGAAATAGTTTTAAGGTTTGTTTCAGAGAGTAATCTCAGCACTGAAATAGTATAAATACACTCCCGATAGGGGGAGAAAGGAGTTAATTGGTTGGTTGGGAAACTTTCAAGGGCTGAGGCTCTCCGTTGTAAATAGTATCTGATTTTCATGTTATGAATAAATTTGCAGAGGAAGGATTGTCTTTCAAGAAAGAGATTCCTATGTCGTTGATTCTTTCAATATGTAATCTCTTTAAATGAAATTTTCTTCATGTTTTCATTCTAGTTTGTTAATGTCTTTCACGTTTGAAATGCGTGTATAACAGTTTGGAATTCATACATGCTATGCTCCATCTGTTGTTTCAAACATTCATTAAGTTTTCTTCTAAATTTATGTAGAATTCATCTTGTTGGTGCTCTACGTGATGGACTGTTCCCTCTCGTCTACTAATCACCCGCTAAATATCTCCTGATTGCAATATCGATGGCTATCTTGCCTCTATTTGTAAATTCACTCCATTCTTTACCTCATGCAAAATGTTCCTTACCCGTACCTCTGACTCCATTACCAATGGTCCCTTACTCTGATAGTTCCACCTACATCTTACATTAATGCACCCCGTTCCATTTGGGAGTCTAGCATTCTGACCATTCTTGATCGAATATCCTACGTGAAGTAAAACTAAAAACAAGCGAGAGATCCCTCTCTGACTCCGTAGGGCCAGAGGCACAGTCTAAAGTGGTTCTGTTGTTTCCCAGGAGAGAGCCCTTTTTTCCGCCCAACCTATGGGTACGATCCCGGCGCTAAAAAACTGGCACCGTTGCTGGGGATGAGATTGAGGATCATCCCTGGGAAGAATGACATAGTTTTAGATCTGGTTTTTGATGTTGAACAATGATCAGACATCAAGAAGGTTGAGCACTTTTCACCTGGTGACTCCACTCTTGAAGGATTCAGACTTCAGCAACTCCACTGGTGGTATGACCCAGAAATCAAATGGTTAGAAAAAATTGGCAGGCTCCGCCAAGGAAACATGGGCCCCTTGTAAGGCCCGAAAATGCATGGTGAAAGGTTAAGATACTCGAGTTTACGTTTCTTCCAAGATGCCTTGTCTTGTCTTGTAAGTTTGTTCTTATCCTTTCCTAGATTTATCAAAACAACCTTCTATGTTTCAATTCGTTCAGAACAGAACTATGAATATATTCATGTTTATCCTTCTTTATGAACCAAAAGCGTCGCATCATCTTGTACATGTGATTCTGACCCATATTTTTCTCCTGAAACTCATGACATTGAAGGTCACCCCTGTAAACCTCATGAAACCTAGGTCAATAGCGTATCTATTGGGCCTAACCTGGTCTCTCCCAGTCTTCCAAGACGATACAAACCACTACAATTACCTCTTGTCCTCCATGATTTTCTTGCGAAACATTACAAGTACCTCCCCAAATTTGATGGAGAGTCCAAAGACTTCACTGCTGAGAAACATTTACAAGCCTTTGAGCATTTCTCTGACCTCTTTGAGATGGAGCATGATGATGTTTATATGAGGACTTTTGCCTAGTCTTTGCAAGGAGATGCTAAAGAATGGTTCAAACACTTACAACCTCAGTACATCAATACCTCAGAATATTTTTCTTGCACCTTTTTAAAATTTTGGGGTAGGAGAAGGCCACCTGATCAAATAATTTCAGAATTTTAATCCCTGAAGAGGCATGAGGGTGAGGCCATATCTAATTTTAATAGAATATTTTCAATCTTTTATTATAACATGCCTAAGGAAGTCCAACCTCTTGAGAACACTGCTAAGATCTATTATGTAGCCACCTTTCCTCCTGAACTATCATTATTTATTCTGGAAAGAAAATCAACCACTCTGCAGCATATGTTTACTGATTGTTTGGAGGTTGAGGAAAACCTTAAGATGTCCAAAAATTTGTTAGGTTAGGACAGCGGTGGTGAAATAAAAGATACATTAAAATTGGTTGGGCCCTAGAAGCAAAATGGGAAATTCCTTGTTCAGCTAAAGCTTTCCCTTGGTAGACAGAAAGATGATCAGCCCGATATAGGCGCATATGGTTCTGTAGGCCTGTTTTCTGAAGGTTGCAATCTGCTCAGCACCGGATCCGTAAATGATGATTTTAAAAAGGATTTTGGTGTGCTTGTGTATGATGAATATGAGGAGGAGTACCTGTGGGCTATACCTGAAGAGATGGTTATAGAACCAAGGTCTGCTAATGGAGAAAATCAAGCTGCAATGCAAAGTCAGAAGGTTGAAATAGGAAAGGATGATAAATGTGGTGGAGGTTATAGCCTACCCTTGTTTTATTCCTCTTTTGAATTGATATGACACATGATTAAAGCCTCTAAGCAGAAACATAAAATAGAGGGGATGGTGAATTCTAGAAACCTATACGGAAGAGAAGATGATAAAGAGGAACAGTCAGGCAATCCCTCTCTTTTTATTGATACGTCAGGAATGTGTGATGAGGTGTTGAGTTACGAAGAAGGATACAACAGTCTTCAAATAAACACATTTTTTAATTTTCTGCCTTCAGGAATATCACCCCATAAAGGAGGAATATGCCTACTCGGTTCCGTTGAAGAAAAGGAAGACGTTCATGCTGAGGCACATGAAGAAAGTGAAGCTCTAGTTGCATAAATTTTGAGCAAAAGGATGGATGTTTCATTGGAGAAAGATTCTGTGGGCCCTCTTCTACAATCTTTCAAGTATTAGCCTGATAGCTCGCCAGAGAAAGGGAGTTCTGGATAGCTTTCCCATGAACAGAGGATAGAATATACTGGAGGTTGCCATGTTTTCTATGACCCCATAGAAAAATACATGGAAGGGCTAGGTAATGGTAATGACTGGTTGCATCTCTGCTCTAAAGATCAGTTTATTTGTTATTCCCTTCTTCCACTATCTATTTCATCTATGTTCATCAAGCACGAAGAAAGAACAAAACTATTAGGCAAGTTGCTTGATTGGATTCATTGGAAGTCTGATTTCACTTAATCGGACTTATGCACTAAATTAGGTAGAGTAGGTAGGAACAAATAAGCTCAGTAATCATCGAGCATTCCCTTCATTGCTATTTTAGTTTGTTTTCATTTTCAGTTATAAGCACAGGTTTGCAGTCAAGAGCATGGTTTGTAAGAGTGACATAACTTCGCTAAAGCAGTAGCTCAGTACAGGTTGAAGTTTTCAAAGGAAAGATTGGGGACGGCCCAATGGACTTGGCACCTAGTCTATGGGGGTTCTTTGATACCTCGCTGGGAGGATAGCATCCCTCGTGGAGCCAGCTATTAGCACTCCATTTCCAACGGTCGATTTACGGGCCTGACAGAGTTCGAAAAGGCTCTTAATCATTTGAAAATTATGTGAATGCCCTTCAGATTATTAGAGGCACATTTTCCATGTTTTGAGACCATCAGATAATGAAGAGATTCAATCTACAATGGTAGATTCCTCTGAAGGTGAAGACTTTCAACAACATAGACGATAGAGATAGGCGTCATAGACCAATGATCCAGGATCACAAGGAAGAAGAGCGACGATAGATCATGGTTTTGGCCAAGGATGCAGGAGAATGGTCAAATTTTGGCATTCGTAGAGTCCATTAAAATGGGAAAAAAATGAGAGGTCGAGATCAAGGAGAGGCCCTATCGATGGCCAGAAACTATTTCGATGAGAAAACATGCTCGATGGAAGGAACTTTCCAAATCGTGAAATAGGTTAAAGGACGACAGTATCTAACGGTGGAGATGAGAGCATAAGAAGATCTACGGCCCCAGTCGATTTTACATAACAAACTTGTGCGGATAAATTCATGATTCTAAATCGCGAAAAATGGTATCAGCTGCAAATATTGACAGTCACGATGAAGAAGGGAGTATATATACAGCTATGGATCTTTTCGCGATCTGAACTAGCACGGACAACGTTAGGGTCCTGATCCACAAAGAGGTGGTAGGACCCCCTCGAATCAACAGTTGCATGGGAATTTCGATCTCAATTGACGGGTAAGAACACGCCACGACCTAAAGCTACTCATTATATCAAGAGAGGAGAAATTGGTGGCAAAAGTAAAGAAACGTGGACGATGGACGTGAAAGGTTCCCCAAATCGGAAGGCTGGGGAGGCCTCAAGGATGCGAGTTTCGCATCCAGCATAGAACTAACAGTAGAAGAGACATTCCCACACATGATCTTCCTCCTGACATATTGGTCGATTTCCTCGATGCCATTTGTAGCATGTGTACAGGTGAAATCATCCCTGTGACAGAATCGAATTTCCTAAAGACAGGTGGGTTCTATGTGAGTTGGCCTGCGAAAGTAAGGAAAATAACCCACGAATCCGCTATTCACATGGGGAAAGGCCAGCATGAAGGGGGAGACTATTATGTTTCCTATGTCACTAGAGAAAGGAAGCGTGGGAACATCCACTCCATGTGCTTTGCATTCTGGATCAACTACACAAGGTGGCACCCGAGATATTTCCCACAGCAAATGATAAGGTGCCGCAACCGATGAAGTGATGTGGATAGGTCCCTAGCAGGTAAAGGATCGCTCTGCTCATGCCCTCACACATGACGACACCAAAAACACTTGATGACAGAATTTGTAGGAATGCTGACCGGTCATTACAAAATTCAGTCTCAAAGCCTTATATATATTTCCTTTGAAACGCCGAGGATGAGCTAACATATTTCCAGACCCCAAGTTTCCATTTCATCGCGAGTCCATAGAAGTTAGAAGGGTTTGGCGATGGCAATCTGGTTTGAAAAGCTTGTCCGTCTGGATGTGCTAATGGTTGGTGAGAAAATTTCCACTTACCCATCACCTTGGTGTTCCATGCCAAGGATGACACTAGCCATTAGGGCCCAAACATGAAGAATTTTGAGGGATACACCTACCTTCATATACCCACACCTCCAGTGACGCATTGCCTGGACACTCACTCCCCATAGGTGTTTTTTCAAGGACCCATGATACCATCGCTGCCCCCAAAGCCTCCACAGAAGGAGACAATCCTAGAATGCTCTCTGTAGGAGCATTTGTTTGGATGGGAGCATCAAGGTTCTAATACCTGCATAGCTTGATTTGTAAATTCCACTTGCCAAGGGTGATGGGGCTGGTGTAGGCATGCTACACCTTATTTCCTGTGGGAGATCCCACCTCACTGGAGGTGAGGAGTACAAGAATGATAAGCCACCACAAAGGCTTGCCTCGTCCAGGAGCAATGCGGCCTTTCTTCCAGACCCCACGCCTAATAGTGTTGCCCAGAGAGGAAGGAGGTGGCGGATGAGGTTGATCAGGGGAAAGATGCAAACTTCCCTGCCAGTGTGTGCCCATGCAGAAAGCCGCATTTGAACACGACATAAACACACACTTTAGACATAAAAATGGCATTATGCCGACTCATCAAGCCGACTGAAAGGTCCAAAACCCAGTAAAGGGTGACTCACCTAAAAGCAAACGAAAAGGCGTCATACTCAAAATCCACAACAGTAGCCGAGCATGTCAGACTATCACCCAAGCTAAGTGCACCCACTTGCTCCATAATGTTCATTCATATTTGTAAATCGTGGCAATAGTTGCACTCTCTAGACTGTTAACGTTTTATCATGACTAGAAACAGTGTTTAGGTCTATTTCAGAGAGTAATCTCAACACTGAAATAGTATAAATAAACTCCCGATAGGGGCAGAAAGGAGTTAGTTGGTTGGTTGGGAAACTTTCAAGGGCTGAGGCTCTCCATTGTAAATAATATATGATTTCTGTGTTATGAATAAATTTGCAAAGGAAGGATTGTCTTTCAAGACAGATATTCCTGTGTCGTTGCTTCTTTCAATATGTAATCTCTTTACATGAAATATTCTTCATGTTTTCATTCCAGTTTGTTAATGTATTTCATGTCTGAAATGAGTGTATAACAGTTTGGAATCCATACATGCTATGTTCCATCTGTTGTTTCATACATTCATTAAGTTTTCTTCTAAAGTTACGTAGAATTCATCTTGTTGCTGCTCTATGTGATGGACTATTCCCTCTCATCTACTAATCACCCGCTAAATATCTGTTGATTGCAAGATCGACAACTATCTTTCCTTTGTTTGTAAATTCACGCCATTCTTTACCTCCTGCAAAATTTTCCTTACCCGAACCTCCAACTCCATTGCCAATGGTCCCTTACTCTGATAGTCTCACCTACATCTTACATTAACGCACCCTGTTCCATTCAGGAGTCTGGCCTCCTGACCATTCTTGATCAAATATCCTACGTGAAGTAAACCTGAAAACAAGCAAGAGATCCCTCTCTGATTGCGCAATCTAAAGCAGTTATGTTGTTTCCCGGGAGAGAGCCCTTTTTTTCGCCCAACCTATGGGTGCGATCCTGGCACTAATAGAACCTACAAAATGTAACAATAGATACTGGAAAAATTGACAAACAAGGACTGACATTCACTACAATATCAAGAGTTACATCTATTTCAGGCCTACGCATATCTCCACCTTTCTCTTTTTCTAGATACTCTCGAATGCTAGGCAATCTATATGTTGAACATAGGAAACAAGAGGAAAGCTTACTTGCTTCAAAGTATTTAAAACCAACTTCTACTTGAATCTTCTCATTGTTCGTTGTATAGATGTACTATTTTTATTTGGTCACTTGTTTATGTAAAATATCTACTTTTCTTTCAATAAAGATCCAAGAAAATTTTAAATATATACCTAGAAATTGGAGTTTTGGTTTTTAAATTGTTGTTTGTTTGAACAATCTAAAAAGAAGACAATATTAGTACCTTGTGGACAAACTAGGCACAGTTCTAAAATATAACTACAACAAACTGCATATGGCGAGGCTCCCCATCCGAACTCATATCTACTTGCTAAAATTTCCAACAATAATGTTGGAAATAGTTCAAACAGTGTTTCCATTAAAACCTCTGTAACACGACCAATCTGTATCTCCTATTTCTGAATATTTTTCTCTGGTTTCTAATACATCTTCTCTAGTTTCCAAGTCACCATTCAAGTCCCACCATTCCCCAACGCTGCTCGGACAAGACTCGCGAACAACCTATCTACAATTGAAGAGGGCCAACTTATTACCTGGGAATCTACAGCTTCATGTCTTTTTCTCTGGGATGCCCCTTTTTCTCACAAGTTATAAGAATCTACAAAATCGAGTTTCTAATTTTCTAAAAAAATAAATCAACACATTAACAAATTAACATATGTATTGTCGAATTTACTGTGTAATCATTTGCAGAATTAGATAAATATTTTAATAAAATAAACTCTATTAAAAGATTCTCTTTACATGAGTCACTAACAAGGTTGTGAATAAATGTACTAATTGATCACAAAATACTAACAATAATTATGATCCATCTGAAACAAGAAAACTATAGCTTCACGTGTTTCTCTCTAGGATGCCCCTTTTACTCACAAGTTATAGGAATCTATAAAATTGAGTTTCTTATTTTCTAAAAAAATAAATCAACACATTAACAAATTAACATATGTATTATCGAATTTACTGTGTAATCATTTGCAGAAATAGATAAAGATTTTAATAAAATAAACTCTATTAAAATCTTACCAGTACATGAGTCACTAACAAGGCTATGAATAAATGTACTAATTGATCACAAAATACTAACAGTAATATTGAATCATCTGAAACAACAAAACTCATAATTCATTAAGGAAACTTAATCAAATAAACAAAAAGAGACATGAAAGAATATCATAACTGTATTAAATAGATTTGCACAAAATTACAAAACCTCAATTAAACAGAGGTATCTCCAAAGTCTTGTCCAGATTTTTGCCTTCCAAAAAGTCGCTATTACATGTGAAACCCACCCTTTAAATAATTATTACAAAGAGTATATTTCCATCAAATTTAGATCGACAAATCTAAATAAAACTAATATCCAAGGAAATCCCACCATCTGTTCCAAATACCTAGCAATTCCTCAATGTTGGAAGAGTTAACTAATTCAAAACCAAGTTGAACATCACATTTATAATTCTCCATTTCGTTTTTAGCTAACTTATGCCAGATGCGGATGTAAATGTGGACCTTGCCCTCAATATCCAACGGTTGTCTGATTAAGCAATCTACATCCTCAATCGTTATATGATTGAGCCCTTGGATTTTCTCCCTTGCTTCATCTCTCCGACGTTCAACCTGCTCGATCAACAATTTTGGAGGAAAGGTGTTTTCGATAAGATTTATTGTGGGAAAAAGCAAAGTCTCCATGATACTGTCAATAACTTACCATTTTCTTCCACACACAGCTTATGCCTTTTTAATAGTCTCTTCAACCATCTCATTAAGATCAAGCCAAGCACAAAGTACTGTTCTGACTTTCTTTAGTTGAATGCTGCTGAGGATGATAATGTTTTCTGGTTTGTGCTTCATGTACCTTTTCCAGCCCACAATCTCATCTAAAGCCTTTGAAGCTTTCTCCCTCTTTTCCATGTGATCTTCAAGTACAACGACCATCTGACCAAAATCAATATACATTTCATAAATATCATTTAAACTGTGAAACAACTCAATTATTAACTCATAACGGTCCTCATTTATCTTGATAGCCAACTCCTTAAATTCTTCTTGTGAAAACCTAGAGAACAAAGACGAAGATGCACTTGCAGTTGCATCTTCACATTGCTTTTCAAGTGAAGCTATCCTCTGTGTAAACGCAACATTTGAAATCTTCTCATTTTGCAACTCAACCTGAAGAAAGGAACTTTTGACTTGTAGTTCATTGTACTAATCCTTAGATTTCTTAATAAGATCAGCAACATGAGCCTCATGTTCCCTTTTACTCTTCTCAAGTTCTTCCTTCAATTGGGTTATCTATTCTTTCCTCCTGTCAAACTTCCTCTTTAAATTGCTAACAGCATGGATATTGGCACCTGTGAATGCACCCAAGGCAACAACTGTATCTGCTGCATATACCTGTGAGTCACCAAACTGCTGAGTCCAAATTATTTTCTCATAAATAGATACTTCCATCCCACTTTGTTCCCTACCCCTCATTTTTCCCTTTCTGATCACTGATTTATCAGGTTTTCTATAATAATATTCCCCAAGACAGACAACAATGTCTTCATCAAATTAAACTCTTATATCAATGGATCTAGATGTGCCAATCACTGTAGACACCAAAGAGGATGTTTGGGTAATGATAGGAGACGGCATGGTCATGGTAATGTGAGTACTCAAAGGAGAAATGTTTTAAACATGGGTTATTTTAGAGATTGAAGACAAGAGTAGTGTTGAAGATTCGAAAGATGCCAAGTGCAGATTGATAGCTACAAGTGGTGATGAAGACAGTAAATCCTTTTCAATACTAGATGATGTTGACATAGTAACTAAGGGTACATGTACGAGAATCTTGAAAATTGGTGCTTGAAAATTGCTTTGAACAGGGGCTATTTCAAGGATAGAAGACAACAGTGTGGTTGAAGATTCCGAAGATGAGAAGTGGAGATTGAGAGCTGAAAGTGGTGAGGAAGACACCAAAACCTTTTCAATACTAGATGATGTTGATGGAGTAACTGATGATAGCTCTAGGGGAATCTTCAAAATTGGTGCTTCTGAAATGTTTTCAACAGAATCTATTTGAATGATTGAAGACGAGAGTGGGGTTGAAGATTCGAAAGATGGAAAGTGGAGATTGACAATTGAAAATGGTGAAAAAGACACCAAAATCTTTTCACTATGAGACAATCTTGACAGAGTAACTGATGGTAGGTGTAAGGGAATCTTGCAAATTGGTGCTTCTGAAATAACAGGTAGTGAGATGGAGGTTTGCATAGTATCAGATGTGACATATTCAAGTGTAGATATCAAATCCTAATACAATTGAGATAGTGCAAGTGATATGCGTCCTCTTGCAGGAAAGGTAGATAAAGTATGGATGGATGAAAGGAGCAATGATGAATACAAACACATAGAAATAGATGAAGATTGTGAAACTGTAGAAACATGGATAAAATATTTCTTAGCATCACCATCCAACAAATCTATGAATGATTACAAATATTGATCCACCTCTTCAGTGACAGGTGCAGAGGCTATCACCTCTTCTTCTAAGTCTGGAGGAGGAAGCTTTCACCTTCAATATTTTGAATGGTTTTTGTTCAACTATTTCTTCATTATCACTTGGCTGACTGACTCCAAAAATCACCAGGATATTAGTAGCAGTCATAGCAGCTGAAACTTCCTGAGTATTCAACATGGAGGTCATCATTTCCAGCTTCTGTTTTGACTGTGTTGACGTAAGTATTAATGCTTTGACCTGTTCCCTGACTGGTACATTTGTAAGGTCTTCCATTAGATCTTTTCCCTCGTCTCCATCCAAAAAAATTTCCAGATGAATTATTCATTGCTTCAGCTTCCTTTTCTTCTCTATCCTTTCTTACTTTCTACAAGACGTCAATCTACAGCTCCCTGTAACATTGAATCCTCTCTTTCAGTTCCTTTTGATGCTGCAATATGTGGGCTTCCTCATCCTTGCTTTTGGCTCTTGCCAACACTTCAGAAAATATACTAACACCCTACTAAATAGAATCGTCGGGAATTTCCTCATGCACATAATTAATTTTGATATGTTACTGCTTAAAGTGAGCATCGAGGCATCTCTTGGGATCATGTTTTCTCTTGGTGGAAAAACCAAGCTTCAAAGACTGTATCTGTTCACCTAATATTGCAGCCCAGGTTGAAGTCGGAATAACCAATGATCCAAGGTGCAAAGGGAATTTGGTCCAAGCTTTTTTATTAGGGCCGATCAACTTCCTGTAAACCCCATCATTGACAGTTTGGAAAGCCACTTCTTCTAGAACCAACCTGTCAAGGACAATTCTGGGTAGCATAAGATCAGTGTTGCCACCCCAAATTCTGATGTACAAAAAATTCTCACCAGCATACCAGTCACCCATTGTACCAATAAAACCTGTGGCTTCAGGTGAAAATGCAGGAGCTTCCTTCTTGAATATTAAAAAACAGATGGTGCCAAGGAAGTGTTGACATATATCATACAACCTGGGTGCATAGTTAGTATCCCACAGTTCTGAATAATAAATGGGCACCGAGGGGGGTGGAAAACTCCACTTCTATCCCAAATTAGGATATTCAAACTCAGCGCACAATATATCATAAATGAAGGATGAAAAGAAGAAATTGGGTTTCTTTGTAGCAGTGGTCTTCTGGTACTCTTGGATAGGATTTTTGAGTTCTAGTGACAACATGGATACCCATGGGAAATAATCGTCGGTTGCTAAAACATGATGAGCTACTAGAGCCCATTCATACTTGAACACAGAACAATTAAGAAGGCCATACAGTCTGCATAACATAGCTGCAAATAAGGAATAGGGTTATTTGAACCAGGTAACATGGTAAAGCTCGTCAGACCTCTTCGATAATTTACTAGGTTGGTGCATCCATGATTTTAACATTTCTTCGAAACTGAACCTACTTTTTGAGGCTTTTGCAAACTCTGCATTAAGGGGTTGTCTTACTGATTTAAGGGCATAACCCTTTGTAAATACCTTGGGACAGAAATTGGCTATCTCTAACCCTCTACTATTGTTCAAAGAACGGGCTTTCAGGTCCGCGTGTTCTACTATCCAATTGACCGCGTCATTGTATGGGAGGATAGAAGGTCTAGCAGCAAGAGAATGAAGTCCAGAATCCTTGATTCTTTCGTAAGCCAACTGGTTGTCTTGAATATTAGAAAATTGTCATTGTCAAAGATTTCATAAACCCTAGACCATTCAATTTGGTAGGTTTCAGTGATTCTGCCACTGGTATCTGAGAAAATACCAAAGTTAGGATCCTTGGTGAACATATCCTTTTCTAGGTTTTTGCAGCAAGTAGATCTTTCCATTGTTGCAGATTGCAAAAACTGTGTTTAAAAGAAAAAACAACGGGAAGCAAAAATTAAAACTAATTAGGGATTGACTACAGTAATAAATTGAATGAAGAAATGACCAAAATACTAACCTGTAATCGAACTAGACTGTGATCAAGTTGCCTGGTAAAATTCACGCAAAGCAATAATTTATACAGTGAAAATTCACGCAGCTCAATAATTCGCAACAGTTAAAAATTAGTAAATAAATTGTAAAAGAACAGCCTATATATATATTTTACACGTGTCAAATTAGGAAAGCAGGATTAAAACAAATGGACGGTCGAGATTAAACCTAGCGGGATGTGGTTTCATAACGAGATATTGCAAATATTATTTCATTCCGCATCCCAATTCTCACATCCCACAGTCTGGATTGCGGGAGCTTGATATTTATTATTTGCATGAATTTCGGTCGCACAACTCGCTTCCCTAAATTTGTTGTTACGGGATTCGAGAGAAATTTGGTAAGTATTATGTGTCATCCCACTAATATTTCCCGAAACCCACATCCCGCATTTTTGTTGCAGGATGCGGGATGGATTTTGTAAGTATTGTGTGTCATCCCTCTAATCTTTCCCGAAACCCGCATCCCACATTTTTTGGGTTGCGGGTTGCGGGATCTTGCAATTACCGGGAAGACACAATACATCAAGTTGTATTCAAGCGAACCTGCAACATTCATCCCGCAACCCGCATCTCGATATTTGCGATTGCGGGATGTGGGCTGCAGGATAATTTATTTAAGTATTATGTTCCAAACCCTCTAAGCATTCCCGAAACTCGCATCCTGCAATTTTCGAGTTGCGGGTTACGAGAACTTGACATTTATTATTATTTGCAAATATTTAGCAAATTCATTGTACGCGTTAATTTTAAGTTGATGTCAGTTAATTTTTCTTACTTCTTGTAAAATTTATAATCGAAAATCAAAACCCCAAAACACAACAGTTGTAAATGTGTTTACCCTAAATTTCAAAACTCACTATTAATATGCAGTCTCCCAAGGTAAGTCACAAAGGTTAGCTTGCTAGATTAAGAAATCATTGACCCTTTCTCTCTCATATATATATATACACACACACACATGCACAATTCAAAGATGATGGTAACTTAAGTTAGTGCAAGTGGTAGTGAATCAGATGTGAAGATTTATCCAAATTTAGGGAGGTCATAGTTGAATTATATTAATCCCTTGAGGTCAGGCTTTGTAGTAAAGGTTGATAATGTAAAATAAACATAATTTTAAATCCTTTGGGGTTAAAAAATAATTTAAATGCCTAACTATAACTATAACAAAAAACAGAAATAAAATTTAAATCCCTTTGTGGGATTTAGTGTGGGTTGCATGACTATTTTTTATGTCCTTATGGAAGCAAATAATTAACTATTAGTATCATTACATAAGGAAAGGATTTTCTATCACTTTAGAAACTATTGTCATTAGGGTAGTTCTCTAACTATTACACATTGGTTAGTTTTAAAGTTTTATAACCCCTACTTGTAACATATTGCATGAACAAACACCTCCCTAATAACTACCCACCTAATGATAGTCTTAAAAAAAATGAAAACAAATGCCAAGAGTTGTAATCATTTTTAAATGTTTCATACAACATTTAAAGCTGAATGGACAAATAAAACTTGAAATAATGGATTACATGAAAAAAATAAAACTTTCATAATTATACGCAAACACAGAATAAAAAACCTAAATCAAAGTTCACAACGAACCCCGGGTTGCCGGCAGTGAAAAGGATCGAGCTGGATGGTAAAGTGGAGGTCGGGATTGGCCCAGTACCTAGCGCTGCCACTCTCATACCTGCTTTGAAGAGGGGGTTAAACCTTCCACTGCTGAACCGGGACCATTAAATGAAACAAATAATGGATTAAATGAAAAGGATCCATCGCATGAAACTTAAAAACCCATGTGTGACTCTGTGGTCCATATAATTAAATGAAAAGGGGGTTAAACCTGCCACTGATAAAAATTGAAATAATGGATTAAATGAAACAAATAAAACTTGAAATAATTACCAGTCTTCTCTTAAGTAATTAAAAAAACACGCTAATTAAACAAACAAAGCTTGAAATAATTTCTTAAACGAATTCATTGAGAGTCACTAAGGTTTGATTCTGATAATTGCTTTAAAATTTGCTTTCATAGATTTGGATCGAGAGTCCAAATGATCCTGAAATGTAATTGAATTATTAACAATGTAAAAGGACCTGTATTTTAACCATAGACTATTAAGATTGCTCTTATAAGCAAGTACTATTTTCAAATATATTAACCATAAATTAAGCACAACTATTGAAATAAACAGACCTTAACCAACTAACATTGTTAATAAGATTTTTAATATTAAGCACTCAAAATCTTCTAAAATGTAATAATTATAATGATTTTGCATCTTTGTTAGCATAAAATTAGAGAAAGTTCTCGTTTGTCTATTGAATCAGCTCATTTGCTCCCTTGGTTGTGTGCAAATGAAAGTGGAAGAGCCATTACTAAAACAAATAAAAATTGAAATAATTACCATTATTCTCTTAAGTACTAAAAAAACATGCTAATTAAACAAAGAGACCTTGAAATAATTTCTTAAATGAATTAATTGAGAGTCACTAAGGTTTGGATCAGAAAATTGCTTTAAAAAATGCTTTCATAGCTTGGGTTGTTAGTTAAAGAGGTTACATAAAGTAAATTATGAGTTTCTTTACCATTGCCCATTATTGACTACACAATATTAGTCTCAGTCTCTTGTTCAGAGTCCAAATGATCCTGAAATGTAGTTGAATTATTAACAATGTAAGATGACCCCAAGTTTAACCATAAACTATTAAGATTGTTGTTATAAGCAAGCATTGTTTTGGAATAGATTAACCATAAACAAACCTTGACCAACTAATATTATGATATGACTATGGTTTGAAACCCCAGAATGCTCAAACTCTCGTGAAATATATTAATTATAATGAATTTGCATCTCTATTAGAATAAAATTACATAAAGCTATAGCGTTGGATGCAATAAGCACACTGGGCTCAACCACTCGTCTGTCTATTGCTTCAGCCATGTTTCCTTCCCTTCTGTGTGTTTCATGCTCAAGGGTTCCTTTCTGCATGGTTTCCCACTGCCAAAGGACTTTATGTGCTTTTTGTGCTCACCCTTGTCCACAATTCCCCTATGTGCTAGTAACAATGTTGTATGAGGGGACTTGGAGACAAGCATTCTTGTTCTCCTCACCTCCCATGAAGTAGGCTCTCCAACAGGAAATACAGTGGAGTGTCTCCTCAACCTCATCACCACCTCAGAGAAAATTAGCAAGTGGGAATTAAAAACGAGGTGATGAAGACTTCAGACACCCGCCACCCCAGTACGAGCATTCGCTCCGACTCGCTATCGATGAACATGGCCCCCATGCAGTGGGACTTTGGAAGTCGTGACCTATTCAAGGATTTCTGGGGACACACTCCAGAGACAGGAAAATCGTCATATTGTGCAGCTAGAAGTATGACTATTCAGAAATATTCAAAGTGCATCACATCTAAGCCCTGATGGTTGGAAATTTCCTGGTGCAGACAACCAGGATGATAAAGGAACATAATTTCATATTTGTCAACCATCAGTACCCCCTAACAAATGAGTTTCTGGAACCATATAGACATTGTTGTCTAAAAGAAAACTCAAGCTCTCACGTAATTGAGCACTTTTGGCCTTTCTCTCCATGTTCACTCATCCCCATTTTTCAGAAGCTCTGGAGGGTGGCGCTGTATAGGGTGATCCAGACAAACCTAAAAATAACTTACCAGCATAGTTGTACACTTGACAACTGGCAATCATATCAATAGTACAAGTGACAAGAGAGCGAGGATCTTCACTCCTTGCGAAAAATCTAGTCAAGTCATCTCCTCTGATATTCAATTATCATACTAGCCCGGGATAAGACCTTAGATGTTCTCCCATGTTGCTGCCTAGGTGGGTCAAGGAATTTGGAATCGACCTTCCTTTCCCTTTCACATATGCTGGAGTTGGGATAAGAATGGATTCGGCTAGCCGCGTTTCTTTGCTTCATGTAGAGGCAAGATTTACTGTTTCAAATATCTAAATCTCACAATGGATCCTCGAAGTTGGGACAGCAGGCGATGCTAGGGAAATGATCTTGACCTATAAGATGTTGCGAATGGAATCCGGGGACTCAATTACTGGTCAAAAAAACATATCATATGTGGTAATGTCCTTTCTGTACCAGGTTCATCGGGACATTTTTCCACACTGAGAGATTTGGTTCATCAGCCGGTCTCGAACCACGTAGATTTCATTTTCTTATCCAGTTATATTCACTGTGGATCAGCTTCTTATCAAGATCTGCACAATTTAATTCAACGAAATAAAGAGAGACCCTCGATCTGCAACCTACCTTCATCTGGACTGCCCGATCGTGGGTACATTTGATATTTCGTGAAGATGGTCCGATTCAATCCATCGCGCAAATCTCATCTATGGAATACTTTCAATCCCTCGATCAAATATCAAATAGCATATATATCATCCATCGTCATCCCGCTAAACTTTCCCGAAACTCGCATCCCGCAATTTCCAGGTTGCAGATTGCAGGAGCTTGAAATGCATTATTACTATTTGCAATTTCCAACATAATCATTGTACGTGTTAATTTTAGGTCATTGTCAGTTAATTTTTATTATTTCTTGCACACTTTATAATCCAAAATAGAAACCCCAAAACACATCAATTATAAATGTCTTAACCTAAAATTTCAAAACTCAGTATTAATATGCACTCTCCCAAGGTAAGTTACAAAGGTTGGCTTGCAAAAAGACATAATATTTTTACCCTCTAGGCGTTTTTTTATACCTCTTGGTACAAATGCTAGTTTTAAAACATTATATATATATATATATATATATATATA
>LPNX011205151.1:187416-204310 GCA_001517045.1 Pseudotsuga menziesii
AGATTTACTCGGAGAAACTGTTTGGTGAGAACGTGTGGCTGGCTAGATTGCATGCTGACTGGATGAAGGAAGAAATGACAGGCAGGTAGGATGCTGCTGGATTTATTTTTTTATCAATCCATGGCCTACATGGCTCGGGGAAGCCAATAAGTTTGCTTGGAACAAAATTAATAAAAATCTATCAAATGCTATTTTTATTACAGAAAAACTCTGATTGAAGGGGGACGAAATTATCTCAAGAAAAAATAATTGAGAATTGTTCCAGATGAATCATTTAGAAGGGGTGCATGTATCTGTTTTCCATGTTAATGCGTCAGCAACAACCATTATGAACAACTGCACAATTAAAATTTCAAATTGTTTAACCAACACAGGACTTTTGGATCACTCTGAACGAATGCGGCCCAACCAATTGTGTAAACTGGATTTTTTAATTTTGATCAACTGAAGTTCCACTCTTCAAAAAAGACAAAGTTATGAAAAATATGATAAAGCACTGATTGATTGGATGCATTATAAATGAGCAACATTGGCTGTCCGTTTTCACTGCCTCCAAACTGGGCAATCAATCACCATTGCTATAAGTTTTACCACCCATGCTCACTTGAATTAATGTTCAAACAAAATATAACTAGCATTTGCACCAAGAGGTGCAAAAAAACACTGAGAGGGTAAAAATATTCTGTCTTTTCGCAAGCCAACCTTTGTGACTTACCTTGGGAGAGTGCATATTAATACTGAGTTTTGAAATTTTAGGTTAAGACATTTATAATTGATGTGTTTTGGGGTTTCGATTTTGGATTATAAATCGTGCAAGAAATAATAAAAATAAATTGGCAGTGACCTAAAATTAATGCGTACAATGATTATGCCGAAAATTGCGAATAATAATAATAATACATTTCAAGTTCCTGCAATCCGCAACCCGAAAATTGTGGGATGCGGGTTTCAAGAAAGTTTAGCGGGATGATGATGGACGGTATATATGTTATTTGATATTTGATCGAGGGATCGAAAGTATCCCACAAATGAGATTTGCGCAATGGATTGAATTTGACTAGCTTCGCGAAATATCAAATGTAACCACGATCAGGCGGTCCAGATGAAGGCAGGTTGCAGATCGAGGGTATTTGTTGATTCCGTTGAATTAAATTGAGCAGATCTTGATAAGAAGCTGATCCAAAGTGAATATAACTAGAGAAGCAAATGAAATCTACGTGCTTCGAGATCGGCTGATGAACCAAATCTCTCAGTGTGGAAAAAATGTCCCGATGAACCTGGTACAGAAAGGACATTCCCACAGATGATATGTTTTTTCCTGACCAGTAATTGAGTCCCCAGACACCATTCGCAACATCTTATAGGTCAAGATCATGTCCCCAGTATCATATGCTGTCCCAAATCCTAGGATCCATCATGAAACTTAGATATTTAAAACAATAAATCTTGCCTCTACATGAAGCAAAGAAATGTGGCCAGTTGAATCCGTTCTTATCCCACCTCCAGCATATGCGAAAGGGAAAGGAAGGCCAAGTCCAAATTCCTTGACCCACCTGGGAAACAACGCAGGAGAACACGTAAGGTCCTATCCATGGCCAGTATGATAATTGAATATCAAAGGAGATGACTTGACTGGATTTTCCGCAAGGAGTGAAGATCCTCGCTCACTTGTCACTTGTACTATTGTTATGATTTCCAGTTGTCAAGTGTACAGCTATGCTAGTAAGTCATTTTCTGGTCTTTCAGGCTCATCCTATATAGCCCCACCCTCCGGAGCTGCTGAAAAATGGGGATGAATGAACACTGAGAGAAAGGCCAAAACTGCTCAATTACATGAGGGCTTGAGTTTTCTTTTAGACATCAATGGTTGTATGGTTCTAGAAGCTCTTTTGTCAGGGGGTACTGATGGTTGGAGAATATGAAATTATGTTCCTGTATCATCCTGGTTGTCTGCACCAGGAAATTGCCAACCATAAGGGCCTGGATGTGATGCACTTTGAATATTTCCAAATAGTCATACTTCCAAATGCACAATATGACGGTTTTCCTATCCCTGGAGTGTGTCCTCAAAAATCCTCGAAGAGGTCACGGATTCCAAAGTCCCACTGCATGGGGGCCATGTTCAGCGACAGGTAGTCGGAGCGAATGCTCGTACTGGGGTGGCGGGTGTCTGAAGTCTTCATCACCTCGTTTGTAATTCCCACTTTCTAATTTTCTCTGAGGTGGTGACGAGGTTGAGGACACACTCCATTGTATTGCATGTTGGAGAGCCTACTTCATGGGAGGTGAGGAGAACAAGAATGCTTGTCTCCAAGTCCCCTCATACAACAATGTTACCAGCACATAGGGGAATTGTGGACAAGGGTGAGTACAAAAAGCACATAAATTCGTTTGGTAGTAGGAAACCATGCAAAAAGGCACCCTTGAGCATGAAATAGACGGGCAAGGAAGGACACATGGCTGAATCAATAGACAAACGAGCGGTTGATCCCAGTGTGCTTATTGCATCCAACGTTATACCTTTCTATAATTTTATGCTAATAGAGATGCAAATTCATTATAATTAATACATTTCACAAGATTTTGAGCATTGCGAGGTTTCAAACCATAGTCATATCATAATATTAGTTGGTTAAGGTTTGTTTATGGTTAATCTATTCCAAAAGAGTGCTTGCTTATAACAGCGATCTTAATAGTTTATGGTTAAACTTGGGGTCATCTTACATTACGAATAATTCAGCTACATTTTAGGATCATTTGGACTCTGAACAAGAGACTGAGACTAATATTGCGTAGTCAATAATGGGCAATGGTAAAGAAAATCATAATTTACTTTATGTAACCGATTTAACTAACAACGCAAGCTATCAAAGAATTTTTTAAAGCAATTCTCTGATCCAAACCTTAGTGACTCTCAATTAATTCGTTTAAGAAATTATTTCAAGGTCTCTTTGTTTAATTAGCGTGTTCTTTAGTTCTTAAGAGAATAATGGTAATTATTTCAATTTTTATTTGTTTCAGTAATGGCTCTTCCACTTTCGTTTGCACACAACCAGGGGAGCAAATGAGCTGATTCAATAGACAGACGAGTGGTCAATACTATAAATTTCTGTAATCTTATGCTAACAGAGATGCAAAATAATTATAATTATTACATTTCAAAAGATTTTGAG
This sequence comes from Pseudotsuga menziesii, assembly GCA_001517045.1. Taxonomy (NCBI): domain Eukaryota; kingdom Viridiplantae; phylum Streptophyta; class Pinopsida; order Pinales; family Pinaceae; genus Pseudotsuga; species Pseudotsuga menziesii. The sequence continues at coordinate 190,590 of LPNX011205151.1, forward strand.
CTCTTAATATTAAAAATCTTGTTAACAATGTTAGTTGGTTAAGGTTTGTTTATTTCAATAGTTGTGCTTAATTTATGGTTAATATATTTGAAAACAGTGCTTGCTTATAAGAGAAATCTTAATAGTGTATGGTTAAACTACGGGTACTTTTACATTGTTAATAATTCAATTACATTTCAGGATCATTTGGACTTTCAATCCAAATCTATGAAAGCAAATTTTAAAGCAATTCTCTGAACCAAACCTTAGTGACTCTCAATGAATTCATTTAAGAAATTATTTCAAGCTCTGTTTGTTTAATTAGTGTGTCTTTAAAGCACTTAAGAGAAGAATGGTAATTATTTAAAGTTTTATTTGTTTCATTTAATCCATTATTTCAAGTTTTATCAGTGGCAGGTTTAACCCCCTTTTCATTTAATTATATGGACCCCAGAGTCACAGGTGGGTTTTTAAGTTTCATGCGATGGATCTTTTTCATTTAATCCATTATTTGTTTCATTTAATGGTCCCGGTTAGGAAGTGGCATGTTTAACCCCCTCTTCAAAGCAGGTCTGAGAGCAGCGGCGCCCGGTACTAGGCCGATCCCGGCCTGCACTTTACCATCCAGGTCGATCCTTTTCACTGCCGGCAACCGAGGGTTCGTTGCGAACTTTGATTTTGATTTTTATTCTTTGTTTGCGTATAATTATGAAAGTTTTATTTTGTTTCATGTAATCCATTATTTCAAGTTTTATTTGTCCATTCATCTTTTAATGTTGTATGAAACATTTAAAAATGATTACAACTCTTGGAATTTTTTTTTTTTTTTAAGACTATCATTAGTTGGGTAGTTATTAGGGAGGTGCTTGTTCATGAAATATGTTACAAGCAGGGGCTATAAAACTTTAAAACTTACCAATGTGTAATAGTTCTAGAACTAACCTAATTACAATAGTTGCTAAAGTGATAGAAAATTCTCTCCTTATGTAATGATACAAATAGTTAATCATTTGCTTCCATAAGGACTTAAAAAATACTCATGCAACCCACAGTAAATACCACGAAGGGATTTAAATTTTATTTCTATTTTTTGATATAGTTTTAGTTAGGTATTTAAATTATTTTTTAACCCTAAACGATTTTAAATTATCAACCTTTACTACAAATCCTGACCCCAAGGGATTAATATAATTCAACTATGACCTCCCTAAATTTGGAGAAATCTTCACATCTGATTCACTACCACTTGCACTAACTTAAGTTACCATCATCTTTGGATTGTGCATGTGTGTGTATATATATATGAGAGAAAGGGTTAATGATTTCTTACTCCATCAATCCAACCTTTGTGACTTACCTTGGGAGACTGCATATTAATAGTGAGTTTTGAAATTTAAGGTAAAGACATTTATAATTGTTGTGTTTTGGGGTTTTGAATTTTTTATTATAAATTTTACAAGTAAGAAAAATTAACTGAGATCAACTTAAAATTAACACGTACAATGAATATGCCGAATATTTGCAAATAATAATAAATGTCAAGTTCCCGTAACCCGCAACCCGAAAATTACGGGATGTGAGTTTCGACAAAGATTAGAGGGTTTGACACATAATACTTACATAAATTATCCTGCATCCCGCAACCGCAAATATCGAGATGCAGGTTGCGGGATGCGTGTTGCGGGTTCAATTGAATACAACTTTATGTATTTTGTCTTCTCGGTAAATTGCAAGATCCCGCAACCCGCAACCCGAAAATGCGGGATGCAGGTTTTGGGAAATATTAGAGGGATGAAACACAATACTTACAAAATCCATCCCGCATCCCGCAACAAAAATGAGAGATGCAGGTTTCAGGAAAGATTAGCGGGATGACACATAATACTTACCAAATTTCTCCTGAATCTCGTAACAACGAATTTCGGGATGCGAGTTGTGTGACGGAAATTCATGTAAATAATAAATATCAAGCTCTCGCAATCTGCATTGTGGGATGCGGAATGAAATAATATTTGCAATATCTCGTTATGAAACTCCATCCCGCCAGGTTTAATCTCGACCATCCATTTGTTTTAATCCTGCTTTCCTAATTTGACGCGTGTAAAAATATATATAGGCTGGTCTTTTACAATTTATTTACCAATTTTTTATTGTTGCGAATTACTGCATTGCGTGAATTTTCTCTGTGTGAATTTTACCAGACAACTTTATCATAGTCTAGTTCGATTACAAGTTAGTATTTTGGTCATTTCTTCATTCAATTTATTACTGTAGTCAATCCTGAATTAGTTTTAATTTTCGCTTCCCGTTGTTTTTTCTTTTAAACATAGTTTTTCCAATTTGCAACAATGGCAAGATCTACTCGCTGCAAAAACTTGGAAAAGGATATGTTCACCAAGGATCCGAAGTTTGGTGTTTTCTCAGAAACCAGTGGCAAAATCACTAGAACCTACCAACTTGAATGGTCTAGGGTTTATGAAATTTTTTACAATGACAAATTTTTTGATATTCAAGACGACCAGTTGGCTTACGAAAGAATCAGGGATTATGGAATTCATTCTCTTACTGCTAGACCTGCTATCCTCCCGTACAATGATGCGGTCAAATGGATAGTAGAACATGCGGACCTGAAACCCCATTCTTTGAACAATAGTAGAGGGTTAGAGATAGCCAATTTCAGTCCCGAGGTATTTATGAAGGCTTATGCCCTTAAACCGGTAAGACAAACCCTTAATGCAGAGTTTGTACAAGAGTCAAAAAGTACGTTCATTTTTTAAGAAATGTTAAAATCGTGGATGCACCAACCTAGTAAATTCTCAAAGAGGTCTGACGAGCTTTACCCTGTTACCTGGTTCAAAGAACCTTATTCCTTATTCACGGCTATGTTATGCAGATTGTATGGCCTTCCTAATTGTTCTGTGTTCAAGACTGAATGGGCTCCAGTAGCTCATCATGTTTTAGCAACTGGCGATTCTTTCCCGTGGGCATCCATGTTGTCACTAGAACTCAAATTTTTTATCCAAGAGTACCAGAAGGCCACTGCTACAAAGAAACCCAATTTCTTCTTTTCAGCCTTCATTTATGATATCTTGTGCGCTGAGTTCGAATATCCTAATTTGGGATGGAAGTGGAGTTTTCTAGCCCCCCTAATGCCCATTTATTATTCAAAACTGTGGAATACTAACTATGCACCCAGGTTCTATGATATATGTCAACACTTCCTTGGCACCATCTATTTTTTAATATTCAAGAAGGAAGCTCCTGCATTTTCACCTAAAGCCACAGGTTTGATTAATACAATGGGTGACTGGTATGTTGGCAAGAATTTTTTGTACATCAGAATTTGGGGTAGCAACACTGTTCATATGCTACCTATAATTTTCCCTGACAGATTAGTTCTAGAAGAAGTGGCTTTCCAAACTGTCAATGATGGGGTTTACAGGAAGCTGATTGGCCTTAAGAAAAAAGCTTGTCCCAAATTCCCTTTGCACCTTGGATCGTTGGTTATTCCAACGTCAACCTGGGCTACAGCATTAGGTGAATAGATACAGTCTTTGAAGCTTGGTTTTTCCACCAAAAGAAAACACGATCCCAAGGGATGCCTCGATGCCCACTTTAAGCAATACCATATCAAAATTAATTATGTGTATGAGGAAATTCCCAATGATTCTATTTATCAAGGTGTTAGTACATTTACTGAAGTGTTGGCGAGATCCAAAAGCAAGGATGAGGAAGCCCACATCTTGCAGCATCAAAAGGAACTGAAAGAGAGGATTCAGTGTTATAGGGCATTGTAGATTGACGTCTTGGAGAAAGTAAGAAAGGATAGAGAAGAAAAGGAAGTTGAAGCAATGAAGAATTCATCAATGGCAATTTTTTTGGATGAAGACAAGGGAAAAGGTCTAATGGAAGACCTTCCAAAGGTACCAATTAGGGAGCAGGTCAAAGCCTTAATACTTACGTCAACATAGTCAAAACAAAAGCTGGAAACGATGACCTCTGTGCTGAATACTCGGGAAGTTTTAGCTACTGTGATTGTTACTGATATCCCGGTGATTGCTACAGTCAGTCAGTGAAGTTATAATGAAGAAATGGTTGAACAAAAACCATTCAAAAGATTGAAGGTGGAAGTTTCTTCCTCCACAGGTCCTATTATCGATTTGGTTGATTCAGACTTAGAAGAAGAGGTGATAGCCTCTGCACCTATCACTGAAGAGGTGGATAAATATTTACAATCATTCACAGATTTGTTGGATGGTGATGGTAAGAAAGATTTTATCTATGTTTCTATAGTTTCACAATCTTCATCTGTTTCTATGTGTTTGTATTCAGCATTGCTCCTTTCATCCATCCATACTTTATCTACCTTTCCTGCAGGAGGACGCATATCACCTACACTGTCTCAAGTGTATCAGGATTTGATATCTACACCTGAATATGTCACATATGATACTGTGCAAACCTCCATCTCACTACCTGTTATTTTAGAAGCATCAATTTGCAAGATTCCCTTACACCTACCGTCAGTTACTCTGTCAAGATTGTCTCGTAGTGAAAAGCTTTTGGTGTCTTTTTTACCACTTTCAACTGTCAATCTCCACTTTCCATCTTCCGAATCTTCAACCCCACTCTCGTCTTCAATCGTTCAAATAGATTATGTTCAAAACATTTCAAAAGCACCAATTTTGAAGATTCCCCTAGAGATATCATCAGATACTCCATCAACATCATGTGGTACTGAAAAGGTTTTGGTGTATTCCTCACCACTTTTAGCTCTCAATCACCACTTCTCATCTTCAGAATCTTCAACCGCACTGCTCTTTTCTATCCCTAAAATAGCCCTTGTTCAAAGCAATTTTCAAGCACCAATTTTCAAGATTCTCGTACATGTACCCTTAGTTACTTTGTCAACATCATCTAGTACTAAAAAGGATTTACTGTCTTCGTCGCCACTTGCAGCTGCCAATCTGCACTTGCCATCTTTCAAATCTTCAACACTACTCTTGTCTTCAATCTCTGAAATAACACATGTTCAAAACATTTCTCCTTTGAGTACTCACATTACCATGACCATGCCCTCTCCTATCATTACCCAAAAATCCTCTTTGGTGTCTACAGTGATTGGCACATCTAGATCCATTGATCTAAGAGATGAATTTGATGAAGACATTGTTGTCTCTCTTGGAGAGTATTATTATAGAAAACCTGATAAATCAGTGATCAAAAAGGGAAAAAAGGGGGTTAGGGATCAAAGTGGGATGGAAGTATCTGTTTCTGAGCAAATACTTTGGACTCAGCAATCCAGTGACCCACAGGTAGATGCAGCAAATACAGTTGTTGCTTTGGGTGCATTCACAGGTGCCAATATCCATGATGTTAGTAATTTAAACAGGGATTTTGACAGGAGGAAAGAAGAGATAACCCAGTTGAAGGAAGAACTTGAGAAGAGTAAAATGGAACATCATGCTCATGTTGCTGATCTTATGAAGACATCTGAGGATGAGTACATTGAACTATAGGTCAAAAGTGCCTTTCTTCAGGTTGAGCTGCAAAATGAGAAGACTTCAAATGTTGCCTTTACATAGAGGATAGCTTCACTTGAAAAGCAATGTGAAGATGAAATTGCAAGTGCAACTTCCTCTTCCTTCTCCATGTTTTCACAAGAAGAATTTAAGGAATTGGCTATCAAGATAAATGAGGACCATTATGAGTTAATAACTAATTTGTTTCACAATTTAAATGATATTTATGAAACGCATATTGCTTTTGGTCAGATGGTCGTTGTACTTGAAGATCACATGGAAAAGAGAGAGAAAGCTTCAAAGGATTTTGATGAGATTGTGGACTGGCAAAGGTACATGAAGGACAAACCAGAAAACATTATGATCCTCAGCAGCTTTCAGCTAAAGAAAGTCAGAACAGTACTCCGTGCTTGGCTTGATCTAAATGAGATGGTCAAAGAGACTATTAGAAAGGCACAAGCTGTGTGTGGAAGAAGATGGTATACTGTTAACAGTATCATGGAGGCTTTTCTTTTTCCCACAGTAAATCTTATTGAAAATGCCTATCCTCCAAAATTTATGATCGAGTAGGTTGAACACCGGAGAGATGAAGCAAGGGAAAAAATCCAAGGGCTCAATCATATAACGATTGAGGATGTGGCTCGCTTAATCAGACAACAATTGGCTATTGAGGCAAAGGTCCACATTTACATCTGCATCTAGCATAAGTTAGCTAAAAACGAAATGGAGAATTATAAATGTGATGTTCAACTTGGTTTTGAATCAGCTAACTATCCCAACATTGAGGAATCTCTAGGGATTTGGAACAGATGGCGGGATTTCCTTGGATATTAGTTTTATTTATATTTGTCAATCTGAGTTGGATGGAAATCTACTCTTTGTAATAATTATTTAAAGGTTGGGTTTCACATGTAATAGCGAATTTTTGGAAGGCAAAAATATGGACAAGACTTTGGAGATACCTCTGTTTAATTGAGGTTTTGTAATTTTGTGCAAATCTATTTAATACAGTAATGATATTCTTTCATGTATCTTTTTGTTTATTTGATTAAGTTTCCTTAATGAATTATGAGTTTTCTTGATTCAGATGATTCAATATTACTGTTAGTATTTTGTGATCAATTAGTACATTTATTCACAGCCTTGTTAGTGACTCATGTATTGATAAGCTTTTAATAGAGTTTATTTTATTAAAATCTTTATCTATTTCTGCAAATAATGACATAGTAAATTCGATAATACATATGTTAATTGGTTAATGTGTTGATTTATTTTTTTAGAAAATTAGAAAGTCAATTTTATAGATTCCTATAACTTGTGAGAAAAAGGGGCATCCCAAAGAGAAAGACATGAAGCTATAGTTTTCTTGTTTTAGATGGATCAATATTACTGTTAGTATTTTGTGATCAATTAGTACATTTATTCACAGCCTTGTTAGTGACTCATGTAAAGAGAAGCTTTTAATATAGTTTATTTTATTAAAATATTTTATCTATTTCTGCAAATGATTACACAGTAAATTCAATAATACATATGTTAATTTGTTAATGTGTTGATTTATTTTTTTAGAAAATTAGAAACTCGATTTTATAGATTCTTATAACTTGTGAGAAAAAGGGGCATCCCAGAGAAAAAGAAATGAAGTTGTAGATTCCCAGGTAATAAGTTGGCCCTCTTCAATTGTAGATAGGTTGTTCGTGAGTCTTGTTGGAGCAATGTTGAGGAATGGTGGGACTTGAATGGTGACTTGGAAACTAGAGAAGTTGTATTGGAAACCAGAGAAAAATATTCAGAAATAGGCGATACATATTGGTTGTGTTACAGAGGTTTTAATGGAAAAACTGTTTGAACTATTTCCAACATTACTGTTGGAAATTTCAGTAGGTAGATATGAGTTTGGATGGGGAGCCTCGCCAAATGCATTTTGTTGTAGTTCTATTTCATAATTGTGCCTTCAAGAGGGTGCATTTCACCGATGGGTATTCGAAGAGCAGAATGTATTGTAGATGCATGTATTCTAAAAGAAGCAACACCAGTTGCAGCAAGGAGAAGAAGTGGGCAGGAATTTTGTTCAGATGCAGTTTGAAGTGCAAATTTGAGGCAAAATATAAGGTAAGATTTTTCGGTTCCTGCAGTACCTTGAATCACCAGTTTTAGTGGTTGAGAATATGTAGTGTTACTGAAATGGGACATGACAAGATCAAAGGCTATGCGTTGTGTGGGAGAAAAGGAATTATGCAAATTGGAGAAGTACGTGATATCTTCATGTACTTCAATGGACAAGCGATTGACCTCAATGAATGATGTTGTTGTCTCATGCAGTTGGGTGCATATGTTGTTATGTGACCAATTGTGTTTTTTGTCAAATTCACGATGGCCAAGCATTTCAAGGTCATTAACTTGGATGTTATCGTCTGGTCTCATTTGAGATAGAAGTTCCCATTCATCCATAGTATGGGGCAACAGAAACGTAATAGCATAAAAATTTGAACCATTGGATAGAGGTGTAGAGGGTTATTCTTTTGCACATTCAATATTCCACACAACATATGTGCCTTTAATCTGATGCCAATGAGAAATAATTTCAAAAGTTGTGGTTCCAATATCATGAGGGATAGACCGAACAGGTTTGTATAGAAGAATTTCACTCCAACAAAACGGTTCAAAAGATGAAGAATCGGAGGGAGGAATGGAAGTGAAATGTGGATAGACTCTAACAATTTTGTCACGCAAGTTTTGTTTCCATGGTTTTTTTTCCTATTAGGAGAGAAAGACCAACAACGAGTAGCTTCAAGCAGAGTTAGATGCTCAAGAGCAATGGGTCTTTGCATGCAAGCAAAAATTAAGGGGGGCATTGCGGGGGTGTTATTAGTGTTATTAGAAACACAGTGTAAGATAGTTTGGCTCACGTTTAGGGAAAACAAGTGATGGCTACAAAAAGAACAAGAGGAAGTTTTTACAGCATGTGACACGTCTCTTGTGCACTAATGTCTCTTTCTGCAACTATTTGTGCAAGAAATTGTTTGATTGACTGAAGAATGGGGCTCTCACTTGGTGTAGCATGTGCATGTCGAGACAGAATGGCATGGTAGGTTTCTGATTTTGGCTCTACTTTTGATGCATACTTTGAAATGTATTTGAGGACAACATGTTTATAAAGAACGGGTTGGAAATCAACATTAGCCCTCCATATTGAAAGCATGGTAGGGTTGTGAATATTTAGAAGAGGATCATTTCTTCCAGGATTGTAGGTTTTCTATCCATTTGGATCAATGAATAACGAAGAAGTAGCTTGCAGCTCATTTGGAAAACCATAGCGACATTGAACAGATGTTCCTTTTTTGCAAAGGCAAGTCGATTCTGAACATTTCGTGTGCCTTTGAACTAAATTGACAAGTTCTTCATAGTCAGCTAGGTAGTTTGATGCAAATATCGATGGTGATGCAAGAATGCATGGATCATTTGTAGTAGAACGGTGTGACTCAGATGTGGACAACTGGGAATTACGAGGATTCCAAGCTATCACATGTGTATCAAAAAAATCTTTTGCAACTTCAACTGCAACATCGTCTTCCCAATCTAACGTGTCCATATTTGGTGCATTTTCCAACCAAATAAAACCATGAATGTGTGTGGATCCTCTATGTTTCCATTCATATCTAGACGGGAGGAAAAAGCATATATTAGAAATAAATTGTATAAAGTAAAAAATAGATAGAGAGAAATAGGAAGGAATAGATGGTATAATACCTGCACCAATAATAGGTTATATGAAAACCATTTTGAAGCACCTCTTCAAGAAATGTTTTGAATCTATTGTGCATGTATTGTGATGTAATATGAAGATTTGATATGATGTTGTGAACCTTCCATTTATAAACTTGAGCTGAATCATTAGGAGCTTTACCAAGCATTAGAGCATGCAAATATGGCCATTTTGTGTCAGTTGCACGAAGGGTGAAGAAGAATGTTGGTGTACCTTGTTGATTGATCATATTTGTTAGTTCAGCTCTACTTTTGTTCCAATATGATCGTGTTCCACGTAATGAAGACCCAAATCTTGCGATCCGCTCACCAATTTTATATTTTAGCATGTCTTGCAATTGGTTGACAAGCTCATGTACTGTCAAAGGTAGTGTATCTTCAATATTTTTTTTGACAAAAACAGAGGCAGTACTATTAATTTGATGACACATAATTAGATTGTATATGTAGTATCGGAAGCGAGGATGTTGGGAAAATCTGTCATCCTGATAGAGAATAAGGTGGAGTGCATATTCATGCATATCAACTTGATGAATGCGTGGTTGTAATAACATTGTTGTACCTATGGGAAACAACGTTGGAAAAGCCATGGAAAGAAGGCCTTTTGTGTTGTACTCATTGATAAGGGACATTTCTATAGGGGGGCAATCAATGGAAGGTGGTAGTGGGATATTTGGTATGTGTAACAACTGTCTAATTTCTTCAACCTCAGTTCTAGCATTGGTTTGTGTTGAAATAAATGACGAGGATTGCAATTCATAGGGTTCAAATGAATTTGGTGGTTCATCTGTACAGGATAAGCTTTGCGGATGAGATAATGTAGCATTGCTAATAAGATGCAGAATCAAACGTGAAATGTCTGATGAAACAAGTGGCAAAGAAGCTAATGTAATTGGGGTTATTTGTACATCCTTGTAGTATGGGTCATTTTCCATTTTGAATTGAAGGGCAGCAAGAACATGTGTTCAACTAAAAACAATTCAAATGGTTTGTTTGTAGAATTGCAATTCCGAACAACGAGGATGTCAAGTTCTGATACTAAATGTGGTAGGTATGTCGCAATGTTGGAAATGTCTTGGGGGAAGCAAATAGTATGACCAGAGTATTTATATTGACCACCACGAGCATGTGTCACTTGCAATATGGGGTTAGCACGACCAATGAGCATCTCTTCAACCTGTGTAAGTACTGCAAGAACAGTTGGTTGCATGCCCAAATCCATATTGTTTTCCAATGAAAAGCGATTCCCTTTTCGTTCTAGAATACAATGTGAACAAGTGTATGCTTCATGGAAATTTTTTGTTACAATACCAGGGTAACATTCTTTGCAAATCGAGCAGACATGCATATCAGCTAGTTGGTCGATTTTTTTACGAAATCGTTGATGTGCACCATTGAGGTGGTTGTTCAATGGATTTGGTACAAGAGATGGAAGTGAAGCTAAGCCGACATGTTCTACAAGAGAATTTCAAGAAGACATATCCACACGCATACAAGCAGCCCTATAAAGAAGACATTGTTTCTTGTTGTTTTTATCTATGTTTTGTGCATATAAAACTCTTCTTTGTGCATTGGCTTGTTGCTTGTCATGATTTGGCATAATTCCTACAAGATAATTGTAAACTTGTTAAACACCTAGAAGCTTTGATTGTTGGAAGGGACACATTTTGTACATGTATTAACTGGAAACTATGTGGATAAAAAGCAGAAGATAAAAAAAAAATGTTAATTCATTGCATACAGGGAAGTAAGAATGTAGTTTAAAATAATATAATTGGAGAAAATTTTGTTTTTCAAGTTGTAACTTGATAATTGTAAGAAAACGGAATTATAGAAGAACAAAGTGTAGTGTGAGAAAGTATATATGAAAACAAAGGTACTGTAATTATTGTTATGTACAAGGTAATCAAAAGTTGTGCCCAAAAACAAGAGAACAAAGTTGTGCATTTTATAAAAAACATGATAGCAAAATATTATTGTATTTAAAAACTATCATATAGGTTTTTTCACCAATCTGCATAAGAAATGGTGGGTGATAGCCTATACATTGGAAGTATGAAACTGCAAGAAAGTGGTACTATAAGAATGCAAAAAAAATACCCTACTATGTTGAACAATGAAACAACGAGTTAAAATTGAGAATTTAAAGCATTCATTATAAACAATGAAGAATGGTTAAGTACCAAGTTGAAAAAACGTATATTTTTATGTGTCCATCTGAAATTGTCGTTTATGTGTTTTCAACCATGACAATTACAACTTTTAGGCATGCAACTCCGCAGAAGGTCTCTGTTTTAACTGACAAAGTAAGAAGTAATTTTTTGTTGCAGATCCTCTGCACTATTTCATCGAGTGATGTTGTTTCAGTTGAGAGAAGACACAGATATTTTGCAGAAATTCCCATGAGTTGGTTTGCAGCATCATCAAATGCTATCACACCATGAATGGATCCAGTAACATCTTACAAGTCAACCTTTAGTATATATCAGTAGTCACATTCAAGAAACTCTCGATCACATTTAGCACAATGCCAGATGTCTCCAACTTTTTGAGCAATCTTTTTCATGCATTGTATTCTGTCAACAAAAAGAGGTCATGCAAGGAAATAAAATTCATCCATGTTAACATTTGTGATGGTCGCTATAAGAGAGTACCAAACAAATTTTTCAAATGATTGAAGAGTTTGCAGGTCCTTGATGGTAGTGACTTTACGAGAACCAGAGTGAGAGGCATTGAACTTTCGGCTCAGCGATGGTGATGCTGAATGAAATCCATTTTCATGAAACTAGTTTTGGAGAATTGAAGTTTGTTCAATATATGGGTTTATAAAAACAATAGTGTTGGAAATAGTTCCAACAATTTTTCCATTAAATTATGTAACGTGGCCACCTTTTATTGCTACAGTTGGAAGTGTAGGTAAACCACAGAGGATGGAAAGTTTGGCTGCTTCAATTTGGTAATGGTCACCCCAAAGTGTTATTTCAATACTATTTCCTGACATGTCACGAAGTCCAATAGTGCGCCTAACAGTCTCAACACCATCTCATTTTCATATTGTGGATGTTGGAGAAACTGAAATTACAAGGCCAACAAGCTCCACCATGGAATTGACAGGTATAGTTTGTATCTCATGAATAGTTTTAAAGTCAAAGCAAAAAAAAGGTATTAAGGGGTATTCATTTAAGCATGGTTGGAAGGTTGAGGAGGAACCTAGGAAAATCTCATTATGGCTTTTCAAAATGGTTGAAAATTGGATTGGATGCTTTCATTGTGCCATTTGATACTATGTACACTATTCCTATATGTATTTGGTCATACAAAGAGAGTGCCAATTCATTGAATGCATATATATGTATTTCATCATGTGAAGCATTAATAATGTCAAATCGAAATATTTTTCCAGACCCTCGCTAGTTTCCATAGGGTAATTTCATGAAGATGGGTAACACTTTTTGGCCAAATTTGGCGATGAAAACCTGATTTTTTACTCATGTGCTAGATAGAAGCCCTCAAAACGCATATATGCCATGTGAATTTTGACTTGCAGTAAAAAGACAAATTGTAGAATATTATGTTGGCTTCATAGTGATATTTTTAAAAAAATATTCCGATGTCATTTAATGTGTGAAGTTTTGCATTTAATGAACTGTGTGACCTTAAAATTTTGAAGAAGCTAATAAGTGGCTCGTGTCCATGTAGAGTAATTCAATCTTCCATTAATAATTTAAAAAAAATATATATATGAGCATGATCTACATAAAATGCAGTGTGATGTGCATATTTTTTTGTTAATTTTTTTCGCATTATACAATTATTTATTATTTTTCGAAAGTGACCACATTCGATTTCAGCATCGTTTTAAACACATATTTGTCCACGTAAAGAAATTTTTTCTATTTTTTCAAAAATTGAAAAACCAAAGATTCCCTTTCAAAGAGCACACGTCGATATGTGATGTGTGCATTTTTAAGAATTTTTTGGCTGTGTATTTTTAACTCTGCGGATTTTTCTTTGAGCTGCTTCGAAGTTACAGTGTGGTTTTCTAAGTATAAGTTTTAGAAGTAATTAAAAAATAAATATCATATGAATGCCAAAATGCGTGTATGATACGTCAATGGATAGAAGATTCGTTGGTGAATCTATCAGTATCAACTCCGCTCAGTTATGTGCTAGGAATGGTAGGGTTTACACCTCTTCAAGGCACAGGAAATTTTCCATTTGTTTGAATGTGGGCTAAGTCTATTTTTTTAAGCCCTCGACCGAGGTATGAACCTCGACCGAGGTATTTAAATACCTCGGTTGAGGTATTAACAAGACCTCGACCGAGGGTTTGTAAAACCCTCGACCAAGGGTTTAACAAACCCTCGGTCGAGGTCTTATTAATTCCTCGACCGAGGTATTAGCTCGGTCGAGGTCCTTTAAAGCAAAAGCCCGCGGGTGAATTCAAACATTAAT
>LPNX011205172.1:0-59189 GCA_001517045.1 Pseudotsuga menziesii
CTATTGAATGAAACCACTGGGCTATTCGTTTGGAGGAATTAGCCTTTCTTTCTCCACACACGCAGAATTGAAACAGCACAAGCAGGTGATAGAGACGAAATGAAACCAAAGAAAATCTTTACAGTTTGAAAATTTAGTACCTTTTCTGCTCGGAGATGAAGCTGGCTCAGGATACCACCTGCTGAGCTTCAGATCAATATGGCAAACCATACAGCGCTCCCTTAGGTCTCAGCGTGCTGAACTCTGAAATCCCTGAACTCTGAACTCCCCGCGTAGAATAGAACAGGGTTGCAATTCTGAAATGTTTGACCATATGAATCCTCACGGCTTAGCTGGACTCCATACGCACCCGTGATTTGACTGACAATTTAAAGCTTGCAGGGTATTGGCGTGATCATCCGATCTGGGTGGATCGGCGCCTGCAGGTTCTAGTGGAGCAGGTACGTGGCCCAGCTGAAAATGTAGGTCATCGAAAAAGGACGGGTGAAACGACGTTTCCCGATCGCAGGTGCCGGAGCGGGGATGGAGCTATGGATGGGGGCATAAGGATGGATGAGCTGACAGAGTCATTTAAGACTCTGCAGCTCTATCGTTAGCTCTCACCCTCCTCCTATGCGCAGCCCTCCTGTACATCTTCCCGTGCTCCCAATATTCCAACTCGTCCTCCCACTTCTCTCCACTGTCTTCCCCTTCATTGCGCCATCACCTCACATGCCGTTGCTACCTCCACCTGACCTGCAACCAAAAAAAAACGCAAAGCAATATATTATAATATAATATAATATATTATATTATTTCAAATATATTGTAATATAATAATATATTTAATAAAAAAAATCAAATATTATATTTATTATTTTAATATTTGTTTAAAAAAAACTATATACAAAATATTATATAGTTTACAAAAGAAAAAGAAAAAATAATAGTAATATTAATTAATTAATTAATTAATATTTATTATTATTCAAAAAATTCATTTGAAAAGCCAAAATAACGTCAAAATACACACCTCCACATACAAGGTCCAAGACCATGGCGGAGCTAAAAGGGCAAATCGAAAAAATGGAGAAGGACATCAAGTCCCTTGTTGCTAACAAAAAAAAAATGAAGGAAGAGATGCAAAATAACAATACAATTCTCAAAGACGGACTTGTTTTGGTACTAGAAAGAAGGCTGGATGAAAAATTTGACATCCTGAATGAAAAACAAAAAGACTTGGATGACAAAATGATTACCATGACTTAAAACATAAACAACTTCACACAGAACATGAGCACCATGACGCAGAACCATAATACATTAATCGAGGTGTTACAAAGGTTAATGCCTAAAACATATCGAATCAACAGTTTAGACATGCTAGAGACATCATTTCATATTTCCACACACGAAGCACTTGACAAGAATCAAGAAGAATTGCAAAAAGAAATAAATATTAATACTGCGACGCTTAAGCAAGAGATATAAGAAAAAAGACGGCTAGATATGGAGGCACGATTAAACAACAAAATAGACGCTATTAGTAAGATAATAGAGAATAAAAAGGTTAAAAATCATCGCCAACAACGAAGTAGTTCAAATATATCACTTGCTTCGTCCAGTAGTTCCGAACCACCATCAAACCTTAAAGCAAAACCAATCAATATCGTCCTTACAAAGTGTACCCATCTAAGGCAAAAATAGAGTTTTCGAAATACAATGGAAGTGAAGACCAATGCGTTGCTTGGATAAACAAGGCGGAAGAATACTTCGACATTTACAATATTCAATTTGACGAGGAGAAGGTGAAATATGCATCAATGCATATGGAAGGGTACGCCTATAATTGGTACGTATGGTGGAAGAGAGATAATTTTACCTACACCTGGAACTTGTTCAAAAATGATTTTTTTAATAGGTTTCAAGGAATCAAAGAAGATGATTTTTTTAGTAAACTTACCAGATTACAACAGGTTCAAAGCATTGAGGAATTCACACATCAGTGGGAATCCTTATTGACACGAGTATTTGGGTTGTTTGACAAGCAAAGACTCGGAACCTATTTAGGAGGTCTTAAACTGTACCTCCAAAAAGAGTTAAAGTTACATGACATACCTGATGTAGAAGTAGAAAGACATAAAGCAAAAGCAGCAAAACGCAAATTGGAAGGAATAAAAACAAGAGGCGATAACCATTATCGACAAGAAAAAGAGACACAATGTAGGTACTGTGCAGATACTTGGTCACCCAACCATCAATGCCACAAACCCCAATCATATTCCTATGAAATGGAAAATAGATCAAAATCATCTAACGGTTACTTTGATAATAGAAAAAAGAAGAAAAACACATGTCGTTGATGCGGTGATGACTGGACCTGAGGCCACAAATGTAGGAACAATCAGACAATACAGTGCAAAATCGCCATTGGAGAGGAAGTGCAAGTCTCTACACCAGAAATCTCGTCCAATTCTAATACCGACACCGATTTGGAATGAAGGATGACATTAGGAAATACTCAAGCTTTGAGGACAAAGATCCCTTAAAGGGAGTGGCAATGTAACAAATATAATATAAAATATTAATTAGATTAGTTAATTATTATATGAAAGGGTGTAACCTTTCATTCTACACACTCAAGCCTATAAAGGTGAGTGTCATTTGTAATCATTATCATCATCTAATACATTATTAGATTTTATCATTCAAAATGATAGTGAGATTCGACTAGTTACACTCCAACTGGATACGGTTGCTCCAGACAAGTAGATTGCCAACATTCTCACCAAGTCTCTGTCCAAGACAAAGTTTGTATACTTTAGGGACAAGCTTGGTGCAATGGAGAAGGCCTATCTCGGTGAGAGGGAGTTGATGGATGTGCAACACCATGGTGGTCTTACAAATGAGCAGGTAAACATTCATGAGAAATGAATGGCCTAGAAACAGTGATGGTTGGAAAACACTCATAAGAGATGAGTGGCCCATATGTCATGATGTTTTTTTATAGATGAGTGGGAGACATTAAGGAGAAGTGAATGACCCAAATACCTATATGGTTTTACAAGATGAGTGGCACACATTCATGAGAAGTAAATGAGCTAGACATATGATTTTACAAATCAGTGATTGAATGTCCACTCACAAAAAAATGGCCATGATTATTTGGCTAGTGATGGATGGCCTAGATGGGTCATCATATGTGCAACATTGGGATGAATGTTCACTCATGAGGATATGCTAGTGGTGAATGGCCCTAATGCAGTACGTATTTGAGAAGGAATACAAACATTCTCAGTAAGTGTAATTCTTGGGGTGATGTAGAACGTTTTTGTTGGACATTCTCATGAAGCGTAAAGCTTGGGGTGATGGAAAATGTCTCCCTCACTAGGAGGGACTGTTGATGTTCTCCATGGTTTCAGCATCGGGAAAAATTTCTACAAATCATTCTCTCGTATTGGACATGTGTTTTATTAACCAATGGTTGGTAGAGAAGGTCCCTTCGTAGCCCTAATTAGTCATGTGAATTGACTATGTGTCTTGAGGCTTGGATGCTTATCCTTTATCTAGTCATGTTGAATGACTATGAGTGTCAGAAGGCTAGAGGTAACATGCATACTCTATGTGGGAGTGCTCATGACTAGAGTGATCTATTCTAGTAGAGTGAGTTGTCTTGTTTATGTTGTAAGGGATTTCATCCCTTGTGATATTAGATAAAGTCTAATATAATGTTGTATTTGACATTGGCTCTAAGAAGTGTTTGGGACTTCTTAGAGTATGGTCAAATCAGTGTTAGAGCTCTATGGAAGAATGTGATCGGCATGTGAGGAGTTAAACATCAACAAGTAGAAATTTTCTATGATGAAATAACCAAATAAGTCAAGATAATTCATTGAATAAGTCCCATGGAAAGTTTAAGTAAAGAAAGGGAACAATACCTTGATAAAGGGGGAATTTGGACCTAGAATGAAAATCGACACCAAGAGTGAAAATCAAGTCAATTAAAGAATATAAATAGAAGTGTTCTCACACTTTCATTTGACACATTCACACCACACATCTTCTTCTCTCCATAAGTGTGCACCTCCAAGGAAAGCCTAACAAAGGGAAGCAACATAATTTTCTGGGGTTATCTTATTCTCTTATTCCCTTGGAAGATTATCTACCCTTGCTAGGGTTTCTTGTGAAGAGGGTGTACCTCTTCATGTGTTAGGGCTCAAATTGATATTTGGTATTGTACTTGAATTGGATTATTTTATTTTGAGAAATTTGTTAGGCTTTCTTTGTGTTTGGGTTTCTCAAGATAAAATCTTTGTGTCTCTTGGGAATTAAATTCTTTTAGCGATCCTTTATTTTTTGCTACAAGCAAATATTGATTATACAATGAAATAAATGTTTGAAGAACTATTGCGAACTAATTATAAAGGATTGAAAGTTATATTAAAATTCTACAACAAACAATAACAATGTTTAATCACATACATTCTACATAAGTACATTTCATCTACATATGATTGTATTAGAAATAATTATTATATCCTTTGAATTGTATTATATGATTGTATCCTTTTTTGTTGCAATTAATATGTTGTTTATTGTTATAATACAACAAAGGATTGAAAGTTATATTTAAATTCAACAATAAACAATAACAATGTTTAATCACATACATTCTATATAAGTACATTTCATCTACATGTGATTGTATTAGAAATAATTATTATATCCTTTGTTGTATTATAACAATAAACAACATATTAATTGCAACAAAAAAGTATACAAATGGAACGTTACTTTTGTAGCATCTACTCAGAGTATATCTTGACATCTATGCATTACATTAATATGCTTACATGTATCTCTATGATATGAATATGGTGAAATTTTAGGGGTACTACATACTTGGTATAGGGAGTAATCATAACACTAATATGGTAAAATTTTCAAGGTTAGTAACAATTTTAAAATGAATTCGAATGGAAACAACTTTAAAAGGGTTGATAAATTGAGAAAAAAAAAGGAGAAACAATAGTGATAACGAATGGCAAAAGTCATATGGGAAAATAATCCAAAGAACCACTTTATGATTGTTGATGGAAAAGATAGGATGAAGTTGGCAAGGTAAGTGAGTGTCTATGGATGTAATTAAAGGCCTGCATTGATTGAGGCTAAACCCAAAAGGATCACATTAAAGGAGGGCAGGTGAATCAAGCCACCTATAAAAGATATTGATGACCCAAATTGCAGGCATGGTTGTCTATGAATTTGGATGATCTTATGTGATTTAAACATCAAATTGAAACATACGGTTCATATGATAGAAAAAATTACGACATAGTTATGGTTTTGTATAACAACTAGATATGCCTATTGTAGATTTGGATAAATGATATGTTATAAAATGATACTTAAAAGTTACAAAATAAAACCTAAGAGACGAACCACTTCATGTTGCTCTTAAATTCATATGGAAACACATAAAGTAAGATTATTAATATATATCCATCTTCATCTTTAGCATGTTATGCACTCAAAGTATCAAAACTTTAGGCATTTCCCCTCAAGTTGTTGTTATTGTGTTGTGTTTTGTTTTGTTTTTAAATCAATCAACGCATAACAAATTCAGGGTTTACAAGGATTTATTCTAGTCTTCATAAATAGTGTTTCAAATTAGTTATCTTAATTGTAAGATATGTTATTGCTAAAATAGTGTTCCCAAAGGATATATTGATGTGGTAGTGTTGCAGTTGCAACAATTTCTCAAATTTTCTAAAATTTTTGGACCCTCCTTTTAATCGTATCTTGCCTGGATTTGTTTTGGATTGCTGAACGTTGTTGTTCTTTTACTACATTTGGATATTTTGAGGTTGAATTGAGGTACATTGTTTATCATTTTTGGAGGTTGAATGACTATCTTTTGTTTGCTGATGCTGTTGACTTGAACTCAAAGTTTTGGTTTGTTAATAATTTAGTTGTTAGAAGTTTATTGAACAGTGCATCGGGGCTATAGTCCTCTATGCAGCCGCCGTTGTGGAAGCTAACTTATGAATGTCCCGACGGACAGTCATGTTTTTCGCCTATGTTTTTTTTATCTCCTTTGTTTATTTTTTCAAATTTTTTTGATTATCGTCGTTTTCTGTTTTATCACTATCGGAGGTTTAGTCCTGTGCATTGTTGCCATTTCGGATGGCAGATTGCAAGCACCTCGAAGAAAGCCCATGTATTTGTTGATTCCGCGGGTTTTTGTTTTAAATGATTTGCTTTCTTTCGCTATTGGGATCGTGTTTGACATTTGATTGGAGGACTAGTCCTTTGCTTCTCCGATTTGCGGTCCTCCGAGTTTTCCGTTCACCGATGTTTTGTTTTGATTTTTCATCGATATTTTCTATTGCCACGGAACCCTTATTCCATGTGACTTGTATCGTTACAGCTCCTCATTGAACTAGCCGTCCGATGCTGTAGTGGTTCTGAGGTCCGATGCTTGACTATGGCGACACTTAGTGTTTTTTCTTGTCGACATTGCAGAGACCAGAGTTTGTCCATCACCCGTCGTTGCGGATCCTCATTGAACTGATCCTATGATGCTTAGTGTTTTTTGCATCCTACTGTCGGTAGGGTTTTCCCGCCGTTTGTTGTGCTGTCATTCTATTTTATGGGATGGCGGAGTTTTCCCATGGGCGCTGGTCGAGTCAAGGTTTCTGAGATGAAGAGCACAGTTTGGGGGTTTGGTGTTTTGAGGAATGGTGGTTACTTTGTCATTATTCATGCTTTCATCAGAGGATGTCAAATTGGTCCAGATGCGGCCTGGATTGAGATAAAGTCTGTTTTTTGAACTTGTGTTTTTAGTTTGGACAGTGGATTTAGAGGATTTTCAGGCCCAGCTTGCAGGATTCTCTTTGCCTTATCTTTTCATACTTTAGATTTGTTTATAGTTCATTTCACAGAATGCATGTATTGATACAATTTGTGTTACTTTGTCAAACGCTAAGCGATGTAAGGACTAGTTATTCATGACATGGTTATTGTTGTTGTAGAGAAGACATGTGTAGAAGACAAAAGAGAAAGAAAATGCAGAAGCAGAGATGAGGATAGAGAAGAAGAAATTCAGGTCTAAGTTCAACAGGATCTAGCAAGGGACCAACGAATTACTGAGCATAAGAAGCAGAGGCCCAGGCTTGGAAAAGTTCGTCAGTTACCAAGTTGGTCCCTTTTCATAAAAGTGCTCTTAAATCGTAAATCTGAAATGTAACGTTTGTATGAATCATGAGCACTCACAAAATGACATAATTGTGAGGTTAAACGGCTAGGGGAACCCAAAGGTTACCGAGGGGTAGCCCAAGAGTTTTGCTTGTAGTATAAGTATAGGAGAATTAGACAGAATAAGGGGCTTTTTCCTTCGAGACTTGTGAGAACCTGTTGTAAGAAGAACTATTTCCTTTTGCAATAAGAATTACAATTTTCCTGTTGGAGAAAGCTTGGTGGAACTTTTCAAATGCTGTGCCATGGATGTGTTGAATGTGAACTATTTTGTTTTCAGCTTTGTGTCCATTAACTGTGAGATCATTCTAACTCTTTGAACTTATGTTCTTGTATGAATGCTCTCTAGTTTATTCTATGAAATTTCCACTATGAGTAATGAATGCTGTTGATAAACAATTAGCTATCTGGTTGTTCATATATCTATAAATGTTCATGTATTTTGAAATAAGTAATAACTATTTGTGATTTTTCTTAATGCATGCGCAAAACACATTACTCATTGATGAATGATAATCTTTCTCCCTAGGGATAGGTTAGATAGTTAGTTTTAATGTCTTGCTATGTGTGATTTAGATGCGAGAGAGTTAAGACGAGAGGTAAGAACCTACGCATCACATTGTGACGCTCCTCGTATTCTCTATCAATTTGCATTCTTAGATAGGCACTTGCATCTCATACTCAAACATAAAATCTAAAACATACACGGTGGACCGGGCCACAACCGGTAAAACCTTTTATTTTTGGTAACTTTGACCTACGGTAGCCGGACCGTAAACCGAACGGATTCCCCATACCAAATAGTAATGGGCTAGTTGGGAACGTTTACTGGGGAGAATCCCTTGCTGTTGTTGCCTATGATTTTCCAGGCCTCAATAGTTTTTGGCGCTAGAAGGAGGGCAGCCAGTGCATGGCTGGCCGAGGAAACTCATTTCCTCGAAATTACTCAACCGGTAACAATTCTGATAGCAGTTTGTTTCCCAATCCAATTCCTGAAGAGAAAGGTAAAGAGCACATGTATTCTGTCGATAACGAAGTAGTTAATGATCTAAGAAGACATACTAGGGCATATGTGAAGAAGATTGGAGTATTACCATTTTTTCCTGTCTTACCCAAAAGAGAATATAAGAAGAAAGACCGCCCTATATTGGGAGACGCAGTATTGGTTGGAGATTTTGAAGAACTAGTAGAAACAGCCTTATAGGAAGTTGTTCAACCTCTGAATCAGCTGGGCCTAGATACACCTTACGGTTCACCGGTTCATACCCCTGTTCATTCACCACATCATTCTCCACCTAGACTCATGGCAGGCGTAAACGTAAATCAGCCACCCAACCCACCAAATCCACCACCTGCTTGGAAGGCTAGGTCACCTCTAAACCTAACACCTCCTTTGCATGACTTACCTCAAGCTTTTGAGAAAATGTTTCCCAAGTTTGACCAAAGTGAAAATATTTTGGTAGATGACCATTTGCAAAGCTTTTACTTGGCCATAGAAGGACAAAGGGCGGGATAACATGAATATGTAGTCTGGAGATTATTTCCACATACCCTTAAAGGAGTAACAGCCTCATGGTATTTTTCTCTGCCTGCAAACTCAATCCCAGACTGGGACACATTTGAAAGGATATTCATAAATAAATATGCAGCCCAGAAAACTCATGCAGCCCTAATGAAAGGATTATGTGCTTTGAAGAAAGAAAGAAAAGATAAAGTGCATAGTTTCACCCAAAGGTTTGCTGCTTATCTTAAGAATTTTCTGCAACTGATAAACCATCTGATAAGGTTATGATCGAATACTATACTTCAGCTATAGGGCTTGACTTTGCCATGTTTTCCAAGATGCAAGTAAAACCTACGTTGTCGGAAACATATGAAGAAGCGGAGAGAGTAGAAGCTGTAAAAGAGAGCATAGAAGATTATCCTGAGCAGTTGAGAGAAAAAACTTTTGGTAAGAAAGCCTTATTACTGTCTAAGCATAAGGAGGAGCAGTCACATGACTTTGAAGGAATGTTAAAAATGATGCAGAAACTGTCTAACACAATAATAGATTTGGAAAAGGAAAAAGAAGCTCATAAATATTATAAGCCTTACTATAAAAGGAGAGAGGACAACAATCAATCTAAGCCTCCTCCACACAGTCCTGCATCAATGAACTTAATAGAGGTGGGTATGGATAAATTTTGCACCTTTCATCAACAACCCCATTCTGAAAAAAATTGTCCTCAATGGATAAATTCAATGACACTAGTAATGAATCAACTATTGGACTCTAAACTAACAGAAGCTGATGATGATGAAGAAAAGGGAAATAAATCCACAGAAAAACAAGAGGATGATGCTCTAGTTTTATGGGACTATGTCTCACTTTTTGATACAGAAGACGAAGGTACTTTGAAATAGGAAGAAATATCAGAAACAAATGTGACGACAAGAAGTCAAGGTTTGTTAAGTAAAGACAAATCAGTAATCCTGAAAATGAAGAGACTTCAAAAGAATGTAAAGAAAATTCAGAAGAGCACCACAGCTGATAAAATACCTGAATTCACCATTACGAGTCAGGATCCAAAGCAAATCAACATGCCTATTAATCCCATTGAGGAGAAGACTGATGATGTAAAAAAGAATCTCAAAGAACATAAGATGGAATATGACATTGTGGAAGATATTAAAAGGGCTAAGGAAAATATTTCACTGTTTGAAATGTGTAATATGCCTCAGCAGAAAGAAAGATTGTTAAAAGCACTTGAAACACCTGAAAAGCTTCCCACCGACAATCAACCTCAAGAAGAATAAATTGGTGAAGCAAGTGTGGGAGGTAAGCCTAAATGAAAAACCCCACCTTTTCTCCCGACCTTCGAAATTTTCAACCATAACATGCACAACTGTTTGGTAGACTCGGGGGAATCAGTCAAAGTTATGCCACTTTTAGTTTACAAAAAGATAAATGGACAGCCTAAACCATCTACCTGGCAGGTTATTCAGTTAGACAGAACAAATGTGAAGGTAATTGGGGAAATGGAGGATGTTCTAATTCGATTACCTTCAAATGAAAAGGTATGTCAGTTCATCGATATTGTAGTAGCAGACATACCTGAGGCTTATGGACTTGTTTTGAGTCAGGATTTTGGTCAGCAAAGCTAAATGGATATTTTGTCTTTGATTGGTCACATTTGTGGTTGCCTTATAAGGGAAGCCCCAATCAAATTAAAGTATTAAGAGAGCCCCACATGAAGTACAATGTTACTCAGTTGGAGGGTAAGAATGAACCAGTGAATTCTGTATTAGGGAATTACTTCATTGAACTAGAACCGAGAAACTACCAAGCGGAAGAAGCCAGCGGTACACCAGACACACAGCCCAATCTCCTTCGGTTTTAATGGGCTGATGAATTTGACTGTAAAATAGTAGACTCAGTTTCAGATGTAGTTGTTGATTCAAGTACAATAGAAGTAGATAGTTTTTGGACACTTTGTTTTGATGGATCTAAAACTTTGGAAGGATTAGGAGCTGGATGTGTCCTGATTGATACAAAGAAAAATAAACACTTTCTTTCATGTAGATTAGAGTTTGAATGTACCAATAACACAACCGAATATGAAGCTTTAGTTCAGGGACTAAGAAAAGCAATTGAATTAAAAGTAGAAAATCTAAAAGTGTATGGGGATTCTGAAATAATTGTAAAGCAATTTCGAAAATAGATACATTGCATCTCACCTCATTTAAAAGCTTATCAGAATGAAGTGTGGGATTTGATGACAAATTTTTATGCATTTAATATTGTATCCATTCCTAGACTTAAGAATGCAACGACTGACTTGTTAGCTACCTCAACTGCAAGGCTTGTACCTACAAATAACAAGTGTTCTATTGAATTACTTTTCAGGACTTCGGTTCCATACATGATTACTAATCTACGAGTTTTTGATGATGATCAACAAATCTTGGAAAGTTTGATGAATGATGAAACTTTCAAAGGGGCAATTATCGATAACAAAGAACACCAAGCTGAGCTAAAATTCAACAAATTCATTCCCAAAGGGGTGAGAACCTCAGAGCGGATGTTTGATTTAGACAACAAATTCAGAAGACCAGCAAATGTCAAGACTCATAGCTCTTCTTTGCAATTCGAGCTGATAAATCTGGGAACTGAAGTTAAACCCAAATATGTAAATTTGGGAAAGTGTTGCTCTCTAGGTGAAAGAAATAAGTTCATTAGTTTGTTCAAACAATACAAAGACCAAATACTGCATAGACCAATACCCTGTACGAATCTCAACAGTGCGATGATGTAGCTGGAGTCGAGCACGTGAGAAACAACCATCCCAAGAGGCACTAAGGACTCCTCTCAAGTGGTCCGAGGAACTCATCAGTGAGGTTAATGAAATCAAGATACATGGACCTCTGGGTCTATCCTCTGGAATATGTGTGTTGTCGTCGACAGAGGGAGACCTGCCCCAGGTTAAGGCAATGGTGTTTCCTTAACTAGAAGTGTGGGGGAGATAACCGAAAGATGTGAGACAATCTGCGGACTGACCTACTGAATGGGGGGGGGGAGGGAAAGAGTTGAACAGGGGCAGGGGGAGTGTAGTAGACTCAAACTTCCTTTTTTCAGAGTATGACGGCAGGGCAGACTAGGCAACAAATGAAACTGACTCAAGGGAATGGGATGATAGCTGTAATACCGGGAATGTCACTGCAGATGGGAAATACTTGGGGGAGGTAGATACTTTTGGTACTGATGGGATCCAAGGAAGACACATTGCAGAGTACTTTGAACAAAGGTGACCCATAGTGGGAATGCTGCCAAACTATTATCTGTGGGGTGGTGTCTAGAGACACCGTTGTGGTACGATCTCATGGATTTTTGGCGAGCCCGAGAAAGTAAATGCTCGATGGTGCTTTCAATTTTAGAGAGTTTGAAAGCACGAAGAAGACTCCAGTGGGGGCTCTTTTTCATTGGTAGTCTCTTGTGCCCGAAAAAGGATAAAAGTATACATAGGAGAGCTTGCCCATCCTTTGGGGGATGAGAGATTTCTTTACCGTTGGTAATCCAATCAGGCCAGAAAAGGTTAAACCTATACTGACTGGACGGTCATTCAAATACTTTTACGAGCATTAACAAAACCAAGTTTGATTGGCAATATTTTCTTGATGAGAAGGCTGGAAAAGAGCTTAACGACAACCCATGGTGAGCTTTTTTGTAAAGTGTGGCCCCTTTTCCCAAGAAAGCATAAAAGTATGCAAAGGGGAACAATATTGGCTTGAATATGCCAAGGTGGTCCTTTTCATGTGATGGTCTACATAGTCTGCAAAAGGAGATAAACGAGACGATGTAGACGCCCTTTCCTATACTTTAACAAGCGAGAAAGGAAGCAGCTGTGCTTGACAATATTTTCATTATTTTAGGAGTCTGAAAAGAGCTTAAAAGAAACTCTAGCATGGTCAATCGATTGCGGTGGCACAGGCGGTGCCCCATCTCGGGACAGTGGACAGTGGTCCAAAGGTCATCCGTGCAGTATGGATTGAGCAAATGGCTCTTAGACATGCACAGGATAGATCACGGTAGAGGAAAGCAAGCTGGTGCGGTAGAGGCACGCAAACCGAGGTGGCTCTCTGACAGAGATCAAGAGAGTCATGTGTGAAATGCGAGTGCAAGTTTGTAGGTAGTTGTATGCCAAATACATGCAAAGGAAATGATCCATCTTCCGGACGATGGTCCAGATATCTGCATAAGATGTGGTGGACGGAGTAGACAACTATGTGTTAAAAATGAAAATGATATTCCTTGACGGGCGATGGCCCGATAACCCGCATGAGTGGCGGTAGGCATGTGTGATGTAAGTATAGGTCTGCAGACACTTGCATCACCATGATGCGGCTTGTAAATCGAGGTAACTTCTAGGAAGTGGTCCCAAAATTTGTTTGTTAAACATGAGACAATGGTCTCATAAGGAGATGGAGATATGGGCCTGGAGGTGTGAGAGGTGTCTCGAACAGGTTCCAAGTGACTTTGGATTAGCAGCTAATGGTGCTGCCCCTGAACTGTGGTAAAAAATGTTGAAAAACAAAAAAGGAAAATCAAGCGACTCATTGCTGATGTTAAGCATAAAAACTCTTGAGGTAGAGCCCGTTACGCGGCTTCTTCAAGAGGAGACCACTTGAGTCAGCGAAGAGGTATGCCCACTTGCCAAGACAAAGGTCTTTGGCAAGGCGGAGTGACAGAATCTGGTCTTTTCTAGGAAGAACCGATTCCACACTATGGTTTTAAGGGAATGGGGTTAAACCAGAGGCGATATTACATATATCTCCGTCATCGCGTAAGTGGTGCTGGTATAGATCGGGTGGATCTTCCACAAGCGACGAGTCAGAAGGGCGACTAGTGCTAGCGATCATGTAAATGGTATTGGTGGCCTTTCCCCCAGTCTCTGTTGGAGTAAGAGGGGCAGGCCTGGAGACGAGAGGAGTCTTTGATGGACCTGGAGGTAGGTGCAACATCATCTCAATTGGCTGGACATGAGTCAACACATCATGGGGCCTCAGAGGTAGGGTAGGTGGTTCAAGGTACCACACAGGATCTCCTAGTGTGAAATCCTATAGATTGAGGGTTGCCAAGGCAGACTTACTCACGATCCTGGATGGTAGGAAAAGGAAAGGGAAAAGGAAAAGGAAAAGGATCGTGTTGATCGGGAATGAACCCCAATGTTTCCCTGGTAACTGAGGTTGAGGTTACGATTGAGCTTGCGGCTGTGGCTAGGGAAACAATGGAAGAGACAGGTCTGATGGACCGTCAGTGATGGTGGAGACAAGAGGGTCTATAGAATTGGACATTATGCAAATGGACATGGTGTCGGAAGGAGGTGGGGGGTGAACTTCTTTGATCAAGGTGATCTCAGATTCAAGGGAATGTTGACAAAGGTCGGCTAAAGCCATTCAGAATGTGGGAATGTCTTGACAGTGGTGAGAATAGTGTCCATAAAATCCATAAAGGGCACAAGCATGGTTTGTTGTCAATGGCTTGTTTCTCACTATTGGCGCGGTTGGAAGTTCAACCACAGAAAGGTTTTTGGTTGCATCCATGGCATCCAAATGCGCATGAATCATTGGAATCTCAGGGCAGTTCTGAGACGGATGGCCCTTTTCTTCGCAGACGGCGCAAGGCGGGATTTGTCAAGGCTCTGCGGTAGCTTTTCCATTCTTTCCCCTGGCCCTTTTTGGGTGGGGTGGTGCGGGTGCGGGTGCGGTGGTTGGTTTTTGTGGGCCGGGTGGAGGGTGAGACTAGACCGCAATGGGTTACACGGGGGTTAAGACTACCTGGGGCATTGATGGTTGAGCTGGTGGATCAAGATACCACATGGGAATTCCCAATGTAAAGTTGGGTAGGTTTAGG
The DNA here is from genome assembly GCA_001517045.1 of Pseudotsuga menziesii. NCBI lineage: Eukaryota > Viridiplantae > Streptophyta > Pinopsida > Pinales > Pinaceae > Pseudotsuga > Pseudotsuga menziesii. The sequence continues at coordinate 14,627 of LPNX011205172.1, forward strand.
GTGGCCATTACTAGCTTGCTCATGACACCAGGCGAGGGAAAGAGGAAGGGAATTGTGTGGACTACAGAGGAGCCCAGATAACTCCCTAATGGTTGTATGTGGGGATGAGGTTGTGGTTGTGGCTGCGCGTAATCCTATGGCTGCGGATGATGTTGCGGCTGTGGACAGTGTTGTAGTTGCGATTGGGGTTGCAGCTGCGGTTCTTGTTTGGGTGCAGAGATGCTGGATGAGAGCATGCACAAGTCTGCAGTCTCATTTGGTGTCAATGGTGGTGATACTAAGGGGAAAGGAGCCGTCATGGTGGTATCGACAAACAACCCAGGTCCCACATTCAACAATGGGGAGGCTGGTATGTTGTCAACCATGGTGTTGACCATAGGGATAACATTGGAGTGTGTGGGCATCCCTTGCGGATCAAAGGTGTTGATCGTAGGGATAACATTGGTGGGTGCCGTTAGCCCTTGCAGATCGTGATAAGTCAATTGGTCAGACATCACGATTTTCCCTTCATGGGGGAACATCATGATATGGAAGACAGTTAATGCGATAGCTCTCATGGCATACATATAATTTCTTCCAAGGAGAAGGTTATAGTCCAATTGAGCATCGACAACCTCTATGTCAATCAGAACTGTCTTCCCAGCTAATGTGATGGGGACATGGGGGAGGATTCCTTGGGATTTAGTGGGATGGCCATCATAAGCCAGCAGAGTTGTGGAGGATGGTTGCAGAATTGGGGATCCAAGTTTCTACCAGACTAGGGTAGACATAACGCACGTAGATGCCTCGACATCCACTATGCACTGGTGCACAACCAAATTTCAGATAGACACCGGGATTTGAAAGGCAATGGTTGATGGCATGCAAGGTTCTCCATTCTCCGTGTCGAATGTGATCAACTTGGAGTTAGAGGGGTCTACGGCCCCAAGGGTGGCTAGTAAGGCTTTCCATTGCATTGGGAAAGTTTTGAGTACCTCAAGAGTGGACATGGCTGTAGGTGTTTGGGCCAAATCATCCACAATGCTGTAGTTGACACTGGCTCTAACTGTGGCGTTATTGGAAACTCGGCGTATGGGGGGGGGGGCATGAGAAAGGGGGTAACTAAAGAGGTGCATTGACCGTTTTGGACGTAGATGCCATTGATGTGTCAATGGGTTTGGTGTTGGTTCCGTACCGATTTCGTTTTGTTTGTAGATTGACCTCTTTAGTTGTCATAGCTAGCAGGTGGTGGACACCTGTTTCGGTCGTGGGAGGTGCCCCTGGAGCGTTGGGATTGGGTTGGGGAGGAGGTGCGGTTGCCACCAATCCTTGGACTAGCAATGGGTTTTGGAGCATCATAGGAGGAGGTCCTTGTGGTGCCAGGTTGGGTTGGGCTTGGTCCATTGTGTTGGTGGCATGTTGAACCTCGTTCCTAATGGCCTACTTAGCGCGACCCATGAAGGGACACTTGAATGTGTAGTGCCCATAGACCTCACAGAGTGTGCATGGTTGGTTTGTACGCAACGGGGCGTTGCGTCTTGGTGCATTTGGTCGTGGAGGATTTTGGGCTGGCCGGTTTGCCGCGGCATTGTTGGGAGGAGTTGGTTGTTGACCGCCTCCCTGTGGTTGATTGTTGCCTTGGTTTCGGGGTTGGTTATTTCTAGCTTGCCCTTGTTGGTTATTGGGGGTTGGCTAGTTGGGACGGTTTTGTTGTGCAAACACCTATCCCAACGGAGTAGGTGGAGCATGGGTGGTGCATAGTAGATTTGGGTGGGTGGCGGTGCCACAAATGTGGGAATTTGCCCCGTGTATTGCTGTATTGGCCAAGACAAGGCCTAAGCCTACTACAGTTGTACAGGTTGCGCATAGGAAGTTGTGGCTCCAGAGTGGGACACCATTCTTGCATAGTCTAGAGTTTGGTTTTGGTAGGAAACACTAGCAGTGTTGCTTGGTTGTGGTGGTATTGCAGGTGGTGTCAGATGGTGTTGTGGTTGGTGGGAGACTGAGCCTATGATGCCATCTGTAGCATGGGATGCCCTTGTTGCATCTCGGTAGGAGGTACCTGCACGGGGAGCGTATGGAATGACAGTGTAAAGGTACCCAGACTGTGCATAAATCAGATCGAACTGCTGGGCTTTCAAGATGGCTTCTTCTTTGAATTGGGGACGTTTGGATGCGATGTCCTTTGCTATAGGTGGGAGCAAGGTTTTGAGGAACCAATCCAGGAAGATCCTGTCATCAAGTTGGATCTTACACAGACTACGGTGTCGCTACCACTCATGGATGTGGTCGGTTATGTGGGTCGCAGTATTTTGGCAGCAAGATAACAAGATCTCCACCCCTTCATCCTATTTGACGGGGAGTTAGAAATATTGCAGGAACATGAAAGCCAGGGAGTTGAAATCTAGGTACTTGGCTTGTTGTAGCTCAATGTACCACTTGGCTGTAGCACCTGCGAGGGTGCGTTGAAATAGTCTTAGCTTGATTGAATCATCTACGATGCTGTTTGATGAGCGCCATAAATGAAACATCATGATGTGGTTTTGGGGGTACTCCCGTGCCTTACTTGGGAATGTTTGAGGGAATTTTTGTTGGAATGGGAGGCCAAAATGTTTGATGGCAGATAGGGTCATTTATTAACCGAGCCAAATCAGGCAAGTTGAGACATGCCACGAAAGGAAGGTTTGACCCCAGGTTGATGTGAGATGGGGTAGCCATGGTGGTGGGGTTTGCAAGTGCATAATGCATCTACATAGCTGGGGGTACTTGTGGCGCCATTGTAAATGGGCCAGTGCACCCAAGTGTGGTGGGAGGGATAGTGTGGGTGGAAGGGTCACTGCCCCCATGTATGACAGGAGTGGCAGTGTAGGTGGAAGGGCCACTGCTCCCATGTGTTGTAGGTGGGACGACTTGGGTGGTCAATATGGGTGGTGGCAGCTGACTTATAACGGTTTGCATAACCATGCTGGGGCCACCTGTAGGGTTGTTGGTGATGGTTTGTGGTGTGGACATGGGTCCACTAGCAATTGCTATGCCAAAAAATGTATCTAGGTTGGCACCAGCCATGGGGCTTGATGGTGTAGTGTGCAGGTATGGTTCAGACTGATATGGGTCTGAATCTGAATCAGAGGCTATGTGGCCTTCTGATGGTGTGGGAGGCCGTTGAGAATGGTCTCGACGATGTCGGTTTAATGACCCGAACTATGGTGGTTCTCCTCTTAGGCATGAGGAAGAGCGTGAGGGATCAATTGTGTTAATTTTGAATGTCAAACTAGTGGTAATGATTATTGGAACCTGGTTTCAATGGCTTCCTATTGGTTGCAGGTGGCCACCAAGACTGCCAGAAGACAGTGCTTGGCTTTTTCCTCATGGGCGTGCTACTTAATTGGTGGGGGTCGTTGCCCGTTTCGCTTGGCAATTCCTCTCAGTGGCCAACTACTTTGGGGTTCTCGTGGTACTCCTCACAATGAGTTTCTAGGTTGATCCCAAGTACTTCCCATGGTTAAGGCAGTCAGGGACTTATGTCCTCAAAGACTGCAGATTTTTCACTTAGTGTAAATTTGTAAATTTTACTAGCTCACTCAGCGTCATGAACTGAGTTGGGTTGATGTATATGGTGTGTATGTCTTTTGTTTTTCTGTTATATGGTGGCTGCAAATGGTTTATGAATATTACGCAGAGTTCATAACATTGTGGTTGAAAGCAGTCAATAGTAATCAGAAATTGTTTAGTCATATACCATTTGTAATCCTGAATCGTGATAGCCTGACTAGGTGACTGCCTTACACCTATATTCTTCTTCAACCAGGAGAAGGTGCTGGGCTCTCAACATAATGGGACTAAGCCCATCTGTAGATCCATAGGTCACCCTCCAGATGCAAGGTTGGTCAACAGGGAGGACGCTGAGTGCCATGAGAAGCCCTCCTTCTCTACCCCCACTACCTTCCAAGTCACCCATTTTTAGTGGATTCGAACAATATTAGGTGAAGTGCCTATTACTATACGAGCTGTGCCCTTCATCTTATCCCAGAATACCCCGAAGGGTGATGACTGGGTAGAGGAGGAAGGGTTAAGCAAGATTGTTGATTTTAAGTGAATTTTAGTCAAACTATGTTCATTAACCCATTCAGTATTAATTTACACTTTGGTTTACACTCTGTTCTGTAAATGAAATGGACATAAACATAAATAAAAACTGAAATAAAAGCAATTCGGATGGACAGAGGCTACTAAGCCGCATTGAAAGTCCTTAACTATTAAAAAATCGATTTCTGAGTGACAGATTGCACTTTTCAGGCCAAATGTGGCGAGGGGGTCGCCAAATTTTTCCAAAAACAAGAAAGGGGGTCGGTCAGATTTTGTAGACAGAAGCGGACTGACTTCTGGAAGGGGGTCACACCTTTCGGGCCTAAATAGGTGACCTGGTCACACTTGTGAGGCCCAAATGAGCGACCTGGCCCCCTTTTTGGGCCCGATAAGAGCGACCTACTCCGGAAACAATTTTTTTTTTGACCCCGAGTTAGATCCGGCTGACAGTAACTTGTACTGTGGCCAAATGGACTCGGATTTGCCTTGTGGAGGCTCGGTAGTAACTGAAAATGTAAACAAACAAGAATCTAAGCTAGATTTAACAGAAATTTAAACTAGGTTAACAGAACAGAAATAAAAACTAAAATTTTGAAAAATAAACCCAGGGATCTTGTGGGATCGACCTGGTGTGGTCGCCAGTTCTGTAGCAGGGATTTCTCCCTTGCTACAGGGCAGGAATGGCTACCTTCTGTCTATAGGATGGAAGGATAGGTTCCTGGTGATGAATGCAGAAAATGAACAGAAACAAAATATGACAGGAATGAAAAATAGCAAAGGAAGAACCCCTCTGCAAACAAGGTTAGGGTTTAAACTCCACGACCCTGCATACAACTGTTAGAACCAAAATACCTGCAAAAACATGTTAAACAATGAACCTACAAACAAACAATGGATTAGATAAAATGAAATAAACAACACAAAATAATAAGTTATACCTTCTCTTGATGGAATGGGCCACCATGTCCTAGCTTCAAGAAGCACCTCTCTTGGCAATGGGGGAGCTATGGCTCAAGGGGGAGGAAGGATGAGAGGGAGTGTGGGTGGCTTGAGAGACAAAGGGTCTCAAGGAATCCACTCGGACATCATGACAATATGCAAGGGAGAAGTGTTTTGAGAGTGACCCCCACCCCTCTATTTATAGCCTTTTTAGGGTTTTAAGCCCCTGGTCAGGGATTTAGCCCCTTTTTTGGGCTTTTATCCCCTTTCGCTCAAACTTTAGCTCCTTTTAGGGTTTTAGGATCCTTTGAGGGGTTTTAGCCCCTTTTTGGAAGTTTTAGCCCCTAGGAGAGATATTTAGGCTCTTTTTAGGGTTTTTTAAGCCCTTTTGCTCATTCTTAAGCCTTTTTGAGGGTGTGGAGGTCTAACGGGGTGAAATGAGGGTCGTGCATGGGTGTCCTTGGGTGGTGTAAGCCATGTAGAGCTGAGTGAGGGATTTTTTCGTTGAACAATATTCTTGAATCCTGAGAAGTATATTCGGTAGGCCTTTGATGTATCACTGTATCTTATGAAGATACCCTTCCTCCTAGAAGGATCGAGCTTGGTCCTTTTCTCCTTTGGGATATGTATGTACACCGGGCAACCAAATATTCACATATGGATGAATTTTGGTTTCTCTGCTAAGAAAGCCTCTTCATGAGTCTTATTGTCAAGTAGTCGATGAGGAGTATAGTTCTGTACATACTCAGTTGTTCTTGCTGCCTCCTCCCAAAGGTGCATAGGAAGATCTTGATCATGCAGCATAGCTCTTGTTGCCTCCATGATGCTTCGGTTCCTTTGTTCTGCAACCCAATTATGTTGAGGATTGTATGGAGTTCTCAACTCCCTCTTAATCCTAGACTCTCTGCAAAGTTACTATAATTCTTATAAAGTGAACTCTCTACCATTATCTAATCATAGAGTCTTGATCTTCCTATCTTTTTGGTTCTCGACCAAGGCTTTATATTCCTTGAACTTACTGAAAAATTCACTTTTCCCTTTCAAGAAAAATATCCAATTCTTACGTGATAAATCATCTATAAAGGAAACATAGTACACATACTTGCTTAATGAACTGGAGGACATAACTCCACATACATCTAAATGTACTATCTCTAGTATTCCTTAATCCTTGCTCTCACTTCTAGGAAATGTCTTCTTCACATTCTTTCCTTGTGCACATCCTTTGGAAATGCCTTCATGCTTTTCCTGGATATCTGGCAGTCCTGAGACTGCTTTGCTTGCCATCGGTAGTGCCCTGTATTGCACATGTGAAATCCTTTTGTGCCATTGTTCACTTGGTTCAATCAATTCATGAACCAGTGCTTGTTCAGGATGTCCCTTTAGCTTGTACAAGCCTCCATCTTCTTTTCCAATCACTATTGCATCCGCTATTGTCTTTCCTCTGGTCCACATAAGAACTTGGCCATCGACAAAAGAAACCCTAATCCCTTTTGCATCTAGTGCAGAATGGAGCAAAGATTCTTCTTCAATACTGGAACATATAGCACATCCTTCATCTTCAAGGATTTACCGGAGTCAAGCTTGTATGAATCTTCTCCACTCCCTTTTATGGGGTATTTGTAATCATCCTCAAGTTTCAGCTTGTGTGGTGACTCATGTTCAAGTATATTAACGAACGATTCCAATCACTGCTCTTCATGTGAGAGAGTGTCCGTACGTTCTGTAGTTAGCACATACTCTTCATCTGAATCATCCTTCTCCCATCTAAATCTTTTGTTTGTTGGTTCATTATCTTCGACAACATGAGCATGGCGTCTCCTTTTCATGATGGGACAATGTATTGCAAAGTGTCCCTTTTCATCAGAACTATAACATCCAACATTTGAAGTATCTCTTTTGGTCTTCTTTGGTTTCTTGTCCTTCTTCTTGTTGTGATGAAATTTTTCCTTCTTCTCCTTCTTGAAGTTCTTCTTGGTGTGAACTGTGAGAGCTTGATCGTTAGTTGCTGCCATCTTTTCTTCTCTTGTAACAAGTCTAGCTTCTTCTTGCACACATTCTTCTTGAAGCCTGCTGAAAGAGATCAACCTCCTTCTTGCACAAATTCCTTAAATGAATGAGTCCCATGATCTAGGGAGACCATTCAAGGTAGTCATTACGATTTCTCCTTCTTTGAAATTTTCTTCAACCTCTTCAAGTTGTTCTTTGATTTGAGCAACCCTTGTGAAGTAAGGATGCATAGTCTCAGAGTTTTGTATCTTCACATTCTTCAATTGGTTCCTCAAAGTCATTTTTTGGTTGATGTTCTTCCCCTTCTAACATCTTTGTCAAAGCATCATATACTTATTTCAGTGTCTTGAATGAAGACACATGGGGGATGAGGTGATCCTTAAAAGAATCTGCAATGATTCTCTTAGCCTTAAGCATGTTTCTCTTATGAGCAGCCTTAGCCTCATCTCTTTCTGGTTCTAGAACTTCTCCATTGATGAACTAATCCAAATCATTGTCTTCAAGGATCAGGGAGATTTTGTACTTCCATGCTTAGAATTTATCATCCCCTCCAAGCTTGTCCTTAAGTTGAGTATGATGAGTCATCTTTTCAAATGAGAATCTCAAATGGAAATAGCAAAGATTTAGATCTTACTGATTTGAGGTGTCTGACCTAGTTCTGGAGTTGGATGACCTATGGTTTGTCAGGGAAACCCTAATATTCCAAACTTGGAGTTTGGGAATTTTGTTTGGACATAAATATTTGCCTCCTTGAGGTGATTTGCTTAGCTAGGTCACTTTCTGAAAACTAAGGTAAGAAGCCTCCAAAACTTGATTCCCTAGTTTCTCCCGGCACTAGTGACAAGGTAACAAATGAAACTTCTCCAATACAAAAACTGTCTCCACCAAAATTTGCGCCCTACTCAGGAGAGTTAGCCTATCCCTCTTTTCTTGATTATCTATGGAGAGAACACCTTGAACAAGGAAGCCCTAGTTTCCGCAGCTCCGTAGTGCCTTATTTCAGAAAGGCTCTGATACCATGTTAATGTTTCTTTATATTTGATCAAATTATCTAGGATTTCTATTTGAAAGAATAACAAGTACTGCAAGATGCTTAAGATATAAAATATACACGAGACACAAAGATTTTCACCAGGGAAACCATAAAGGATAAAACTCCGCAAACTTCTTCAAAATAGTATTACGATCAAAAGCAGTAATAAGAAGTATTCGATGGCTATCTTTCTCTCCTCCCTTTTATCTCTCTCTCTCTCTCTCATGCGAACTTGAGAGTGTGAGGTGTGTATAAATGAGGGATAGCACCTCCCTATTTATACCTCCTTATTTATACCCTGACCAAACATAAGACTGGGGCCCACATGTATTCCCTGATAGGGTCGAATTCTCTTAGAGAGGCTCCAAATACACATGACATGATGTTACATTGGGGACTATTGCCCCGACTTACAACAGAGGTTGTACCCCAAGGTATAGACACAATTAAGACATCCTGTAAGGGGGTAAACACATCCCCAATGGGGGTACAATAACATACAATGGTAATATACATTAGATAATCTTCCAAAGTTACAAAAACATCAACACTTAGTAGGTGCTTTGTTGCACAAGCTAATGTGAAAACACCAACTACACTAATCAAATACAATAGAAAGATACCCAAGTCTACTTTCCAACAAAACACCACTTGAGAGCCAAGTCCACCCAATAAGGTTAGCAAGGGTAATATTATGGCATTTTGACATGGAATACATACTAAGGCATATGCCACCAACACACATTAATTCTCATTGAAGCATCCCAATATATGGGATAATTACATAGTTTGTCAACCATCCTCATTTACGCAAAGAAAACAATGTCATTAATTAAACACAGAGCACGATGATTGAGGAAAAGTAACAATAACAATGACTACAATACTAACAACTACAATCTTTGCAACAACAAAAATCTACTCCATACTTGACCCAAAACAACAATCCTATGACTAACCTCTTTATGCCTCCCATATGCTTAGATTGTCCATTGAGACCTTAGTTGTCCCATACTAAAAGGTATGAGTTCCCCCCTACTTAAGAAGCTTTAGCTTATAACCACACCTTCTAATGTTCCTCACCTTCATCTGGCCCTGTGTTCTTCATTCAACTTTTGAGAGGTTTTCTCTTGAATCTTTTGATCATGTTTTTGGATATGACTATACGTTTATGTTATGGTAGTAATATGAGTTTGCATTATTTATTTATTTATGGGGATGGTCAGATCTTTGGGGTATCCATAATGGTGGGAAACAACCTTCAAGTTTTGTGATGACCAAATGACCATTGTTTTTTAACTTTTTTCTAAAAATAAGAATTGTCGTGGGCCACCCTTGTAGCAATGAAGATGGGTTTCAACATTTGTGGCATTCCAGGAAATCTGGTTTGTGATATTCTAAACTAATTTTATAAGTTGGTGTATGTGTCCTAGTTGATGATTGGTTACATAATGATCTAACTAAATGGAAAAAATGCTTGGTGAAGAGTGTTCCATGTAGCAATATTATAGAATGTCTAGCTTTCCTATAGAGTCCAATATGCACAATTAATAATTGAAATCTATGTTTGTCATGATAGCTTGGTTTGCATAACAATTTATCCACAATGAGTCCATTTCATGGTTTTAATGAATCTTGACAAGATATACGCCAAAGGGTTAGTGGTTTTCCATGGTCAATTAATTACAACATGAGTATAGAGATTTGTAATGTGAATGGCTGATATTGTTAAGATCTAATTGATTGATGTTATAAGACAATGAAAGAAACATTCGATTAGTTAACAGGCACATTTATTTAATCATGACTAGAGGTTAACCTCCATTGAGTGATGTTGTATCACAAATAGATAAATAATAATTCTTGAGAAACATATTGAAATTCAAAATACTGAAAGCACCACTCATATAGGTATCCACTTTGGTTTTAGACATGCTTATGAATATGTCCTTCACGTCTTTTGACATAGTGATGGATTTGAATATACTCTTCAATGCAATCACATGATTTGTTGCATTCATATCTAAGGAGGTGATTGACATCCACCAAAGACAACTTCAGCTAAGTCGACTAATAGTTTGGAAGGAGTAGGTTGTTCCCATTCCATAAGGAGTGACAACACTTAATCAATATGAAGCTGTGGAGTTCCATGTTTATTTAGATTTAGAGGAGTTCAATGTTTTGAGTACACAAAGTCAAAATACAATTATGTTTGGTGAAAGCTCAAATAGGCTGTTAGCTTCAAGGTTTTTGAGAAATGAGTGTGTTCTTCTGCATCTATATCCAGGTGGTGACATCATCGCACTAAAGTAATTATGTGAGAAAGTACTTCAAATCATCAACAATAAGATGATATCTTCTTGAGTGATTCAAGTCATCGAGGAAGCTACCCTCCACAAAAATCTTGTAAGAACCATTAAGCAACAAGGGATATTTTAAAGCATAATTCATGAATTAGAAAGATAGAATGTTTATTATGAGTTAAGATGAGCTAATACTAAGTCTATAGTTGAAAGTGCAAATTTTCCCAAAGAAAAACAATTCTAGGAAACACTTTCACTTCTAAGTAATTATTCTTAAAAACTAGATATTTCTTGAGCATAATTATTATGTTGCTTTGTTTTGAAAAGTCAAAGCTCATATGACTAATTGAATTCCTAAAAGTTGAAAAGACTTGGAAACTAAATAGTATGTTGGGAAGTTGGAAGGCCAACAATCAATCTTGTTTTTTTTAAAATACAAGTTAGTAAGTAGGAATAAGAGGTCAAAACTTTTGTATGGTAACCATCTTAGAACATAGCTCTAAGGAGCTACTATCATTCATTTGAATAAACTTCAAGCTAGTAATTCATGGATGGAAGTTCTCTTGCATCACATATTATTTCTATTGTATTCCAATGAGTCTACATCAAGGAATGCTTTCATTATTCATCTTATTGCTGTCATTAATTGCTAACTAATTTGTTTTAGAAAAAAGATTGAATTAAATCGTTTACATTGAACTTGTATCTCTAATCAATTATAAGATATTGCATTGATTTATGTGTTATCATGTAGGCATGCTCCTTCATATATGTAATGTCAAGTTTGAATTTTAACTTTTACTTCATTCACTTATAGTTTATGATTCTCTTTCTTCATTCTTACTTCTTGCAACTTAAATTAAAAGTATTAAATATCATAAACTTGTAAACTGAATCTAAAAGTAAATGTCGCAAACCACTTAGTATTAGTGTTTTAAGCCACACCAAAATGAAATTTCTCACGGATTGGGTTCCTTGATTACTTGATCAAATGGTAGAAGCAAAAGTGAAAGAAAATAATCGCACCCTACACTATCGTATGCTATGCAAGAATGAGAAACCTGGACTAAAATATAACAGGAAAATCATGTAATAAAGAATGTATTTGTTTGTATTAATAATGAAAAGGAGGAGAATATATTACAACATCTTGGTATTGATTGAAGAAAAGGGAGACTCCACAATAAACATAAGGGATGGTTCTTCTTCTCCTCTATTGCTCCACTCCAAGTTGATGATGGTTTAGTATGGACTCCTATGGTATAAGAAAGATGACAAATGTGGAGGTTCTTTCTCTTTGGAGGAAATCCAACATCATAACCTAGTGTTGGGTTTAATGTTATTGTGAAACACCATGAGGGATTTGTTTATAGGAAATGATGTGGACATCTCTTAGAACTAAATCCAATGTGAACAATCCCTTTTCATTTATGAAGTAGTGGGATATCGATAGGTATTGGAGACCAAATAAAAGGCTATTTTTAGGATGACAGATTGGTGATGTCCATTTTCCCAATGCACACTTTTGGAAAGTGAACAATGTTGATGGATTAACCTTTTTTGTTTTATGACCACTTTGGAATTTTTTAGGGAAAAAAATCAACAAGTTCACATATTTTTATCCAAATTTTGTGAATTGACTTTCATGGTTAAAATTGAATTTTAGGTTAGTTTTTGGTCACAATATTGCTATGAATTTGGGTCATGAACTTTTTTGAAAAAAGTGTGAACTAACTAATTGATTTTTTTGGATAGAGCTTAGACTCTTTTTGTGTACACACACACAATGCATGTATGCATATACATATATATACATGTATACATGGATATGGTGGTCATGCTATTTATCATGCATGATTTGATTTATTTATTAATCATGAATGATATGCCTATCTAGAATTTAATTTGCATTGCTATCCATGAAACTATTGAGACTCCTAGATCTCTTTCAAAATGTGTAACCAATTGTCTAGTTTGTATATATTTTCTAAAGAGACGAGGATCACATACTCGATATAAAATTTATTCAAATATGAGAAAAGAAGATGAGAATCAAGATGAAATTGAAGGTGACAAATACACAATTGGAGCACATCGCACGAAGGCTAATCATAAAATCATATTTCGCCTAATTATTGGTGGCAACACCAACATATAGACAACTAACATGGAGGAGGAAATGTGGTGGGGAATAAATGGCCCAAGTTTCGAAGGTGAGGTTTTGAGTGTATTGACTTGTGTCAATAGCATAATCAATGTAATATAGGGGGTGTTGAGTCATTTGAAAAGGTTAAGAAGACAAACCATAAGGACCATATTAATACAGTTGCAGAAGGATGTATAAAATAACTATAATACAAAGAGGGAAAGGGTGTTACTCCTATGAATATAATTTATTCGATTATAACCCATTACTAGGGTTTCTAAGGAGTTGGTCATTTGTATAGGTGAGTAAAATATACCCCATTTCCCTAACATAATTTGATGATATAAGGGACCTTCCACAAAGAATTAAACTTTCCTTGAACAAGTTTACCATGAGCTTGATTCTAAATGAGGACATCATGGAAATTATGATTGTAATGGGATTTAGAGAATTTATTGGCACTTAAATTTGTTGGAAAATGGTGTGGCAATCCTTTTCAACTTGTTCCAAAGTGATAAGTCATTATTCCTAAGTGGAGGTGCTTGGTCAAAGCTTGATGGATAAATGTAGGGAATGGATTTGAGACTTAATAGGTAAAAATAAATCCACGCTAGTATGCATAAAACAAAATGGTGTAAAGTTGGTTGCAATTTTAATTGATGTTCGATAGGCCCATAGAGCAGGGAAATCACGAGATGCTACTTTGATTTGTGCTTATCAAATTTCTATTGGAGCATGGTTTTGAGGATTTTGTTCATAGAATCAACTTATCTATTCCCTTGCAGGAATATGAGGATAGAAATTAGTGCTCCAATCTCAAATGCAAAGAAATTCCTTTCCAACCAATGTATTTGAAGTGTGTGTCGTGATTAGAGAGCAGTTGTTTTGTCAAACCAAATCGAGCAATAACATGGTTAAATAAAAATGTGTTTCCATGCTGATGATATTATTTTATGTTGGCAATGGCCTAAACTTATTTAGTGAAATCATTGATGACCACATCAATGTATTTATGATCATTTATTGGCATGGGTTTACACTCCATGAAATCTATGGCCCATTTGAAAAATGGACCAATGAAGATGATAGGGTGTAGTGGGGTAGGCATTTCTCTTGACTTTGGGAAAATAGTTGATAGTTTTGGCAATGCTTCACTGCCTAGGTAACCATAAAATAACGCAGGCAAAAAATAATTGACACAAAATATTTTCTAGGTAGTGGCCATACTAGAAAGGTGGCGTCTAGACGCTCTATTATGAAAACCATTTAAAACTTCTTTGGCCTCTTCAAAAGTTAGAAATTGATGGAGAATAGTGTCAATTCCCCATTGATATAGGACATCACCTATAAGGAGGTAATGAAGAGATTGATGAAAAATTTGTTGCCGATCATGTCAGGAGATAAGAGAGCCAATCTTTTAGTGCATAAATAAACAAGTATGTTCCCATACCAAGGATTTCAATAATATATGGTAAACACATATTTATATAACATATCATTATTTACAGGGAGACTGACTACGCCAATTGGAAGCTTTGAAATGAACTCAACCAATGCCAAAGCCTTTTTGCATTTGGGAGGAGAAAATACAAGGTCATATTCTTGGAGTATAATAGTGCATCAAGGTAATTTTTTCGATTAAGGATACACCTACTTGAGATATATAACACATGATTTGAGTTTGTGATGAATTTTGTCTTGCTAGTAAGGACATGGTTATAAGATAACGGGGGTCCAAACATAATCTTGTTCACATAGTAAATGACATGTTCCATACAATATTCACCTTCTTTTATGAATACTATACTAATGATGAAAGGAGATGTCGAAATGCAAAGGATGTAATCCCGAGTATGGTAACCAAGTTTGATGTTGGTGTTTTATCACCAACCCATGCCAAAATGAACTTACTCAAGGTTTGAGTTTCTAGAGTAATTTATCAAATAATAAAATAAAAATACAAAAAATAATCACATTCTACACTATTAGATGTTATGCAAGAATAGGAAATATGGACTAAAACATAGCAAGCAAAGCATACAATAAAGAATGAATTTTTGTTGTCAATATTGTGATTGCATTTGGATCTTTTTCTCCTGGATGTCCCCCCCTTGAAGAGGAAAGTGAACATAGCTCTATATTTTGAACATCTTTCATGCATGTGCATTTCTTTCTAGTTTTATCTAGTGTTTTTTTATTTGATATGAAATTATGGGTTTAATTATCGAACAAGTGGCACTAGATCTTTCTTTGGCCAAAGAGGAAGAATTTTTAATCTCGGGGTTTTGCTTCTTCAAACAATTTTTCTTGGCATGTTTACTCCAAATTGTTTTCTACGAGGTTTTGGGGTCTAAATTTTTTAGGTTGTAGTGAGAACTTACAAAGGTAATGTGTATCGAAATTTTAGCTTCTGTATGGATATACTATTGGAGGTACGCTATGTGTAAGTTAGTGTTTTTGACAAGTCCAAAAGATTGGTTTCCTTCAAACGAGTAATTTTAGCATGATCTTTCCAAAAAAAATTCAGTTAAGTTTCAAGGTCTAAAATTTTAAAGTTTCAATGAAAACATCAGGAAGTAACTCATGTAAAAATTTCAACTTAAGGGTCACAGTATTTTTGGAGATACACTCTATGTAAGTTAAGGTTTTTTACTAGACCAAAAAATCTACCTTAAAGAAATGTTATGGGTAAAACTATTATATTTGAAGTTGTAAATATCAAAATTGACTACCACCAATTTCATTGGAAACAAGACAAACCATAGTGTTTTTATACAAATTTCATTTTCATATCTATAATATTAAATGCGTAGTTGGTTGTACAAGTTTGATCTTCTATGAGGGCTAAAATTAGCAAGTTTTGGGAAAATTACCCTAGTATTTTTTTTCTTCAGTACATCAATATTCATAAAACCTATGGTATTATAGAGTAGACATATTAGGATACTATAAAATTTTTTATAGATTTTGAAGAATAATAATTTAAGAGTTACAAAATCTTTAATACCATCTCCAATTCAAAGTTTTACAAGGAGTTGTGCTTAGTTCAAAATTTTAGTCTTAAATCCTACGTTGAAAATTAAGTTATTTCTTGATGACTGTAGAGCTCTATATAAGGTTGATGAGCTCCTAAATGTTTTAATTTATTTCAGAGAGGTGTTCAGACATACCCAAAGAACATAGATATTTGTCATTTGGTGGGTATACATGTGATTGGGGAAGCATATACGTAAAAATACGAGTGGTATGAAGTAACATTGTTGGACACCCTTGTAACCTCTGTTGGCACCCCTTAGTAATACCGCATCAAACAACACTTGTGTACAAAATTTAACTTCCATATACCCTTGGGTATATTTAAATACCCCTAGGTATACCTGGAACTAGCTTTATATAAACTAGTCGACCATGTTGTTGTTATATTACATCAAGAACAAAATTCGAGGAGATCACTCTCTAGTACCTAGGTAGTTGAATAATATTTCCAAGGGCATGATCATGCCTCCTTAGTTAGTGCCCTAATATTTTTAGTTGAGGACTACTGTTCGACTCTACATGTATATAAAATATCTATAACATCCAATAATCCCTCATCTTTGAGACCTTGTAAACCTGCCCAACCGTTCCATGGTGGATGTGTCCTCCTCCCTATAGACCACCTTGAAAAAACCTCGACAACATGAACACATTATCTAATGCGAGGAAGAATGAAACCCTAAAATAACAATACGAGACTTTTTAGGAAAAAAATTAGGAAAATAATGACTGATACATGAGAGAGAATTGACAACTTCGAGAGGAAGTCCACAACCTAGATTAGAAGTTGGATCAGAAATGAGTAGGTATATGTGAAGCACTATCTTGATTGACAACTCGTGGAATCTCAAAATAAATATCCTAGATTGCACAACACAACCACACCAAGAAGCGACATCTCAGTCAAGACTATTTAGTCACCAATAACCCCTTTTGGATCTTCATAACCATAAACCACTTTCCATGGATAATAACACCTAGAACCATTTTCCTAAAGTGGAATTCAATAAGTTTGACGGTTCTAACTAGTTAGGATGGGTCGCTTAGGTCGAACATTACTTTGTTTTTTATGGCATTACTAATGACATGATGAAATTTAGGGTGGGAGTATTGTAATTGGATCCATAATGATGACAACGGTGGGAGTGCCATAAAAAATCCTATGGGGGCTACATCACCTTGAGTTTGTTTGTTAAATCTATCCATAACCATTATGATCCAAATACCCACTATTTGGTGTGTCTTACCAAGTCATATCAAATCCACCAATTTCTAGAGCATCTTGGATGTCTTTATTGATTAATTCGACCTGGCCATTTATGCCATGGCCAGGAAGATGTACTGACTAGATGACACCTGGCCATTTATGCCATGGCCAGGAAGATGTACTGAGTATATGACACATGTAATTTCCTTCCAAAGTATATTATGCACCTTCAAGATCTTGCCAACTAGATTAATTCTTGCCTAATTGCCTTGGATTGATTGTACTAGACCATTAGGGTAGATAACACCCTCTTATTATATTTAATCGTGTTTAATCACATCAATGACAATGGCACCTTTTAACATCAAAATTATCATATATTTCATTTTAAGGTTTCATATAATTTATAAGCTTCCTACTTCACATAATTAATAGCATGTTATCCAACACCATTCCCATGCCCATAACTAGTGATAATAGATTTGCAGCACTGCATAAAACCTAAACATGTGTATTGAGCTTCTCTCTCATTGGTTTGAAGACTTCTACCGAGTTCAAGACAAATATTATATGTTAAGAACCAAATTCCCAAAATATCATAATAATAGGAAGAAAGAGTAACTCAATGCCTTGAGAATGAAATAAAGAAATGCATAAGAAGCCTCTTTTAGTGGGTAACCTCCTTTTGCAATGTATCCAAATGAACAAGACAAGTCGATCTCTAAAACTAGGTCTCCTTGATATGTATTGGAGACAAAGGGTATCATTACAATTAAGTTTTAGCCAACCATACAATTACAATTAAGGTAATATTTGACCAATAAATATAATATTAATATAATAATACAAATGTAATGTTGCAATATGTAGGACTTAACATTCCCCCTCCCTTCAAATAGTATTGACCTCAACACTTAATTATTTGTGGATGCTTCTGTATAAAGAGGTAATCATCCCATGCCCCATCTTTTACTGGAAAGTTCTTCTACTTGATGAGGTACTTAGTGTAACTTCCCCGACCCTCTGACCAGCGAAGAGGACGCTACTAACACCAAACATACGGGAAAATAGCCCCATGAATGTGAATAGGCATATGATGTTGAAATAAAAAGCCTAAAAATAATACATACTAAGATGCATAATCCTCCATATATATAGCGGAAGCAAACATACATTCATTCAAGCGTGCCACATGTTCATCATATTCATCAATCATTAAAAATAAATGCAGAGGTAAAATAGACATGAATACTCATCTGATAAGAACTCGTCCCGCAACCAGCTATGTCGCTGCAACGTTCCACCCAACCATAGGCCGGCGTGCTCATCAATATCTCAGCAACACTGCCACCCCTGTGTTGGGCATGATTCCTCAAGGAATAAGGGTCAAGCAGGCTTACACATAGCCAAGGCACACCAATTAGCCAAGCCCACACAGTAGGGTTTATCAGGCCGTCAAGGAGCTAGGAAAAGCTAAATGCTAAGCTGGTGGCCTCAAACACCAGTTTTCTCAGGAAATCCTAGCCTCTAATCCTACTCTCAATAGTCCAAAGACCAACCACTACATGCCGCTGTAAAACAAATAGCTCACAGCTCTGTGAAGAAGATGAAGACTACAGGGTGACAACCCCAAACAAAAGGGTGAACGCGGCTCTAGTCCACAAGACAACTCAGAGTTGTTCTTGGCCTTAGCGTGGCTAAAAAAACTCAGCAGTAACCCCCAAAAGGTTCTTGTATACACAACAACCCAACCTAGGGTAAATCAATAGTCCCAACTTCACAATGAAATGATGGCAACAATCTACAGTTCGCAATGGACAAGAAACCAAACTCCCAGCAAGGACAAGGGAAACATAGACCCACAACAAAACCCCAAAAGGATGTTTGCACACGCAACAACCCAACCAGGAATAGATCAACAGCTCAATCTCATAAAGAAACAACAGGAAAAACACGCAGTCTGCAGATGGGGAAGGAACCGATTCTCTATCTGCATGTGAGGGAAAAAGACATAGCCAAAGAAAAACTGTGACTGAAAAACACAGAAGGTACCCATAGCACATAAATCTCACTGCAGTCGCTGGGAAAACATACACGGATCAAGAATGGAAAATACCAGACTTCCAAACTCTGCGTGAGAGACAAAACGCAACCCATAGAACTATGGATGCAATTACAGACACAATTTCAATGATGGGAAGAACAAAACATTAAGAAATCTTCCAATGGTGGAAAAAGACACCCTCTCTACATGATCAGAGGAGAGAAAACAATCCCCCAGCCCTCGAACTCATGAGGCAGAGGAGAACCAACATCCCCGCAGGCCAACAATCTTTGCGGAAAAAGGGTAGGCGAGCCCAAACAAAGGGACATGGAACCTTTTATCTCAACCTACATGAGAGGAGATGAACAGACTCGCAATCAACCTAGTGGGCAGACCATCCACTACCCAGAAGGCACGTCGTGGAGAGTGGGTGCAGGTGTGAGTGTGGTGGTGGTTTTCCTTGCCAGCAAGTAGATGCCCCCAACTAACAATAGAACAATAGGGTGGTGACACATGGCTAACTCCCAATGGCCCCCAGGGTTAGACAATCCCCCCCTTACAGTTGGGAATCACACCCTTTTCATTTAACGTTGCACTGTCGTAGCTGGCTGTAGGTTTAATTAAATTGATGTGCGTTTTTACATGATGCCAAAGCTATAATGTGCCAGATAGCACGATATACCATCGGCAACGATCCCTATTGTCGAAACATAACACAGCCGAATCGATGGTGGGGGTTTTGCCTTTAGCTCCTCACCATGATTAATTACAAAATATACATCATGTACCCTTTAATGTAAACGGGGTCAAAACCAGGGTGTTACAATCCCCTCCCCCTTGGAATAACACCGTCCTCGGTGTTCCAATACATATACAATTTGCACATCAAAATTTCAAAATTTTGTAGACCTGTCCCATGTTCAATTATCTACTTTGAATGTTCAGGACCAAGCCCCTCGGCTTCCCAAAACTTCTCTTGTTGGTTCTCAGCTCTTGGCTTATCCTGAAGCCTAGGAACTTTGTGGCTACCGCCCTCTTTATGTTCCCTTGTTGGACATTACCGACATAAATGATGTCCTCCGCATTCCTAGCATTTCACTGGCTGCTTCATCTTTACCTGCTCAATTTTCTTTGACTCTTCATGCTTGGACCATTTCTTAATGGATCACTTGGACGAATGTCCCCTCATTGATCCACCTTCATTTCCTTTGCCGATTGCTCCCAGAAGGCTTTTCACCTCCCTTTTCAAACCAATAGAGTCTTGCAAAATCTGGTGGTTCATTTCATTCCGCCTTTTCTGTATCTTAAGCATCTCTCCAAGATTCTTTTGGGTCCTGGCAATCGTTTGAAGGATACTTCCAGCCAAGTCCAACAACTTTTGGTCTGCTGCCATGATCAATGTGCACCACTGGATTTCACCTTTCTCACCTATGAAATGCATCATTGAATTATGTTAGACCAAGCATAATATAGGCATTAATATCAGTCATTTAATTGCCCAATTGGCATGACAGTCCAAGCCTCATCAAGGAGACTTTCATATTTTTCATGCCTTCCCAACAGGCACACGAGCTCATTCATGTCCATTCTTGGGTAGGGAACTAACCATTCCAGCATTCACAATTTACTTTAAGCAAATACACACATTCTATTTTCAGTCATACATGCATTCAACAACCTTTTGTTTTCACAATGCATAAACACACACACACACACATATATATAATAAAAAAGCAAGAGAGAGCAGCAATAGTTTTTTCCCCCCTTTGTTTTGTTCCATCCTGGAACCCACACCACCACTGTGGATTTTCGTGCTCTCAGCCTCTTTCACTTCACCGTGAATGCTGGACCAATCCCTCTTGGTCATGACACTTAGTGTCTCTGGTCTATTTTAGACCTCTCAACCATGGAGCCTCCCCACATGGCTTGTCTCGGCTGCTAGGACCTTCACAGTCTTACTAGAACCTTTTTCATTACCGCTCATTCTGAGCTCTTCAGGACAGTCACATGTCCACATGCACCCCTAGTATGCTCTCATAGTCCTCGCTCCTAGTGATACCTATTTTCAAACATTGAATAGATTCACATGTTTAGTTTATTCTCATCGGTTTTATCTCTAGAAGAAGAGCTTAAAACATCATAACCAAATCATATACACATGTATATTCATAAGCAAAATATTGCAAAATAATCAATACTTATCTGTATTACGCGTTTCCTTGCTGGTCCACAAGATCCTGCTTTGCTTTGCAAACCTTGGGATTGCCTATGGACTGGGATGTTAGTTTAGCACGTAGGCTGCTTCACAACATCCTTTTATATATATATTAGGCACAGTCAATCCAACCCTCGTTGGGTTTATCAGACCGTCAACAAATCGCCTGTACTTATATCAACAATAAATATATATATATCAGGCACAATCAAGCCAACCCTCGTTGGGTTTATCATACCATCAACAAATCGCCTGTACTTATATCAACAACCAATCATCAGCCAAGCCAACCCTCGTTGGGTTTATTAGGCCATCAACAACAACGCATGCCCTCATATCAACCATAACGACCATTTTCCATATCACCCAAGA
Organism: Pseudotsuga menziesii; assembly: GCA_001517045.1. Classification (NCBI taxonomy): domain Eukaryota; kingdom Viridiplantae; phylum Streptophyta; class Pinopsida; order Pinales; family Pinaceae; genus Pseudotsuga; species Pseudotsuga menziesii. The sequence continues at coordinate 35,997 of LPNX011205172.1, forward strand.
GACCACACTGTAAACTACATTTGCTTATCCTGACAACACAAGCAATATAAGCATATTCATTAGCGTTATTGCTCTAAAATTGTAACCATATTTCACACCATTCACTGTCAAGTATTGAGACAATAGGAGTGTGTCCACTCCCTAGGGTGTAATCAATATTGAAAAATCCTTCCATGATCTGACATCGAAAAAGTGTGCACCCTTGTCCGGTGTGTATCATGTAGGCCCTATTCATACTCAAGCAATCGGTCCTAATGGAAATAAAATCAAAACATGTTCTGCATAAGAAATTTTAACAATCTAATATGCATATTCTTAGCTAGGGTCATAGAAGACTTATCCATTTGCCGAGGCAGTATTCCTTTGTTAAGGAGGAATGGGGGCTCCCTTCTCTGAGTTGACAGTCCCTCGGTTTGCCGTCCCAATTCCTTCTTATATTTCATATCCACACATGTCTTACCGACATAATCTATACCATCTCACTCGTGTTGCTTACCAAACATGTAGTGCAGATGAGACATTTCCAAAATGTCCAATGGAGTTTCCCTCGAAACCCATTTCAAGATAAGGGAAAACCTTCCCATGAAGTTTGGCTCCTGCAGGCCAGCACACATGATCTTCTTGTAGTGTGCACCCCTGGCACATTCAACAAATAGCCAAATAGTCAATCATTATCTGATAATACAATCCAAATTGATTGTCCATAACCAAGCAAATGACATTAGTAATTAAATTCAATAGGAATCGCAACTTTGTTTACTACAGAAATTGATTTGCTTGGCAATGAGGTGATCCTCAATTGTGGGTCTCTTGTGAGCAGCACCATCATATCCATTATGATTTTATGCTTACTAGCATAACATGGACACCCACTTACAATGTGTCCTCCTGACACAATGCTATGCAAGCCAATAGTGATTAGTAGTTGTCAACAATTTCTCAAATCTGAAATTTACAAATTCAAATTTACAACTCATTATGCATACAAACTATTATCACAGCCATGAGACTCTTCTCATGAGGTTTGGCTCTTTCACATGGTAGATTCTGGCCTTTGTCATGGTCTTACCCATTTTTCCATATCCCAAACAATCTACCTGAAACCTAAACTTCAATCAGCCAAACATTTGGTAAGTCTTGAAGCCTATAACTTTTTCCATTGCTACAACAATCACTGAAGCATTTTCAAAATTTATAAAATTCAAACATTTCCAGCTGTTAATCACATCAATATTACGAAAACTCATTTACTTCACGCAATCATTATCATACTTTAAATTACAGGGTACAGTCACATCATTCATGTAATTTAAATGAAATGTTTAGATACTCCTTACTTCACAAGCGTATCATTCGTACCACCTTGCTCTTTCATAGAGCATTTCCGACAGCCAATTGATCATGACTACCCTCTTCATGCACTTACTATCCTGCATTCATAACAACTTTTGAAATGGTTCTTGAATTGTCATCAATTCATCATTTCAGCCATTAGTTATTCATAATATCACATGCACTTATCTCAATGCATTCATGCAATGCATCACAACATTTGCACCTATACTTATGCAATCAGTCACTCACACCCTTCATATGCATCCATTCAATGCATAACTACAAGATTCATAAAATCTTTTAATGCATATCCATTCAATGCTACCTTGCATTGATTCAGGAATACTATGCATTCGACATACCATGCATGGCCTAACCATGACTACTTCATATAGGATGCATCACTATAATCAAGATCATCAGTACTTACTTTCTTTGGGCTACTAAGCTCAATCAACATATACATGCATGACACATTTCTATATGAATGTAGTATAACATTCAAATATCCACATGGTATGAGGTCTCTTACCTTTACCACTCCATGGAATTTTTCATAGTCAAACTCTTACCTTCATGGGTCCTACTTACACCCTTGGCATTACCAGTTTGGTTGGTCCTTTGCAGGAGATTGCATAATTTGCTCACCAACTTAGGATTATGGACTTGTTTCCTTATCCCTTTCTCCAGAGGGTTGCTAGTCACATTTGTCAGCATCAACAACATATTCAGCCAAGTCCATGTTGTCGTTGGTTTTCTCACTAATGCCAACACTAATGCAATAACTATCATTAGTGGTTCATTATAAATGTATAATCCTCAATATCCTATGTATGCAAAGCATACCCTCAAAAACTTATGAAATGTAGTTATAATCAGCAAGATAGGGTTTAAGGAAACTTCCCTTTTCAAGTCCCACATCATTGCGTGGAGCTCCTCTTCCACACAACAGCTGGTTTGACTTCATGGTCTTGCTACCTCTAGGCATGCAATTTCCCAGATTTGTCCATTTTGACAGCAACACATTTCTCTTTCAAGCAATCACTAGCACTTTGCTGCTCCACACTCAAATTCTGGTGACTCTCCTTTGTTCCCTGCTGGATAAGATTTCCAATGCCTATCCACATGCTTCATTCTAACCTCGGGTGTGAAAACCACACCACTTCTAGAATGATGGCAAAACATACAACTATATTTGGTCGGGAATGTTAACTTCAGTCACCTGGAATTTTCTTCCTTTTCAGCCCTGTGATCCACTGACAGTCTGCTAAAATCCACTGAAAACCTGCTGAAAGACAGTCGAAAATTGCATGAAAATCACTAAGAATTTCCTTTGAAAAAAAATACTAAATCTTTTTAGGCCCAATCGACCCTTCCTCCAACTAACTTTCCGACATTGCGGTGGTCAAAACAACTACACTTCCGATCTGCATTGGTGAGCAGATCATCTGTTGATCGGGTGCACAGTATCTTGAGCATCAGCAATAGCAGAAAGTGTTCTTACTTCGGTTTCCATGGGAAAATGTCTAGACTTTCGATCGACGATGTGAACTACTGCTCATCGGGCACGTAGTGCTTTGGGCAGCCGCAACGGTGGGTTTACAATCTTCCTTTTCCTTTTGATCGATGATCTGAACCTTAATACTTCTCTGATGACCTTATACAAAAATATTGAAAACTTTCCAACATTTTCTTCGACGGCTGAAACTTCTAAATTGAAGCTGTATCGGCCCTGCAGTGGTCTATCATCCTGAACTTCATCGGGGATAGCATAGGCTAACCTATTGCGTCGGCGGCCAGGTGCCCTATGCATCGGACGATTAGTCATCAAGCCTTCCACAATGGTGGCCCACAATCAAACTAAGTCTTCCGCAACTCTTGACTTTGTCGGCGGTCAGAGCCTCTAGAGACCCCGGCATCGGCGCTCGGATGCACTCCCCATTGGGTGGTTAGTCTTCTTGATTTCTGCAATGGCGGACGTTCAACAAAATTTGACGTAGCTCATCGGTGACCGCATCTTCTGATCATCGGCGATGTGATCAAATAACCATCGTCAATGGTCGATGGTTCCATGACTTAGAAAAAAATTTGAATTTTTTTTTCTCTTTCGCTGATTCATTTAATTGTCGGTCGGTGGTAGCTTCCTTTATATTCCACCGATTCTGTCGGCTCTATCTTCCCTTATACGTCACCGCATCAACTAACAACCACCTCGGCATCGGCAAGTGGAATCTGTAACAGTCGGAGGGTTAGTGGACTAGGATTCCGCAACGACGGCACTTTGTTCCACTAATTCCTTCCGCTGTAGTCGTCAACTTTCGCCACATTGGCAACATGATCAGCTGTGCATTGGCGATGCGATCAACTAATCGTCGCCGATCCCCAATGGTCCCATTACTTCATCAAATTTTTGAAAATTCCTCGGCGTCGGCGGTCGCAGGCTCTATGCGTCGGAAGCATAGTGGTCTACCCATCCGACACGGCGGGTGCTCGATTAAATAATCTCCGTCGATGATTTCAACACTTAAACAAAATTTTGAAACTTTCTTCTTCTGTCGGTGGTCGAAACCATTAGCACTGCTGCATTGGCATTTTAGTCCCCACAGCAGCCGCAACGATGGAAACCCATTCAACTAACTCTTGCCGATGTTCATCGGTAGTTTCCTTGTCTAACCATCGGCGATGAGAACAACTATCTTCTGTCGATCGTCGATGGTCGGACTTAGAAATTTTTTCGAAATTCTTCTTGTCTCTCTTCCTTTCCGAACTTCATCGGTTCAACTATATTCTATTCATCGACGAAATAGTTCAATCAGTAGCAGCAACGATGACTTGTCATTTTCGATTTTTTTTCGATCGACGGCCCAATCCGTTAGTATGTTCTGATCGGCGGCTGAAGCATAACTTGATCGGCATCGGCAGTCGGAACATCTTCTCGTTGGAAGGGTAGTGCTCTAGGATTTTGCAACAGCGGGCGCATGAACCACTAACATCTTTCGATGGCTGATGATTTCGGGCCTTAGAATTTTTTTTAAACTTTCTTTACAGCGTCGGTGGTCACAGGCTCTATCTGTCAGAGGCATAGTGCTCTATCCATCCGCAACGGCGGTGGTCAATCGGCTAAGCATCGACGATCCATCCGTCTAAGCCTTATGATGTGCTGATGGCCAAACACTTAGAAATTTTCTGAAATTTCTCCTCCGCAGCCTTCTACCTCATCGGCCATCGGATCAACTATCCGTCGGGTGGCCTTCCCACTAAGTGCTCCGATGGGTCGATAGTTCTGGCACTTAGAATTTTTCTGATTTTTCTTGTCTTCACCCATCTTTTCCTGGTTTCTTCTGGATAGTAGGAAACCTGCCCCTGTTATCTGATCTGTCATGGCCCATTCAAGCCCATACTGCAACCTTTGGCTCTGATACCACACTGTAACGTCCCCGACCCTCTGACCGGCGAAGAGGACGCTACTATCAACAAACATACGGGAAAATAGTCCCATGAACGTGAATAGGCATATGATGCTGAAATAAAAAGCTTAAACAAAAATCTTAAACATAATACATAATAAGATGCATAATCCTTCATATACATAGCAGAAGCAAACATACATTCATTCAAGCGTGCCACATGTTCATCATATTCATCAATCATTAAATATAAATGCAGAGGTAAAATAGACATGAATAATCATCTGATAAGAACTCGTCCCACAACCAGCTACGTCACTGCAACATTCCACTCAACCATAGGCCACCGTGCTCATCAATCTCTCAGCAACACTGCCACCCCCGAGCTGGGCATGATTCCTCAAGGAATAAGGGTCAAGTAGGCTTACACATAGCCAAGGCACACCAATCAGCCAAGCCCACACAGTAGGGTTTATCAGGTCGTCAAGGATCTAGGAAAGGATAAATGCTAAGCTGGTGGCCTCAAAAACCAGTATTATCAAGCAATCCCAGCCTCTAATCCCACTCTCAACAGTCCAAAGACCAACCACTGCATGCCGTAGTAAAACAAACAGCTCATAGCTTCATGAAGAAGATGGATACCACAGGGTGACAACCCCAAACAAAAGGGTGAACACAGCTCTAGTCCACAAGACAACTCATAATTGTTCTTGGCCCTAGCGTGGCCAAAACAACTCAGCAGCAACCCCAAAAAGGTTCTTGTATACACAGCAACCCAACCCAGGGTAAATCAACAGTCCCAACTTCACAATGAAATGATGGCAACAATCTACAATCTGCAAGGACAAGAAACCAAACTCCCAGCAAGGACAAGGGAAACATAGACCCACAACAAAACCCCAAAAGGATGTTTGCACACGTAGCAACCCAACCAAGGATAGACCAACAGCTCAATCCCATAAAGAAACAACGGGAAAAACACACAGTCTGCAGATGGGGAAGGAACCGATTCTTTATTTGCGCATGAGGGAAAAAGACACAGCCAAAGCAAAACTGTGAATGAAAAACACAGAAGGTACCCACATCACACAAATCTCACTGCAGTCACTGGGAAAAATTACACAGACCGGGAATGGAAAATACCAGACTTCCAAACTCTGCGTGAGAGACAAAACGCAATCCATAGAACTATGGATGCAATTACAGACACAATTTCAACAATGGGAAGAACAGAACATTAAGAAATCTTCCAATGGTGGAAAAAGACACTTTCTCTGCGTGATCAGAGGAGAGATAACAATCCCCCAGCCCTCGAATTGATGAGGTAGAGGAGAACCAACATCCCTGTAGGCCAACAATCTATGCGGAAAAAGGGAATGCGAGCCCAAACAGAGGGGCATAGAACCTTTTATCTCAGCCTCTGTTAGAGGAGATGAACAGACTCGCGATCAACCTAGTGGGCAGACCATTTGCTACCCAGAAGGAACGTCATGGAGAGTGGGTGCAGGCGTGAGCGTGGTGGTGGTTTTCCCTGCCAGCAAGTAGCTTCCCCCAACTAACAACATAACAACAGGGTGGTGACACATGGCTAACTCCCAATGGCCCCCAGGGTTAGACAATCCCCCCTTACCGTCGGGAATCATGTCCTTTTCATTTAATATTGCACAGTCGTAGCTAGATGTAGGTTTAATTAAATTGATGTATGTATTTACATGATGCCAAAGCTATAATGTGCCGGATAGCATGATATACCATCGACAACGATCCCTATTGCCGAAACATAACACAACCGAATCAATGGTGGGGCTTTTGCCTTTAGCTCCTCACCATGATTAATTACAAAATATACATCATGTACCCTTTAATGTAAATGGGGTCAAAACCAGGGTGTTACACTTAGTATTTGTTGCATTTTGTAGTTGGTTTATCCATATTTCAAGGTTTGTTTTAGGTTCTAGCATGATTTTCCTCTCTTCACCAATCCTTGGTAAAATAAGATAAACTACGATCTTGTCGCTAATAATATTTTTAGGAAAGAAACATGGAATACTATATGTACACATGAATATGGAGGCAACTCCAATTTTTAAGCCATAGTTCCAATCCTATACAACACCTTATAGGGACCACAATACATGGGTGTTAACTTATTTTCCTTATTTTATTGCTTGAGGGGCATATGTTTATATGGTTGTAGCTTAAAAAATTCCCAATCTCCCACTTCAAATTTCATTTTGCCGTGATGTTGATTTGCTTGTTACTTCATTATTTTTTGTTATATCCAAGTTGTATTTCAATAGTTGAAGAAAATTTTGTTGGTGCTCTATGTGATCCTCAACTGCTTGAAGCTTAGCTTTCTCTTTCAAGGATGACATGCTAGATGGAGGATGATAGCCATAAAGTTCCATAAATAGGGATACTTTTGATGAAGTATGGAACGGCTTGTTGTATCACCATTCTACCAAAGGGAACCAATTTACCCATTGTATTTGTTTATCAGATGCAGAGAAATGAAGATGCTCTTCTAGACATTTATTCATAATCGCAATTTTCCCATCAAATTGAGGATGGTAAGAAGATATGTGAACCAATTAAGTACCAAAAAAAAAAAATTTCCTTCCAAAAATTATCGGTGAAAATGATATCTCTATCACTTACAATAATATTGGGGATTCCATGTAGATTCTTAATTGTTTATGTGAATGTTGCAACTAGTGTACTTGAAAAGACATGAATGAAGATTGTGTTGATTTAATGATCGCCTTAATCAGCATCGATCCCAAGAATGGAACCCTTTAGAAATAAATATACAATTGGAACCCTTTAGAAATGCTAAGCCAACATAGCTATTGAGAACATTACATAGAACACATGTTTAAGACTAGTTTTTGGACTAGTAAAAAACCCTAACTTCCACAGGGAATAAATCCACACCTGTAATGAATCAATATTTAAAAATCACACCATAAATATTTTGGTATTTCCTCTATGTCCCAATTGAGTTTCTATGTATGAAACATCCCAAAAAAAAATATAGCAAAAATTCCAAGATGACTCGTTTTGGAAGCGTCCAAGCTCTAATACGAAATTTTATTAACCAAACCCTGAAAATTATCGTAAGACACGAAAGTGCACACTATGTACAATAATATAAACACAAAGCACAACTTCAACATAGATAAGAAACATAATTTACACAATAACTCCTAAAGAATAGGATATCCTTCTCTAATTACCCCAAGATAATCACATGATCATTTCACATGTCCCTTAACAATGACTAAATTACCTCTACATATACATATCTACTCATTGCGCATGAGGCCCATTCATTAGGAAAACCATATTACATATGTATTTAGTCCTATATATCCCCCCCATTGGATCATATTATATACATTTAACCCCATATATAATATTATATACATTTAACCCCATATATGACCCCCTTACATCATATCACATAGGTAGGTAACATTGAGAGTTTCTTCCATTGAAAGTTTCATTATATTGAATCAACCACTCTCACATTGTGCATGTCTTGACCATTTTCATTAATCCGAGTGAAGGCATCTATATGCTCACCATTTTCATCAATACTTAAATCTTTAGGGATAATAGGCGCCAAAAGATTCAACATAGTTAATTCATGTTCGTTATTAACACACATAAAAAGTTTGTTATAGTTAGGGTATTCTGAGCTTGCTAGAGGGTGGTATAAAACGAGGCACTTGGAAAGAATACGAGGGTTTTTGATATTGGTATAATATGGGAAATATGTTTTTTGAACCTTCATCTATAATGCCTTGTCCACACTTGGAATTTCTTATCATCCCTAAGCTTGCGGGATTGGGTTTTCTAATATTTTTTCCTTCCCCATATCGGCTTTGCTAGAAAAATGGTCTGATTATTTTAGGAGAGTGGCTAATATTACATGAAAACGATATAGAAGATTCAACTATCTCAATGGGTTCTTGTGAAGTATTCTTGTTATTGTTTCTAGCAGAAAACAACTTCGTCAACTCTATGATGACTGGATTACTATTTGTGCATGAATGTTCCACAATGTTCAGTCATTGTGTGAAATCTTATGGATTTTCATTGTGTATAAATTTAAAAGTGATCGACATGTTTCGGGTGGACCTTCCACCCATCATTAGGATCATTCGAAGCTTCGAATCATCTAGATGATGGGTGGAGGGCCCACCTGAAACACATACTTCTAAATTTATACATAGTTCAAATCCATAAGCTTGCACACAATGGATTACTATTGTTATCAATATCCTTATATTCATGAGGTATTATTTGTCTTTTTTCAGTTTTTGGTGTAGGTTTCCTCTACTGGGGATTTGATGTACTTTTCGAATAGTTTATCTTCTTCAAATTCCTAAATGGATTCATTGTCTTCATCTTCTTCTTGTTCACATTTCCTATTTGATTTAGAATTGGAGTTTAAACCTTCGGCTTCGGTTTTGAATTCCATATGAGGTTTTGGGAGCTTCTCAAATGCTCTATCTATTGACTCAATTATTGAATTGTTTTTATTTTTAAATTCTTTAAATATGTATGGTGGTTCAGTGGTTAAAAATGAGGCTCAAATAGCAATGTAGCAAAATGAAAAAACTTGTATTTTATATATATATATATATATATATATAAGTATGCATATATGCATATGTATATACATGTATATATGCATATGTATATACATGTATATATGCATATATATATGTGTATGCATATGTGTTGGCAGGGGATCGAGTATGCATGGTGCGACATCGAAGAAAGTGACAAATATCAGAATGGATTGCGCAAGAGGAAGTTGTCGAGAAGTATTTTCGGCCTGGTCAGAAGTAGTTAGAATTTGGTCCAAGTTAGTTAGAGTGTCGGTTCAAGTGGACCTTTTTATAAAGGCACAAGCCTATAAATAGAGTAAGGAATGTAGTGTTAGACATCAAATAGGAGATATCATCTTATATTATGCGGAGTGAACCATCTTTTGAATCTGTGTGTTGCAAACTATTTTTTGGGTTTTCGTCTAAGGCTGTCGACCAAGGGATATGTTTTGGAGATGTATTTTGACCTGCGGATGTTAATATGATAAGAATGTTGTTGGAAACTCTACGCTGTATTTGTTTGCGATGCAATCTATGATCTTGTAGTTAATTGATGCGATCAAAATGATTAATCTGTTGTGATATAATCTCTTAATGTTTTGTTTATATGAATGATGAGAAGTATTCGTATGGTGAATGAATTCTTACATGCCGATCTCTTTTCTGAATGATGAAATGTTGTGATACTAGATTTGGTGTGAATGATGGTAAATAGTTTGGATAAATGTTAAAGTTAAACCCCTTTCTGGGTCTCTGAGTTGTATGATGACAGAGAGAGATTAAGTGCGCAAGTCCTCTTCCCTTCTACGGAAACGTGGTTCTTGCATCCATCCCTCAAACATCTCGGGTGAGACTGCATTTTCTTCGTAAGTGTTGTTGGATAGGGTAAAAATTGTTTGGGCCGATGTTTAGGGAGATTACGTTGAAGGGTGTCGACAGTAAGTGAACCCCTGTTGACTGAATTGTGTCAACAAATGGTTTCGTTGTTGAGACCTTAGTGTGAGGAAGAAGAGGACATGTTGTGGCACTCGATGAAACTATAGATCTAAGATTGGTTCAATCAGAAGTCCTGAGAGATCAAAACAAAAGAAAACCATAGCTCCATACTGACATCAAAAGAGTGGTTGGGAAGACATATTTACTCTGATATCCATGAAAGCATCTTTCCTGAATTCTTGATAATCTTGTATGAGTGGTTGGCGCAGCTGACCTTCCAGAAAGGGAACTTCCAAGGAGGTGAACCTACTTACTAGACCCTGAACTTATTCAACAACTAAAAAGGGTAAACAACAAGGTGACAAGGTATATTGAAGTGTGGATTGACAACATTTTTGAAGGAGATATCACTGAGTTTGTTGTCAACACAGTCAAATCCTATAGTGACACAGAGAGGCAATTATTCGAGGGATCCATAGGGAGGTTTCTAATGTATTTGCAATTGTGGATTAATATACTCATCTGTGAAAAGGGTATATTGAAGATGAGCTCCGATGAATAGAGATCTGGTGTGCAGAGGTTACATGTACTATGAATATGAGGGTTGTATGGAATGATACGGGCTATATGGATGGGAGTTACAACGAGATTGTGAGGGAAGTCGAGGAAGAGTGTGTTCTTTTGTGAAGTGGGGTAAGGTTCTGACAAGGGAATAGGTAGAGGACCGAGGAGAGTTCTGGTGCGACCACAACAAGAAATTGCGAGATAAGATCGAAAGGGACTAAGTGACCTTACAACGACGAAGGAGACAACTAGGCTATGGCCGAACCCAAGGAAGGACCAACCTAGAGCAACAACACACCTACACCTCCATTCACTAAACCACATTCAGGAAGAAACACCAGATAATCACAAGACTTCCCTGTGTGTCACCACAGGAGTAATAGTAGTAGATCAACAAATACCAGAAGAAGGCCTAGGATGGAGGGTGACGTCGTAAAACTCCATTTGTTCCATGGGAACAGGACTGAATATCCCAAGCAATATTGGTTTCTTTGCGAAGCATTATTGATTGTGAAGCAAGTCCAATATGAAGACATTACAAAGGGACAACTTACAAAAAAAATTCGAGGTCACGCATTAAATTGGTACATAAACTTTGTGCAAGTGCCAACATTGCATCAACAAAAGACACCAGCCCAAATTAGAACCGAGTTAATTGAAGAATTCCGAAAAACCAAATCTAAGTCACAGTACATTACTGAGTTGAAGGAAATCAAACAATATTTGAAAGAGTTGGTATGGGATTTCAATCAGCAGCTCAAGACACTAATGGCTAAGGTTAACTTCAGAATGAGCGATGTGCAACAGAAAGAATGGTTCATTGCAGCATCGGTGCCACACACCCGAATGCCATTAATGTAGTAAAAGTCCGCGACACAAACTGAGGCTTTGGAAATTGCGACGAAGTTGGAGGCTTCACCAGTTGGAGAAACGGGGGTTGGGATGCATCATATCCAATCGCAATTGGAAAATCTTACGATTCAGTTGCAAGATATCAAGAAGGGAAATGACATTTGTGAAGAAGTATGGTGTACTCAATTTAGCAATGAAGGACATCGTAAGGATCAATGTTCATACTTCCGCGATTACTTATAGGTGGGAGCTCCTAATCCATTGTGTCAAGGTAGTTTACTATGGTGTCGAATCAGTAAAACTTGAGGACATCGACATGAGGAATATGTATACCTCCAAAAGGTAGTATCAAAGCTGGCGAATCTGTTTTATAATTTCTGTCGATCGGTCGGTCATGAAGAGAAGGATTGTAGAGCATATGACTTTCTCTAAGAGAGAACAATGGATATATATTTCATGAAAGGATAAGAAAACCAACCGACAAAGAGGTCACAATTGCAGAAACCACCTCAGTTTGTGTAAAAACAACTGTAACCGCAACTGTAGTTTGCTCCACCGCAGCCACAATACAATTAGATGCAGTATAATTAGAAACATCCGTATTACACTAAACCACAGTATACTCAACCACAACATATTAAACCCCATCCTAATTAGTAGAAACAACATTTTAATGAACCACATTACCAGCCACAAGGAGGATTCCACGGAGAATTCCGAGGAGGTCGGAATGGAGGCTTCGGTCAAGGAGGAGGTATGGGACGAGGTCATGGAACTGTGTAATGCTATAATTGTAGAGTATTGGGGAATTATCAGTGAGATTTCCCAAAACTTCAATCACAATGTAATTATTGTATCGCTACAGATCATATTGTTGAAGATTGTCCACAATTGATTGAGAAGTGGAAAGCGAAGAATGTTCCATCACCGCGGAACCAGAATGTGAACTAGGCTACAAACCAACCTCAAAATAAGAATCAAGGACCAATCGTAGGAAAAATTTCGGTGGAACCCCGAGTTTAATCGACAGATGTTGGAGTCATAACTCAAGGAGGTGCGATAACAGGAGATGATGGTCCACTCCCGCATAGCCGACTGACGCCTTGAAAGAAGGTGCAATTCGATGTTGACAACGATAAAGAAACATTCTTCGATGCAAGAGACGTCATAAAACATGATATGGGTAAGTTACCTATCTATGAAATGCCTCCTGCTTTTGATTCGACACTTGTAGCAGGACCATCGCGAAAGGTTGGAACATTGCAAAGTTTCTTAGAAAGTTGTTTATTGTTAGGGAAAGATCCTAATGTGCTAGACGAAATAGCAAGTCTGCTATACCGACCAGAGAAAGGGAGACATGAATATGCCGTGAACTCTTTGCATAAAAATAAACTGGAAGGGAGATGCGAATGAATGTCCAAATCAATGACTATGATGTGGAATCGGTCATCTTAGATCTAGGATCAGATATCAATATTTTGACAAAGTAGACATGGGAAAGGATGGGGAAACCATAGTTGGTTTGGTCCCATGTACAACTGCGACTGGAAAATCGGGCTAGACTGTCACCAATTGGTCGAGTATCTCACCTACTTGTGGAAGTAGAAGGACTGAAGACTTATGCCAACTTCGACGTTATTGAAATCGTCGACGAAAGTAGCTCATATCCTGCACTGTTAGGGATTGGCTAGGCTAATGAATATATGGCAGTTATCAACTTCAAGAAGAGAGTGATGAATTTTGAGAACCATGACATGCATATTATTTCCCCATTGGATTTGAGTGAAGGGAGAAGGTATGTCGAACCCGTAAAGGAAGAAGTCATGGGAGGATGTGATAATGCATACAATATTTCGGAGGATTACATAGACCCCACTGCAGACGGGGAGCTGGGTTGGAGAATTACTAGCTTCGCATCATCGTATTCTGACGATGTGCTGGAGAATTGATAGAATCAACTACATGAAGTATCGATTCGAAAAAGTGGACGAGTCTCTAAATCGTTGTGTTGGGTCGTAATGGAGTTTATTGAGCTACCAATGTATAAATGGCTACCCATTTTAACTGATTTTATCGACGAGTATGAAGACATAGTATTAGAACCTCAGCGACTGTTAGCACTGGAGGAAGCACTAAAGGCCACTCCGACAAGATGGTGGGCGACACATAAGAACTTGATCGACAGTTGTCGAATATGTCGCAGAATGATGGAAGTTTGATTTGAATCAACAGAGCACCATTAGGGAGATAATTATGATGGAAGGAATGATCCCAATAATCATTTGGTCACATGTCAGAGTGCGTGGTTTTCAAGGTTGAAGGATGAATGGGTACATTATTTTGTTCACATGATGGATGAGATGCCATGACAATGGTACATATCAACAAAACTCTAGAGGGAGATTACAACACGGGAATACTTTACTGTCCGCTTCAATAACACTTTCAGCTTTGTGAGTGCTGATCCAGTAATCCATAGAGCACTTCAGCACATCCAAAATGTCATCTTGGAAATAGTTCCAGTGGCATTTCCCGTAGAATCACATGAGATGTGAGTATTGCAGTTGATGACAGAATGTTACAAGTAATAGGAGAACTGGATGACGAGGATGATCAAAGGAATATTAATATCATAGAGTCCGAAGGAATTCAGGATATTGCAGCACCGAAGATGCCACCGAAAAAGTACAATAACCTCTCAAGCTATGGAAGGTCAATATTGGAACGACTGAGGACCCAAAGTTTTCCAATGTCGGAGATTATTGGGATGAAGAAACTATGGAGAAGATCACTAATTTGCTACACAAGTGCCAGGATTTATTCCTGACTAAATTTGCTGAGATGAAAGGGATTTTAGGGGACTTGGGAGAAATGAAGATCCCACTAAATCCAGATGCAAAGCCAGTAAAGAAACGTCCTTATCGATTGAGTCCGCGATACAAGGAGTGAGTGAAAGCTGAGATCGACAAGATGCTAGATGCTAACATCATCGAACATGTGGAAGAGTCGAAATAGATCGGTTTGATGGTTGTTTAAGATAAGAAGGCAAGAGAAATATGGACTATGTGTCGACCTTCGGAAGCTAAATGACGCATGTCTCCATGATCCGTTCCCAACACCATTTATTGACGAAGTACTAGAAGGAGTCGGTGGACAATAGATCTATTCATTCACAGATGGATTTTTAGGCTACCATCAGACAAAGATTACGAAGGAGTATTGACACAAGATGACTTTTGTGATAGAACTAGGATGTTTCTAGTACACAGTGATGTGGATTGGCCTAAAAAATACACCCGGGATATTCTCAAGGATAGTAGTCGTTGCGTTTATAGATTTCATTCATAAATTTTTGGTAATGTATATGGACGATTGGACTGTCTATGGGTTGGTGAAAGACCACATTGTGAACTTGCGATTGATGTTGGAGAGGTGTCAACAACATCAGATCTCACTAAATTTGTGAAAGTGTATATTTTGTGCGCCATTTGGAATTTTGTTGGTGCAAATCGTCTGTAAGGAAGGAATGTTGGTAGACCCTACTAAGATAACAATAATTGTTAATCTGTCCCCACCAACGATGGTGAAATAACTCAGGGTGACGTTGGTCTATGCAGGGTATTACCAGAAGTTCATAAGATGATATGCAACAATCACAACACCGATGGAGAAGCTGTTGAAGAAGGATGCCAAATTTGAATGGAGACATGACTGTTGAAGAAGGATGCCAAATTTGAATGGAGACATGAGTGTCAAGGAAGTCTCGACACTTTAAAAAAGAAGATCGTCACAATGCTGATGTTGGTGTTTCTAGATTGGACGAAGGAATTTCATGTCCATGTCGATGCATCATCAATCGCATTAGGAGTAATTTTACCGCATCTAGGTGAAAAAGTGATTAGCCACCCAATTTATTTTGCAATTCGAAAGTTGTCATCTGTGGAAAGGAACTACACCATGACAGAGCGAGAAGGATTGGCGATGGTATATGAACTGTAGAAATTCCGCCACTATCTGGTAAGAGGACACTTCAAGATGTTTACCGATCATTCATTATTGAAATACCTGGTCAACAAACCTATGTTGGGGGGGAAGATATGCCGATGGTTGTTACTCTTCCAAGAATTTGATTTCGAGATCATTGTGAAGATGATTCGATTGAATGTAGGACCTAATCATTTATAAAGGATTGATACATGTGAAGAACAACCAAACATCAAGGATGGTTTACCTGATGCGCATTTTTTAAATTTGGAATGGTAGATGACCCTTATGAACAAATTATTCAGTCCTTATTGATAAGGAAAGCACCGTACGATTTCACCACTAGTGAGAAGAAGCAATTGGTCGTACGAGCTACAGATTTTCAGCTAATCGCTGGACAAATATTCAAGATGTCACCGGATGAGATTCTACGTCGGTATGTTCTACTGCATGAGCAAGAAAGGTATTGGCCGAAGTACCTGACGAAGTTGCAGGAGGACATTATGGAGGTCATGAAACTACTAGGAAGATACTTCGAGTAGGCGTATGGTGGCCAACCTTACACAATGATGCCACAAATTATGCAAAAATTTTCAACGTCTATCAAAGGATGTGGAAGCTATCGTTATGGGATGAGATGTCGTTAGTACCTCAAGTAACGCTACAACCATTTTATAAGTAGGCAATGGATTTTGTGGGACCCATCAATCCGCTAGGAAAAAGGACAGGTGCACGATACATTATCACTGTGACAGACTATTTGACTAGATGGGTAGAAGTAGCACCCATGACAGATTGTACCACTGCGACTACAACAAGGTTCCTATTCAACAATGTCGTTACTCGGTTTGGTTTTCCAAAGATATTGATGAGCGACCAAGGGGGTCACTTTATCAATCACACCATTAGCACAATGACGAAGGAATTCAAGACTCAACACAAGAAGAGTATTCCATATCACCCGCAAGCAAATGGAACGATCGAGGCATTCAACAAGGTGTTGGAACATGTACTAAAAAAGGTATGTAACCCAAATCATGATGACTTGGATTTGAAAATTCCTACGATATTATGGTCCTACAGAACTACATGCAAATGGTTGAAAAGGAAAACACCATTCAAGTTGGTCTATGGCCAAGAAGCGACCATGCCAATGGAGTACATTGTTCCCAACCCGCGCATCACAACAGCGACAGGTATGGGTGATGAAGGAGCCCTTGAAGAATGATTGACATAGTTGGTGCAGCTCGAGGAAGATTAATTCATCTCCATATTTCACCAGCAAGTTGAAAAGGATTGCCAGAAGGAATGAAATGATCGACATATTAAAGCAAAGTAACTCCAACGAAGAGATATGGTTCTCCTCTACAACAACAAGTTTGCGAAGCATCCGGGTAAGTTACAAATGAATTGGTTAGGACCTTATGTAATTCATTTCATCACTGACGAAGGTGC
The DNA here is from genome assembly GCA_001517045.1 of Pseudotsuga menziesii. Classification (NCBI taxonomy): domain Eukaryota; kingdom Viridiplantae; phylum Streptophyta; class Pinopsida; order Pinales; family Pinaceae; genus Pseudotsuga; species Pseudotsuga menziesii. The sequence goes on from LPNX011205172.1 coordinate 53,149, forward strand.
GGTGCAGTTACAACAACTAGATGCCACATTGTTGCCAAAGCTTGTGAATGGTAGTGAGCTAAATCCCTATCGGGATATCCAAGTGCGGCGCCATGCCTAAAAAGTCACGTAGTGGAAAAAAGAAAACAAAGATGTAAGATATGCTAAAGAGGGGGTCATAGCAACATGAAGGTCGCAAGAGAGGAAAAGATGCGCAAGTTGCAGTAGGACGGAATCTCGGCGACATCTGACGAGGTATGATAGGGTCAAGTCAGGAATAAATGAAGCAGTTAAACTAGATGAATGATGACACAAGTGGATGAGACGTGCATTTATGAGAAATTAGGCCGTTGGATTTGTAGAACCGACGACAGATTCGGTTGATCGTTGGAGGATTTGACAATGATGTTCAAAATCATTTGCACAAGTGCTTTCAAGGTTATAAGAATTGACAGGAGGGGTGTCAGATGAACCATTGTGATAGTCAAGAGCGAAGGTCATTAACTGAGCATAGTGCAAAGTGAGAGCACGATTGAGTTGCAATGATGGCCCAGATAATTTCGAGTGGTAGCACCCACGATTCTTCACCATCGATAATGTCGATCGAAGAAGGCCAGATATTCAAGAGGAACTGGCATGAGTAGTAAGGAAGAAGAGGGGTGCAAATTGTCTAAAGTATCCACCATAGAAGATGAGGTCCACACATATTACCACCAGGGCCGCAGAAGTATTGGAAGAGGTTGGGCCATCGACGACAGGTGGAGAGGACTCCACAACACGGAAGGGAGCAATTGTTGACGATATTCCCGTATATGTACCATCGTGACAGGCAAGCACACCACCAGTTAAGATTTCAAAGAACCATCGATATCCCATCAAGATTCTTGTGACACCAAAAGGGGTGCATGTCACCATGAACATTATACCACATTTGATGAAGTTGACCTACAATGACCATGATGTTCTGGCATATCCAAAATGCATTGCAGAACCCTGCGAAGAGCAGAGGCATGGCGATGGGGGTATGCTTGTTAGAGTATCACAATAGTGGGATCTAGGGCTACAACGGTCGAGGTTGTTGAGAATCACCCACATGCCACATTTTGACTGCTCAACAGAAGCAAATGCATGCGTAAAGCAGCTGTTGGCCTGTTTTCATGGAGGGTACCTTTGGATTGACATAGAGGTACCTGTAATAATTGAATTAGTATCTTAGATCATAGGGTTTCCAATGGAGGGTTTCGACCCATTGAAGTATTTTTGAGGCAAGGACAATGATAAGAGGTTAGCTTCGAAGATGAAGAGGAAGTAAGACGTTGTCAGGGATAAGCATGCATACGTTATAAATAGCATCAACAACAAGGCCATCCAAGTCGCAACCAAGATGTTGGATGTAAAGATGGTGTGAAAGAATATACCTAATCAATGCACATCAAAAGTAATTACCTGTGCAGAGTAGTGCACCGAAGAAGTCCATATGAACTGGTTGTTGTTCCTATTGAATCATCTGACAGAGGATGCAATGTTGGCACAAAAAGGTAAGCAGTCATTTACATATTCATGGCTGTTAATTTTAATGGCACTTGTGGGTTGGATGGAACCCACGTTTTACCAAGGAATGGGAATGGAAGTCACCCAAACATGCAGGGGCGACATTATAATAACTTGTGGTGGCTCAACATTAAGGAGCGACAGGTTGACTGTGCCATCCAGTTTTATTTGTATTGGGACATGCTTCGAGATGAAGCAGGAAAGGTTTCATGTCTCACCGAGGAGGAAACAATAAAGTACAGATGAATAGAACGATTTACAATGGGACCATATGCCATCCATATCCAAGCCCGACACGACGACAAGAAGAAATGGCTCATCGCATTGTACAAGATTCCGGATGAAGAACTGGATTCCATTATTGAAGAATGGCCCATCGAATGGAAACTTTTGGTTAACATAGAGGAGATGTCGAAAACGAAAGTGGGTCCACCACCTAACATGCCAATGGATTAGGAGCAGACAAAGGAGTCCGACAAGGAATCAAGGAAAGAGTCATCCAAGAATATGATTGATTCTGAGATAGAATGATAATTCAAAGAAGGTAGGACCAAAAGAAGGTTTGAACAGGGAGAGGGAATCAACGCACCTAAGAAGGTAGATGACCAAGTCAATCGCATACTAGCCGCGATCACTACCGTGACTACTAAGAGCCAATCACAACTGAAACAAGATTCAACTAATTATTTCCACCATGTTAAGGGATTGTTTCAATACCTAATGAATTCTATACTGGAGAAGGTACCATAGGTTGACATGCTGCAAAGAGAGACAAAAATAAGTATGGGTAAGAGGGTGTGGATTGTGCAGATTCCACCACACGCACTGGATTCGGGAAGCAAAGTTGTCGACGCATCCATGTAACAACTAGACGTGATTAGTCTCGATGTTAACGAGCTACCAACACAGACGCTTGCACGTTTCCAAAAGGTAGCAAGCCAAGAGATTACAGACCGAGAAGAGATTATGTGTGCTCAGGTAGTTAAGTCGCAGGAATAGGTTCCACAAGCAAAAGAGGAAATCGAGTGCATGAAGAAGGCACAAAAGGAAGAGATAATTTCAAAAGAAATGGCCTTAGATGACTGAGAGTGACTGGAAAGGGCCATCGTGTCCGTATGCCAGGAAATTCTAGACATCACATCGGAGATGTTTGTAGAAGCAAAGATATTGAGACTAGGCCAAATAATCATAGACTTGGAGAAGGAGAACGAGGAGCTGTAAGCACGAGCAGTCCCGAGTACACCACCTGAGTAGATCGCAGAGTGCATAAGTAAGATAGAGGATGTGTCAAGTCATATCGAGGATTGTGAGAAAATGTCCAAGGAAATGGCAGAAGAAACCGCACAGTTCTGGATGAGTGTGGTCCAAGATGAGAAATTGCAACAACTTGGTGCACAACTTCATGAGGGGAAGGCTCAACCAGTGGTGATGCAGGAATCCCAAAAAATGATGCCCCCAGTTGCACAGGTTAGCAAGGAAGTAGAATTGAAGGCGCTCCAACAATGAACTAGCAAAGCGCGGGAAAGGCATCAACGCTGAACTACATAGTTAGTTGAATTCCAGGACCTCGAGGAACAATTGGCACTAAAGGATGTGGATGCACTTGAAACCACTCAAGAGGTCCGCACACAAGTGGCTGAGAAGATTGCAGAGCATTTGAATGACGAGGATATGGAATATTTCACAACACTCAGCACACGGACCAAGGAAGCGATAGAGTAAGTAAAAAAGAAATATGATGACTTCAAGGCCAAGAGAAGCGCACATACGATGTCCAGTTGACGTGGCTCAAGGATGATCCACAAGTTTGTGTTGGGGGCCTATTGGCAGGGGATCGAGTGCACATGGTGCGACATCGCAGAAAGTGACAAATATCAAAGTGGGTTGCACGAGAGGAAATTGTCGACAAGTATGGTTGGCCTTGTTGAAAATAGTTAGAATTTGTTCCAAGTTAGTTAGAGAGTCGATTCAAGTGGACCTTTTTATAAATGCACAAGCCTATAAATAGAGTAAGGAATGTAGTGTTAAACATCAAATTGGAGATATCATCTTATATTATGCGGAGTGAACCATATTTTGAATCTGTGTCTTGCGAATTGTTTTCTGGGTTTTGGTATGAGGCTGTCGACCAAGGGATATGTTTTGGAGATGTATTTTGACCTGTGGAAGTTAATATGATAAGAATGTTGCTGGAAACTCTATGTTGTATTTTACTACGATGCGATCTATGATCATTTTGTTAATTGATGCGATTTGAATGGTTAATATGTTGTAATCTAATCTCTTAATGTTTTGCTTATTTGAATGATGAGAAGTCTTCGTATGGTGAATGATCTCTTACACGTCGATCTCTTTTATGAATGCTGAAATGTTGCAATACTATATCTGGAGTGAATGATGGTAAATGGTTTGGATAAATGTTAAAGTTAGACCCCTTTCTGGATCTCTAAGTTGTATGGCGACAGAGAGAGATTAAGTGCGCAAATCCTCTTCCCTTCTGCGAAAACGTAGTTCCCGCATATGTATATATACATATACGTATACACATGTATGTATATGTATACATATGTACATGTGTATAATGTGTATATATGTATATATACATGTGTATATGTATATATATGTATACACATGTATACATATACATATACATACATATACATATATATACATATATATACATATGTATATATCTAGATATGTACATATGTATATATCTAGATATGTATATATGTATATGTATATATATATGTATGTACATGCATACATATACATACATATACATATATGTATATGTATATGTATACATGTGTATACATATATATACACATATACACATGTATATATATGCATATGTATATATGTATATTCACACATATGTGTATATACATATGTATATGTGTATATTCACACATATGTATACATATACATATATACATATATGTGTATATATACATATACATACATACATACATACATACACACACACACACACACATATATATATATATGTCGGGGCTGCAGGGGGCGGGGTTTTCATCACCCCAGATGGAGAAACATAAGCATTAGCCCTATGGCAGGGAATTCAACTTTCCAGAAGTCGGGGAATCAATGAAATTATCATGCTAGGAGATTTGCGAGTAATAATTCAATCTCTCGTTGAAAACACTCTACCATCCTAGATGCAACTCCGCCAGCTGATTAGGAAAATCCAAGATTTGGTCACTTCCTTTTGCAAAATAGAGTTTTTTCACATTCTAAGGAAGTTCAATAGTAAAGAAGACCAAGCTGCAAACATAGGCTCTGCTCTTGGTTACGGAATTTTAAAGTGGAACGGGGTTAGCTCCTTCTGCCAACCCCCATAGGACCCCGGCCTTGCCCAAGGGGCTTAAGATGCTAACCCTCTCCCTCGTGGAGAATTCAATGCAACCTCATGTGACCCATGCTTCATCACGTGGCATGCCGTCAACAGCAATGGTGGCGTGTGTACAAGGACAGGGATGATATGTCCGGGTTTTAATTCTTGTACGTCCGAGCATATGCAACCATCGAGTTGAAGGTTTTACGTCCCGTCCATCTGATGCAAATGAAAGCATGAATACACATGCAATTGTGGATAAGTGGAGCATCTACGGTGGCAAGTTTATTAGACAGGACAAGGGAAATGAGTGTCATTTTATTCTTTGGGTCTATTGCACCAACGAGGAAATTATTCTCTGGTTCATCTGCTTCAGTGAGTGAGGAATTTGCTGGTTCGTCTGCATCAGTGAGGAATTGTGCTTAGGCTCAGACTATCATTTGCAATATAAAATCTTCCTCGGTATCCTTTGAATCCACTAGCTCCTCCCCGGCTGCTCAATTCATCGAAACAGACATTAAGGAGATGAAGAAGAAGATCATAAGGATTAACATATTTCTTGGCAAGCTCGATTCTAAGGGTGGTCTTCGGCTAGATAACGTTGACAAGGACATGGTTCATCTAAAGAAAGAAGTTGTTTGTTCAATTGCGCACATAGAGAATGTTTTGACAGGGATGATGGATGATTTGGAGATTAAGTTCGAGAAGCTAGAGTTGAAGGTGGCAAAGATGGAAGTGACGAATTCCCCAGGTTCCTCTTCTCGCTATGGCGAGAAAGCCAAATGAATTCTGATTGTTTAGATTCAATTTTTGAATTTCGATGTTTGGCTGTTGTTTACTGTTTATGAACATAACTCTCTAAGCTGTAGTGGAATGGCAATGCCTGAACTATAGGAAGACTTGCTTATTTGAACTATATTTGCCGCAATCATAAGTGAACCTTTGTTAATTCTAGCTCTGTTTTTGTGGTTAAACCACCTATAAATATAACCATCTCTCTCTCTCTCTCTCTCTCTCTATATATATATATATATATATATATATGTATGTACATACATACATACATACATACATACATACATACATACATATCTATATCTATATCTATATATATATATATGTGTGTGTGTGTGTGTGTGTGTGTGTGTGTGTG
>LPNX011205172.1:59558-82541 GCA_001517045.1 Pseudotsuga menziesii
TATACATACATACATACATACATACATACATACATACATACATACATACATATATATATATATATATATATACATATATTTGTACATATATATACATAAGTACATGTGTGTGTGTGTGTGTATAAGGTGATGATTACAAATATAATTGACACCCAATAAATAGATCTATTGTTCCCCTTCACACAAAAAGGCCTATCTTTAACTTAAACTTAAATATTAAATATTATTTATTACTTATGTATATAACATGCCATGTCTATAGTACAACCTTCAAATTAGCAAAATCTTAACAAGATAATGTGTGAGGAAATTTCTTCACTAGTATTTTGTGGATAAGTGCAAGTAAATGCCATACCTCCCCTTGTTCCACCTTAGATTGCTAGTTTATTGGAAGAGACTCCTTTGCTGTCAGATCCTATATTTATTGGGTAGTTTTATGCGTTAAGTTCTCAAAGAGAGGTACCTGATGGAGGGTTAGGGTTTGTTGGGAGTTCTATGGATTTACGTACTTTGATAGGGCTAGGATTCCAAACCCCCTCAATGTTGGTGTCACAAAGGATTTCATTAGGGGTAAGGTTATTAAGAGTAAGGGTGGTCATTTAAGAATGAATCTAGAAGATGATCTAAGTGTGGACAAAGTATTGGATTATGTTGGGAAGATCATAGGTCCTTCTTAGAAGTGTCCCTCTCAAAGCCATCTCTTAAACCTTGGATTAGGAGTTGTCGAAAGTAATGTTGGGTCCCAATATACACTTCCATATTCTCAAGAAGGGATGGATTAGCATTCATTTCATGACAGAGGAATATTCAATGAAGGTCTTAAGTGGTTAGTTTTTTTGGATCTTTGGTTCTCTTAGTTTTAGATTCTGACATCCTTTATTCAATATATGAAGGAAGGGTTTGAAATTGACCACTGTCTGGGTAAATTTTTTTGGATTTCCATTGAAGCTCTGGAATTAATTTTTTTTGAGGGATTGGGGAAATTATTTGGGAAATACATTGATGGTAGACCTTTTTTTTTTGCAAATAAGAAGAGAACCTTTCTATTATAACATATATCCAAAGTTACATAGATTAAAATGATATACAATGTTCATCCTTCCTCTTGGAGAAAACAAATTGAAGAAGAGATCCCGGAGCCCCAAACTGTTGACAAAGTTCTTGACAATTCCTTCTACACTTATATTTTTTCTAAGATAACTATTGTAAATACTATGAAGATAGAGGCTGAAAAAAACACTCTTGTACTGTTGTTTGATATTACAGAGGGTAGAGGTGATATAGATAACACAAAAACTGATTTTCATGAACAAAACATTATGTAGGAGAACCTAACTGTGTGTGAACTAATATTTGTGTTTGAACAAGTATGATCTATGTGTGAAGATGGCGAGAATCCAATTTTGTTTAGAGTCAGAGTGGTGTTTGGATAGCCATCACTTATGAGTTAATGTGGTGTGAAATCGATTGAATGACTATGTATGAAATCAACTTGTGTTTAGGGGGTTGTTCCTCACCTTCAAATATATGTTCTCACTAAGATTTTATATTTCACCCTATCATGTTTCTAGTGATTATAAGAGTTGTTCCATGGAACCATATAACGATAAAATAAAGCTTATGGATATAAAAAATGTCTATGGAGAAAATTGATACGTATGATATCTAATGAAAATAGGGGTTTATTAATTCCAACGGTATATTGGGAGGTGGGTTCAACAATATTATTTTTTGAGGCATTCCTTAATATCTAGTGAAATTATGGGTATTCTTTAATATCCTACGAATGCATATGTTGTGTCATAGGTTCACACAGTGAATCCGTAAGGACAAGAGTATCCTTCCCACATGTAATGGGACTTATCATGATTGTGTTTTTTATGGTTCAAGGTCATCACTTATCAATCCCAAATCAATCTTGGGCTCAAACTTTGTCCTAGATAAAATTTAGGAAGAGGTTTTACTTAGTGATTAGGAGAGGCCTAGTGGATCATTGCATGCTTTGGAAGGAACTAAGGTGATAAAGTCCTTGACAACAACTCCTTCAAACTTGAAGGTCTCTCCTTCCAAGGAATTTCTTTCTTTGGAAGCGTTCACATAAGGATCCTAATTGCAAGGTCACTTTGGGATTAGACTTTGTCCTAGATAAAATTTAGGAATGGGTTTTACTTAGTGATTAGGAGAGGCATAGTGGATCATTGCAGGGTTTGGAAGGAATTAAGGTGAGAAAGTCCTTGAAAACAAATCCTTTGAACTTGAAGGTCTCTCCAGCCAATGAATTTATTTCTTTGGAGTGTTCACATAAGGATCCTAATTGAAAGGTCACTTTGGTTTCCAATTCCATAGGTAAGTCTATTTATTCGGTTACCTTGCCTTCCACTAATGTTAGTGAAAAGGTAGGTTTTAGCTTTGATTTGGTTTTGTTGGAGGGATAAGGTACATTGGGTCCTGGTTCTCCTGCTAATAAAATGTCATCTCTAGGGAATGCCCCTAGTCTGGATCTTGTGATTGTAATTTTTCTCCCTCCATTGCTTGCACAACCTCCTCAAATGGTTGGGGAACATGGAAGTACACCTATGGGGTCCTTCATGAATTTAGAACAACTTTTAGAGAAAACTTACCTTCTTAGGTCGAAAGGGCATGTAGAATATAATAAAAGAGGATATAGTATCAATGAGGCTAGGTATGGACCTTCAAAGGAACGTCAAGGAATGGTGGGGTGAGTAGGAGGCCACACATCCAACATGTTGAGAATAAAGTTGCAATTGAAAACATACAAGGAAAACAAAAGGTATTGAAATGGGTTCTTGGAGACTTACAACCCTCTTCAAAAGTCCCATGATGAAGTTATGTTTCATTAAATGAGGGGGTTGGTCATCCCTATTAAGAGATTGGCCTTACACATGTTGGTTGAGAAGGAGAGAACATATATCTTCCTTATCCAAGAAATGATGAGCATAGGGGATATGTTTGTGGGAAGTCTTAAAAAACATTTAAAAAATGGGAATATCAGTGGGTGGATGTAGTAGGTTTGTTGGTAGGGTTGTAGGGTCCCGCTTCGAGATGAATTTGTTGAATGTTTTTGTTGTGCATTCATGTCTCAGCACAATGTTCATATGCAAGAGCTTGGATACACAACTCTCTAACCTAAATGTTTATGGGCCATATGATAGGAAGCAACACTTATGGGGCCATTTATTTTCCCTATAATTATAAATGAAAACAACTTGATTATCATTGGGGACTTAAATTTCACTTTGAATTTTGTGCATCAGTTAAGTTCCACATATTTAGTGAACATAGAGGCAAGCAAGCTCAAGCCTACTTGGTGGAATAAAAGACTAGGTATTAATGGGGTTTCAAAATACTTGGATTGGCTTCTAATGGTAGATCTATTCATCCAAAGGGTGGGCATGTTATTGAGTTGGGTGGGCTTATGTGGGGGCTCCGACCACAACCCTATCTACCTTGAATTCTTAAAGGAAGATGAAAAGCAAGTGGCTCCATTTTAATTAAACCCTTATTGGTTGAAGGAAGAAGAGTTTAAGGCATTTGTAAAGAAGGAAGGGCTCCCTTCCAATTTGAATCTAGGCATTCACACCATTAGACAGTTCGTGAATCGTTGTTGTCTAGAAAATGTAAAGTGGTGAAGTGAAAATATATAAGAATCGAGATAGGCTCTCAAAGAATTGGAGGAAAATATAGCATCCTTTCATAACAACAACTCCGAGGGGTTCTTTTTAGAACCAAAACTTTCGCACTTAATATAATTGGAGGCAATAAGCTCAAATTTTATTAGGGATAGGGAGGTCGCTTGGTGGGTGAAAACTAAAGTAGTGTGGATGGAGCTAGGCTATGGAAACATATTGTTTTTCCATGGTGTGCTAATAATCACAATACTGTCAATACAATATGTGAGTTGCAGACGGAGTATGACCATAAATTTCAAGGAATTAAGGATCTGTTGGACCGAGTGGTTCAACATTTCTCAAATATATATAAGGAGTTAAAGGAAGTGAATATAACATAAGTTGTGCATATTTGCTCTTATTTTCCTAGGATTATTTAAAGAAGATAATATTCAACTATTTGAGGATGCAAGTATTGATGAACTACCAAAAGGTTTTTCTTCCTTTCAAAAAGGGAAACATCCTGTGCTAGACTAGTGGACAACATAATTCTTTATAAGTATTTTTGTTTTGTTGGATGATGGCCTATTGAGAGTGGTTGGGGAGATCAAACTTTATTGTCAAGTGATTCCAAATTTGAAATTCACTTTCACAGGCTTGATTTTGAAGGTGGAAAGGCCTTTCAGTTATTGATATTTTTTACCGATATCCATTTATAATTGCATATATAAGAGCTTTGATAAGGTAATCCCTATGCATCTTAAAAAGTTGCTAATTAAAGTCATCTCATTTGAGTAGTTTGAGTTTCTGGAAGGGAGTCAAATTTATGATGCTATATGTGTAGCACATAAAGGAATCCATAGCATTAAATGAATCAAATTAAATACCATGATAGCAAAAAATGATCTATGAAAAATGTGCAATACAGGATGTTAGTTGTTCCCGAGAATTCTATTGATACATATCAACTTCTTCCTCGAACTAGTAAAATGGATCATGGTATGTGTGGAGTTGGTTTCCTTTGTAGTCTTGGTGAATGACATAGTGTTGTGTTTCTTCATACCTTCAAGAGGTGTTTGTTACGGATTTCCTCTCCCCCCTATCTATTCCTTCTAGTGGCATGAGGTTTAAGTAGTGCCATCTTGGAAGCTAGACAGATAGGAAGATTAAAAGGTATGGAAAGAGGGCATGGATTTATGTTGGACTCACATTTTATTTGTAGATGATATCTTGTTATTGACAAATGGTTTGGTGGATGAAGGTAATGCTTTACAAGAAATCCCAAGACTTTATTGTGAATCTGTACAGATGGAAATGCATGTTTATAAGTCGATATTGTGCCTTAACAGATTGGGTGATAGGGTGGAACACAAAATTATTACATTGTTTGAGCTCCAATCCCTATACTTCAATGAAGGATTTTAGTGCCTTGGCTTCATGATTAAAGCAAATTTTTATTGTAAGCAGGATTGGGGATGGCTTATTGGTAGGGTTAAGAAGGGGAGTAATCATTGGTGCAACCAATGGTTGTCTGAGGGTGGTCGACTAACATTAGTCAAGTTGGATTTAGAAGCAACATTGTTTTACTGGTAAGCCTTGGCTCATATTTTGAAGGGGGTACTAGAGAAAATTCAAAAATTATGCATCAGTTTCTTATAGAGTGGTAGGAGGCCTATGAAGGGGTTTGTTGGGAAAGTTGGAGGTTTATTTTAAAGCCAAAAGGAAAAGGTGGTTGGGCACTACAATATATACATGAATTTGGTACTTCCTTAGCTTCTAATACACTAGGTAACTTATTAATGAAAGACAACCTATGGAGTACATGGATAAAGCTGAAGTATCTATATCTTGATTCGATCTTATCAACAAACTTCTTTCTTGGAAGGTGGGAAATGTAGTTGAGGTCAGGGTGGGTGTTGATGCCATTGTGGGATGCGGTAATACAATCTTTGTGTCTCAGGCAGTCTCAGGATTTAGTGAGCTTTTTGCAGTCTTAAAACATACGATTTCTATCCTAGTGCAGTGATCCCATTAGGACATATATGTGGGCACAAGGTTGGACCTCCTCCAAAGTCCTAGGCCTACATGGTGAATGGGTCCAAGCTTGGGAATATTATTAGGAAGAACTAAAAGAGGCTCATATTTTCTTGCATGAGGACTTAAATAGCATAGTTTGGGTGGGAAATAAAGTAGGAGGACATTATACGACAAAATTGGGATATCAAGTTATGATGTCTAGAGCTTGGGGCCCCTTGGTTTAATGGTGGACAAAAATATGGAAGGTGAAGGTTCCTAAAAATACTAAGATATTTATGTGGTTAATACTTCAGACTAAAGTCTTAACCTAGGATGCTAAGCAAAGGATGGATGTTCAGGGTCCAAGGATGTGTGTTCTCTATAAGGGAGTGGAGGAAACCACCTTTCATATTTTGATACAATATGTTTCTCTCATCAGGTATGGAAGGATGTTGGAAACTAGTTGAAATGTAGAGGCATAAATGGAATGGGGACTCTTGAAAGTTGTTTTACATATGATTCAGTCACTCGAAACTCAAGGCATTTCGAGCCATCCCATTTATGATAACCCGAGGCTTGTGGTTAGCTCGTAACAACCGATTATTTGCTAAAACACAAACTTCTACATTCCAAGTCTTCTCTTAGATATTAGTTTCCTTTCATTAGTATATAAAAGACACATAAACATGACAAAAAGAATTTTGTAAAGATAAATTGGAAAGCTATTAATTGATAAAACTAGATGTTAGGGATTTTTCAACGAAACTTTCTAGGGACCAAAAACAACTTTACAGATTGAGTAGTGTCCTATTTTATTATGATACCCATTATTTCATCTTTAAGGCTAATAGTGGAAAAGGCATCGACAACTTATTGGAGATGTTGGCATTAAAACAACTTCTCAAAAAATCTTTGATAGTGGGATCATAAATCTACAAGTTTATGATGATTTGTCATTGGTGGTCAAGTGGATGCAAAGGTATTAACATGTATTTAATATTGAATTGTTGGCTTTAACCATACATCTTTTAAGGATATCGCACGAGTCTTTGAGAATTTTGTGATAAGTCATATTATAGGAAGGATTACTTTTTTTCATATGGAAATATGCACGGGAAACCCATCAATACTTCCCCACATTAGTGGATGGTAGAGGTGGTAAACCGCTGGCCATCCTCGCAGAAGGCCTAACCCCAAAGGACTCAAGGCTCGAACCCTTGACCTCTCCCCGAACCGAGAGAGTGTGCACACGTCTTACCAATTGAGCTAACCCTTGGGGCTATTATAGGAAGGATTACTTATGCCTATAGGGGACCTCCTCCATTTGGAGTATGACAAGGACACGAATGATGAGTTGAGACAAGGCACTTGTTTGTTTTATTTTATTTTTTATGAGAAGGGAGTATGTACCTTTTTTTTTCTTTTTTCAAAATCATTTATGTGTAAGTTTTATATTGCTTTATGGGAGCTAAATTATGTATATTATATTTCTTTAATATATATAAGTCCATAAATGGATAGATATTTAGTTTTTAATATCAGATAAGTCCATAAATGGATAGATATATTTAGTTTTTAATATCAGATAAGTCCATAAATGGACAGATATTTAGTCATGAAAACAATGGATAAAAAGAAAAGAATAGAAACAAAGGGAAAATAGAAAGAAAACAAACCATTAAGAAAGTAATGTTGGAAAAGAAAGTAATGTTGGATAAAAAGAAAAGAATAGAAACAAAGGGAAAATAGAAAGAAAACAAACCATTAAGAAAATTTAAAAACTTAACATTTAAACTAGTTATTTGAATTAACAAAGAAAACAAACCATTAAGAAAGTAATGTTGGAGATATATGAATAAATGCTAAAATATATAATTTTAAATTTTATAATATTAATTAATTTTTTTATTATCTATTTATGATATAATATAAACATTAAACTAGCATATCTACATAGTTTGTGGTTGAATGAGGTTGAAAGGGATCAAATGGTTCAGAAATAGTTATGAAAGAAGACACTTTAGATTTTTTTTTTATTCCTCATATTCTTCTAGTTAAAGGAGTTCAAGTGTGAGTTATCCATGCCTAGCTACATGTTATGAGAGACATTCTTCATGTTATCCATTGATCAACTATGAGCTATTTTTTATATTATTTTTCTTTTTATCTCACATTCTTCTAGTTATCTTCCATGAATGGTTGGTTATCCATTCATCAATTATGAGTCATCCATGCATTGCTACCCGTTACCCATTCCATTTATCAACTATGAGTTATCCATGCATTGCTACTAGTTATCCATTCCATTTATCACCTAGTTATCAGTTATTTTTTATATTTGTTTATTTCAAATTTTGGACAACTGCCATAAAATCAACCTTAACTGTACACTTGTCTCATCCTCGTGTAGCCCCAAATCTCAAATAAAAACGAAGTAATTAATTAAGTTAAATATAAACCAAATACTTAAAAAAAAAAGTTAAAAAAATCAAAATATTAATAAATATCCATAGTATAATATATAAAATTAAACAAGATTTAAGAACTAAAAATTTAAATTAATTTTTACCAAAACAGAATATAAATTTTTACCATATAAAATTAATAAACTTAAATTTTAATTAAAAGCTTTTCAAAAAGGTAAAGCACAACCAAATTTTACCAAAACTAGAAAACTTCAAATTTATAGATTAAAACCGTGAATACTCTGAATCGATAAAACTAGATCATTAAGAACAACCGGATCTTTCATAATTCTCCGAAGTTTCTATAATTACAACTTAATCTAATAATTCCGTAGCCTTCAAGAGAACCATGATTAACTAAATGTCTATCCTCCTGGTTCCGTGTTGTTTTGTGACAGCCCACGATTAGCTTGTTTGGTGCTTATTGTTGTTGGCTGATTACATTCAACATGTTTCAAGGAATTGGCACGGAGTTGGAGTACTCACAAGTTTCATATTTATTAGTGTAGTTTTTTTTTTTTCAAATATAAGAAAAGTTGTGTCTTGTTTATATATTTTCTGTATTTTGGAGAAACTTATAATCTTATATATTTTTAGATATTTTTACAACATAAACATTAGTTTCCAAATTCTTTATATCCATTTTCCATAACCTAAGACATAAAGACTTTAAGCAATGATGTACTCCATCCTGAAACAACTCCCGATCAATGTAACCCATTTTATAACTTAGAGCACGCTTGGACAGTCTATCAGCCTCCACGTTCAGTTCTCTATAGATATGACTGAGGGATATCTTTTGTAAGCTGGAAATTAGATCCCTTGTTCTCTTAGAAAGAGTGCTTTTGAGGGAAAAGATTAATAAACCCCATAGAGCCAAGAGCTCTACCCTTGAATTAGATCCTTTACCTGCTCCCATCTTCAGACAATAATAATAATTTTGCCTCAATTTTAATATCATACTTGCCCCACAGTTGCCGTGCTGCTCTGCACCATCAAAAAAACCTATAGCACCATAGCAAATATTTTGGCTGGATATCTTCTTTTTTAGGGCTCCATAACAATGTAGCTAGCTTAGGGCTTTCATAACTGTTATGATATAATTTTCATTCACATACTAGTGTAGTGTAGTTATTTAACTTGTGGTGGGTGAACACCCATATACTATAAGTTAAGTGTCACAAGTAATAAGTTATCTCTTACCAGTTATCCATGCATCAACTACAACATGTATATATATATATTTTTAAAATTGTTTATTTCGAATTTTGAAGTACTCCCATAAAATCAATCTCAAAAGTGCTACATTAGTATCATTGTTGTGTAATCTACAAAAAACATATAGATATTACCCCACCTCAAATTCTAAGATATAAACATCTATGTTTATAACAATTACTAGCACACCCACATAGCTTAGGTTGTGGCTGATGTAGATAGAGATTGAATGGTTAAGAGATAGTTATGGAATGGAAGTAAATTTGAAAATATTTTCTAATTTCTCGTATTCTTTTAGTTAAACGGGTTGAATTGTGAGTTATCCATGTCTAACTACATGTTATCAGTGTCATTCTTCATGTTATCCATTTATCAACTATCACATATTTTTTATATTCTTTTTCTTTTTATCTCACATTCTTCTAGTTATCTACCATGAACTATTGGTTATCCATTCATCTCACATTATTTAGTTATCTACCATGAACTATGGGTTATCAATTCATCATGTATAAGTTATCCATGCAATATTAAGATACCGGCTATTTTTTATATTCTTTTTTTTATAATTGTTTATTTCGAATTTTGAAGGACTGCCATAAAATCAGTATTTACAGTACACTTGTAAATATCTACAGTACACTTGTCTCATCCTAGTCAGTAGATCATCCTCGTCTTTAGATGAAAAAAAATAGACCCTAATCCACCCCAAATCTCAAATAAAAAAAAATATAAACCTAATTAACAATGTTCAACGATATAATTAATTATTTAAAACAATATTTCAATCTCAAAGTCTGATTTACCAGTAAAATCTTTATTATCCTCACAAAGCAAACCGGTATCTTATGAATCTGAAAGATCCATGAAGAAATTACACATTAAGAGGAAAAGTTGGAGGAGGACTTCAATATGATCTGAATCCCATACCATCACACCGAATACAAACAACAGAGGAAGGATCAAGTACATGGCTAACTTCTTTGGCTACAGAGGGAAATTATTTTAAATGCATTGAGCAGCAACAGCTAATGGTGGTGGTGATGTTTTTTGCCATGATCTTCTTTTGCCTGCTTATGCTCATAGAAGGCGTACCCCGTTGCTCCCACTGCAGCAGCAGCAGCAACCCCCGCCTCAATCTTATGTCTATGAACGTTCTCTGGATCCTTCTTTGCTCCGTGCATCTCGTACTACAAACACATTTAAATCATTGGTGTAAAGTAGGTTATTGACTCAGATTACAATTTCAAATTTTATCAAATATAGTTAGAAAAGTAATGATGGTTGTTGCATTGCTGGTGGGTTATCATTAATCAGCTTGCCATAGAGTAATGATTGTTGCTGTAGGGTACATTGCTGATAGTTATCTTAGAATTTTGAGACGGGAGCAATGAGAATTTTGAGAGTGAGCAATGAACCTGTGGCAGCAAGTAATTGCTCTACTCTAAGCTAATTAATTTTCACCTTACTTGTCATTGGATCTTAAGATGTCTTGAATAATTCAAAAACAAGCAAAAGTTTGGCCACAACAATCATTACTTTACAGCAAACTTTACTTTACAGCAAACTTTCTTGGGGATCAATACTCATCCTGCACAGCATTCAATGGGACTGCAGAGAATTTAATGAGTCTGTAGCAGGCATCCTAACGGTTGGATCTGAAACAGTTTTAATCTAAGGGTTAGCATGCATGCTGCAGTCGCATTAAACAGTTTTAATCCAAGGGTTAGCATGCTTGCTCGAGTCGCATTGAATGCTCTGCAGCACTGAGCTAAATATTAATGGCCAACTTTCTCACCTCAAATTGAAATTACCAACAATCATGTCTCCAATAATTCTCTATGCAATTACCAACAATCATGTCTCCAATAATTCACTATGCATATGTGACATCCCCTGCCCTTATTGCTTAAAGAAAAACATAGATCTCCAGCAGGATTAGCTATATATGGATTACAAATTGAGATTAAATACCAAGAAATATCTTACCATTGCAAACGCTCCGGCAGCCACTGCTCCCATTTCAGCTACATGCTCCATCTGTTTATGATGTTTCTGCTCCTTCATGGCCCTCTCGTACTCTACAGCATACAGATCTGGTCCCTGAGTCGCTGGTTCACCGTAGTAAACAATCCCCGGCCTTCTGAATTCTTCTTCTTTCTGATGGTGTCCGCCATGGTGTTGCCCATGCCCATGCTCATGATGTTTGTTATGGTGGTGCTCATGATGAGACATTTCTACTTTCAACAGAATTGGAATTTAATTCGATTACAATAGAATGGACAGATTGATTTCTACTGCGTCAGAACATATAAGGGGAGGGAGAGAGAAGTCTTATATATAACCCTGTTGGATATTAAACAAAGAATAGCGCGTGGAAAACTTCATATGGGATGGCAGCAACTGAGGAAGGTAAATACGATTTGTGATGGTCATTTGATAACGTTAATATGA
Source organism: Pseudotsuga menziesii (assembly GCA_001517045.1). Taxonomy (NCBI): domain Eukaryota; kingdom Viridiplantae; phylum Streptophyta; class Pinopsida; order Pinales; family Pinaceae; genus Pseudotsuga; species Pseudotsuga menziesii. The sequence goes on from LPNX011205172.1 coordinate 71,341, forward strand.
AGTAATGATCATTATTAAATAGATAAGCACCATAATTAAACAACCTTAGTATATTTAGCTGTTACATTGTTGAAAAAAATTAGTGTATATACACCTTTGTATATTTAGCTGTTACATTGTTGAAAAAAAAGAAACCTTATCTTACAAACAAAAAAGCCTCACACATTAAACAATCAGAATTACTTTTTCAAATTATATTTAATATAATTAGATTCCCATTCAACGAACCTGATTGCATGGAAAACCTTATTAATTAATAAATAGACAGCGTGACGAAAGTGACGATCACGATCATTTGTTAGCGTGAACTAGTGATACATTATTAATTAATAATAAAAATAGATATACACGATTATTCAAAGATCGGCTTTAGTTGACCAAAGCGCGTGTCGCCATAATATAATTTTGTTTTTGCGCGTCAGAATTATATAATTTTGTATTTTTTGTTTTTAAGATAATGCATATCGGAGCGAGAGAGGGCATGGTCTCCCATTTGTCCCATATGAACCTATGGTTTATAATATAAAAGATCAATTAATTAGGTCATATATAAGTGATCAGAATTCCAAAGTTAAATAATGGTGGATTTATGTTACTTAATTGTTGGTTTCATATTAACAAAATATTAGTTTTAATTGCCAAAATATAAATTATATTAATAATATAACAAATTATAGTTTTTTATAAAAATAAATTATTTGTAAAACCATTTATTTTCAGCTTCACCATAAGAAGCAAAAGGCACCTTTAACGATATCAATTGAAAATACTAACTATACCAAAATAAATCCAAATAAAGATTCGCCACTAAGAGTAAAGGGCCCATTTAAAGATCTAAATCTAAAATACCAACCAGACCAAAAGTTATTATAGTTTATCAGCAGACTTTACCAAAAGTGATTATAGTTCTCAGCAGAGTTTATGCGTTAGCAGTTATAACTGTTGATAATCGCTCATGCGTTAAATTTCAATCTTGGCAATTATATTGTTGATATTCGCTTATGCGTTAATTTCAATATTGGGGCCAAAGTATAAAAAATGTTTATGTTTGCTTTGTTGTTAATATTTTTAAGGTATAAGTTTAAATTTGTTAAGGCATTTATATCTTAGAATTTTGGATGAAATATTATTTATGTTTTTCCTAGATTGTGGGAGAATGAGATAAGTGTATTGTCTAGATTGATTTTATGGTTGTAGTTTAAAATTCGTAATAAACAATGATAAAACTTGCACACCTACGTAGTTTGTGGCTCGATCAGGGGGATACGGATCATATGGTTGAGAGATAGGGATGGAATGGAAGAGAGTTTGGAAACTTTTTTTATTCTTCATATTCTTCTAGTTAAACTGGTTCAACTCTGAGTTATCCATGCCTAGCTACATGTTATCATCAAAATTCTTCATGTTATCATTTATCTACTATTAGTTCTTATATATATCACATATTTCTAGTTATCTACCATGAATGGTTGGTTATCCATTCATCAACGATGAGTTATCCATGCATTGTTACCAGTTATCCATTCATCAGCTACTGGTTATATATATATATATAAATTTTTTATTTCAAATTTTGAACAGATGTCATAGAATCAATATTGAGAGTATACTTGTCTCATCTTTGTCATAGATGAAAAATCATAGGCTGTAGTCCACCCCAAATATCAAATAAAAACGCCTATCGGCGTAAAATAGAAAATATTTCATGTGATAGCTGCACTTAATAGCATGGTAATGTGCAGTCTATGTGACAATGGAATTCCATCTAGCAATTGGGTGTAATGTGCACAAGGCTCAGTCAAACTCTATTTTGGAGCAGGGAGTTGAGTTAATATGCAGTTGGTGTGACAATTGAAATCCTAATAAACTCCTCTGAACTCTTAATAAACTCCTCTAAACTCATGTGATAACTGCACTTAGTGTCGTGATAATTTGTAGTCCGTGTGATAGTGGAGCTCCATCTCATTAGAGGAAATTTCAACTCAAAATGGGCCTCCTAAAATGAACTAATAAAATAATAGTTAAAATAATAAAATAATATTTATTAATTTTGGAGGAAGAAAAGAAAAAACTCCTTTTTTGTTTGTATTTTTTACATATCTCCTTGTGTTTTTACTCAAATTATGTCATCATTCCGTTTTTTTAGGTATTTCTTGTTTTTGGGGTAGCGGGGTCCGTCAAAAGTATGCCGAGTGGGTACTCGTTGGATGCAGAATTTAAATCCGCATCCAACGAGCTATCCCGATCGAAATTTGAGTAAAAACACAGGGAGATATGTCAAAAATACAAACAAAAAAGGTAGTTTTTTTTATGATACCTATCCCCAAATTTATATTAAAAAAGCGTTTAAGACCTATACGGTATTTCAAATTTAAAGCAATTTCATTGGCTAACACATGATGACATGGAATTTGAATAAAAGTTAAAAGACCCATTTTGAGTTGAAATTTCCTCTAATGAGCAACTTGGAGTCGAGTTAATGTGCACACGGTATATAGTCCTACTCCGTTTTGCAGCTAGGAGTTAGCTAATGTACAGTTCATGTAATAACATGTAGTTGAGACATGGGGCATAGAGAACGAGTGATTAGATAGCTTATTTGTGACACTTAACTTGTTTCCTATTAATGTTTACCAGCCACAAGCTAAGTGGCTGTGCTAGTTTACATGAAATGCAAACATATATGAACATTGAATGTATGCTAACACCAACAAGTACCTTAGCAGTAAGGTCATGAACTGATATGGGGGAGGAAATTCCCTTTAAAAACAATATTAACAAGACATGATACATAAAAGCAAGTCCCTTTCTTTAGTGTTTGTTTTCTATTGGTTAAGGAAACAACTCTAGAACTAAGAAAAACCTAGAGCTAAGGCAACAAGCAAAAACACAACAAATAACTCTTTACTTGAAAGTGTACTCCAATAAAGATTTGTTCGTTGTAGAACCTAGGGCTATATGACACTCAGAACTAGTCTTCTACACGAAAAAAATATATGAGCTTCATGCAAGTGGCAGTAACAAGGTGCTGGTATTCTATGTACGACCTATGGATATTTGGTATTTTATGTATGGCCTATGGATATTTCTTCCTTAGAGAGATTGGTTAGTAATACTACCAAGTGGGCTAAAAAAAATAATGGTTTCTAGCACGGGGGCTTCACTTGTTGACCAATATACTATCACGTTAGTTCATATTGTGGGTTTTAAAATTATCAAAAATCGAACCAATATATTGCAGGTATTGGGGGGATGAGGGGTTTAAGGTGGGGCTGGGTAGGGTGGTTTATAAGGATTGAGCTATAAAAAGGGGTGGGAAGGAGGTTTTAAGTATTGGGAGGGGGTTTCAACAAAAAGAGTTTGGATCAATATCTCTCGGAATTAAGGGTATTCTTTAATATCCCACGATCACATGTGCTATGTGAGAGGTTCACTAAGTGAAGTCCCCGTGGTTTCTAGCTAGTATTGAATTCTTGAGGTTATTTATCATTGACTAAACTTAGCCTCGTGAACACAATAAACTGCTTACGACCTCACTTACATGTGTGTGTTGTACAAGCTCCTTCGCGAATAATTTTGCATTGCATAGTCGAACATGACATATCTATGCTCGATCTAAGGTTAGAGAGTTATTGCTCTTATGCAGTGCACTTCATTTTTTCTGGCGCTTGACGGTGACCTTAAAAATAGATTATTATTATTATTATTTATACGATAAAGCAAAGTTACATAAAAACAAAATACGTTTCATACAAGCCATCTACTTATTTTTCCTCGTCGAATAATTATTTTAACGCATTAAAACGTCTCTTAAATAATTATTTTAACCCATTACAACCATTCAACCTAGGCTTGCTCTCTTGTGGCTCTCTTACACTTCATTTTATGTTGCTCTGTTATATTTATATGTGGCTTGCTCCTATTCTGCTCGAACTTGTATGAGTTTTAGTTTTGCATATAGAAAAATCATTAAAGTTTAAATTGAGAAATGAGGAAGCTTCTAGTCATCAAGTTGTATTCACGAAGTTGTGTTAAAGATGAATTTTTGTTTGCCATAACTATTAACTAACTATCCTTTCATTGAAATTAACTATCTTTTATTTTCAAGTTATTTATATGTCGACATTTTCTTGGAATTAACCATTCCTAAGTATCTTAGCACCATCCTTGACCTAAAATGTTGGGTTAATAATTATTGCATTTTTTTTACCAACATAACTACCAGTGTAATAAAAAAGTAAAGCATTAATATTTGTAAGCATAAAACAAATAAAAAATATTATAATTAAATAGTTTTAGTTAACTATTTAATTAAGCTTTAAATGAGCTTAGTTAAATGGTTGTACATAACTATTTAAATGAGCTTAGTAAAATAGTTATAGTTAATCATATAAATGAGTTTAGTTAAATGGTTCTAGTTAACCATTTAACTAATCTCATTTAAATCTTAATCAAGATGCATTTAAGTATAACAATATAGACAATCATGAAATGAATCCAAGCTGTACACTTGTTATACTTGGGTTAATCTTGTTACTTTGCTCAATGAAACTCAAAATAACACATATAAACGATGTATAAACCAACTTAGATTTTTTAATCACTTTTCATTTGGTTTTAATTCATTATTTTATGAGCCCACATAAATTTATTTTTTTACCTACCTTTTAGTTTTTGTATTGTTATCTTAAATATGTGACAACATCTCCCCAATACCAAAACTCATAACTAGTCAATACAATAAAATGCAAAAAAAAAAAAAAAAAAAAACTAAATTGATATTTACATTTGTTATTTTCTAGAACCATAATTCACATCTTATATATAAGCTCAACTAAACATGCCTTTTCATTAAAAAAAAATCTAATTAATGCCTTTAAACACAACAAGTAAATACATTTGATAAATATTACCCATATTATAAAACCCATGACTACTCTCGGTGCAATGAAATGCAAAAAAACAGAGATTGAATAGGTAGATGATATTTACATTTGTTATTTTCTTGGCATCTCGTGTACGAGCTCAACTAAACATGCCTTTTCATTAAAGAAAATCTAGTTGATGCCTTTACGCACAACAAGTAAATACGTTTTATAAATATCAATTTCCCTTTATTATAAAGGAACACTATTAAGCATATTTTTATTGATTTTTGTGATAAAGGAAAACCTTTAATAGTAATTTTCTTTGGAATCTTTAATACGTTTTATAAATATCAATTTCCCTTTATTTTAAAGGAACACTATTAAGCATATTTTTATTGATTTTTGTGATAAAGGGAAACCTTTAATAGTAATTTTCTTTGGAATCTTTACTAAAGAGTTTGAAATTAGTGAGACTAATTTTATTAGTCCCTTAATAATGGTATATGTACAAAAATCTAAAGTATGAAAATGATAACTATAAATAAATTAGTACAATTATAAGTAAAGTGGCTGATAAATATGGATAAGGTAAATTAGTACAGTTATAAGTAAAGTGGCTCATAAATATGGATACGCATAACCAACCACTTAATTTTATGAAGATAATTGGCTGTTAAACAAATGTTAAAATATATAATTTTATATCCATTATTCATACCATATTGTTAGAGTTAATATAAACACAACAAATAATATTTAATAAAAAAACAGATATATAAAAACAAAAACAAATTGTTACCTGTTTTTTTAACCACCTTTTAAGTGATAGATGAAATGGTTGAGAGATAGTTATGGAATGGAAAAATATTTTTTATTCCTCATATTCTTCCAGTTAAATGGTTCAACTATGAGTTATACATCCCTAGCTACATGTTATCACCTACATTCTTCTTGTTATCCATTTATCAAGGATCTTGTTGGTTATCCATCAATTATGAGTTATCCCTGCATTTCTACTAGTTATCCATTCATTAGTTAGCTACCGGTTATTTTTTATATTCTTTTTTCTAGAGTTGTTATTTTGAATTTTGAATGACTGCCATAGAATTAATATGGACAATACACTTGTCTCATCCTCGCGGAAAGATGAAAAAACATAGGATGTAGTCCACCCCAAATCTCAAATAAATACGTCAATCGACATAACAAGATACGACGACCCTGAAATGAAATGAATCCCTGCTGTACAATTGTTACACTTGAGTTTAGTCTTGTTGTTTAATCATGTAATGAATTGTAGTGCACGTCTGAAAAATAAGAATATTACCTTATCTAGATTATATACTATTAAACAACAGATTATGTTCAATACAATGTCCAGCGACTTGTTTCATGCTTACAACTTTAGACCTTATGGAGTTAATCCTTGCGCCATAGTTTGCTTGTTCCAGTAGGTGTTGTTTAGAAGTACACTCCCTCTCCCTTTCTATCGATTGATAACTGCATACCATCAAGAAAGCTAATTCTGCTTATTATTCTGTAGAAGTACCTTTGCTCGTATTTTGAATTAAATTGCCCCCCTCCATTGATGATGTGCGTCAAGCTACCAGAGGGCATCACCGGTGAAGAGTTTGATATCATTAAGATCAGTGCACAACTTGTTGCAAGGAACGAAAAATCATTCTTGATGAGCCGAGAAATAAAAAAATCTCCAATTTCATTACTTGAATCCCACTCACAACATGTTCTGATGCCTCCCAAGGGTTTGGTTGAGAACCTCAGGATAGACACGACTGGCATGACGAGCGTGCTCAAATGGTGCTTGCATCAGCTCCAGTGGGAGCGGTTGCATCACCTGGACTGTCTGCGAACCTGTATGCTTATGGTTCCTACTTGTGCTTATTGTTGGAAATATTAATTACTCGCAGATCTGTATCTGATCTCAGTCGACTCTGTCAAAGTACGTATCAGTTCAGATCTAGTCCGTCAGTCTGACAAGAGTGAAGAGTCCACGATTCGGCAATGTAAACCAATCAAATTAATTTCTGAAGCTAATTTTGTAGGTAAATAGTTATTACATCCATTAATGGCAAGTCTGTAGAAAGCAATTTCAGGTTGCCTATAAATAGAATAAGAAGTTTGTAAATCATTTTGAACTTTAGGTGAGAAAAAGAGAGAAAGAGAGAACTCTGAGAAGAGAGTGAAGTTGAAGCTCAAGCTTCTATGTGTGTGATCTGTTATAGAGCGGACAAGTTTGGATTACCTTTTGTTATTTCCAGACAAGTTATTTATATGAAATAGTTTATGATTGAATGCATGTTTATTTAATTTTCTCCAGAGTTACTTGTATAAATGTTGTTTACAATTACCGTTTGAGTAAAAGATCAAAGAATCCATAAATTTGTCACCTAGTAAAAGTTCCAGGTTTTACGGTAGAGTGGTCAAATCAAGTCTTTCTAAATGTTTGGTTATATGATTTTTATAGTTTTGTTAAATTGTTGATTGTGTGAGTTTTTACTTCATATTACTCGTGGGTGAAAAACATTTGTAATTTCTTAAGTCTTTTAGACTAAGAAATATCATTTGTAAATTCAGACTAAAACCAAACCAAAGCAAGTGAGTCCAAGTAAAACGGTTAAGTAAAACTGACAAGTTGTCGGGTAACTTCTGTGTAACCTACAAGAAAAGTGGTCGAAGTAAAACTTGTCGGTAGAACCGACAAGTAAAAAGTTTGTAGAAGAAAAGGAGTCGGGTCCATAAGTTCGACCATATTGGTATACTTGTCTACTGGGAGTTAGACAAGCTTCACCCGACAAGTAAATGAAAACGAGGTTGGAGTGAATATTTTTTTTTATAACTGAGCAACAACTCAAGTTTGTTGGCTCAGTTTTTGCTAATTGGTATCAAAGCAAGGTTTAAGCATACGAATGCAGGAAGAAATAATATGACCAAGGAAGGCAAAGACCGAAGAAATAATATGACCAAGGAAGGCAAAGACCAAATCAGTCGATCAACACTAGCACTCCGACAAGTGCAATGTTAATGGCATCTACATCTCCACTTGAATGCAATGTTGTTCAAGAAAGTCCACATGACATATGGTACTTAGATTCAGGCTGCAACAATCATATGAATGGTAATTTAAATTTGTTTTCCAATCTAGATAATTTAGTTCAAAATGATGTTACACTTGGAAACAATGTCCAAGTTACTGTTTTGAGAAAAGGTATTGTTGGGATTCTAACCAAATAGGGGGAGAGTAAGTATATCCCTGATGTCTATCATGTCGAAGGTCTGAAACATAATTTGTTGAGTATTGGACAACTAATACAGAAATGATACTGAGTCTACATAGAAGATATTCACTGTGTGATTAAAGACAAGCGTCCAAGCAACCAACTGATAGCAAAAGTGCCAATGACAAGCAATCACTTGTTTCCATTGAGGATAGTTCCCGACATGAAAGAAAAGACAAATACAAGAGTTGCGTTCAAAGAAGAAAGTAAAGAAGCAGTCGAGCACCTCGACAAGAAAGAAAATGGTAGCGCTGATTTTCAAGTTGCATTTCAAACAGAAGTTCAAGATGAATCCTAGTTGTGGCATTTCAGATTTGGACATCTAAATTTTGGTGGGATGAAGCTATTGCACACTAAGAATATGGTAAAATGATTGCCATTGATCGACAAACCAAAGAGGGTTTGTGAAGGCTACATTTTTCACAAGCAACTTAGAGACACTTTTCCACTTGGAAAGTTATATAAAGCACGCACACCACTTGAAATTACGAACTCTAATATTTGTGGTCCAATGCAGACACCATCCACTGGTGGCTGCAATTATTTTCTAACATTTATTGATGACGACTAAAAAAACATGGATATATTTTCTGAAACATAAATGTGATGCATTTAGTTATAGGGTTCAAGATAAATGGATATATTACTTTGCTGCGTGGAAAATATAGGGTTCAAGATAATTCCCTCGAAGTTTCCATATTGTAATTCCCATTTTAACCCTTCCACCGGGTTCGGGGCGATTTCCCCAAGGTTTCTATATTCTATTCGAATTCAGTTTTTAACGGCAAGGGCTTAGTTTTAAATATTGTTACATCAAATTCAAAATATCATCTTCCTCCTTTACGGGAGGAAAAAGGACAAGATGGAATGGTAGAGATTTGGCCACCCAAAATTTACTTTTTCAAAACAATACTCGGTCTAACCTCTCCCAGATCTCCCGTGTGTATGCATTATCTTAACAAAACCATAAAAATTATAATCTGAACGCGTACGCGACATGAGACATACCTCAATCTTCTTCGGTTCCTACCTGTAGCCCAACTTTGAATCGTCATGTGTATCGACTGTTGATTAATTTAATCTGTCATTACTTCCATGCTTACGATATCAAACCACTGCCACGTTTTTCAGCCGGCCCCCTCATGTTCGGGTAAGACAGTTTCTGTAAGTTTTGTCTGTTCGGGGGAAGACCGTTTCTCGAAGTTTTATCTGTTCGGGGAAGATGGTTTCTGGAAGTTTTAATATAAATAGGAAGTTCAACGTTACGTGTGGGGCACCGCCATTCTGGTCGCTATCCACTCTCAACTTCCCATTTCGCGTGAAGCGCTTGGTTTTCACACGCCATTCTTTGTTTAATCCCTTATAAAACACGCCTCTCTCCCTCCCCTTCCTTAATCTCATCTCCTCCATTTAGGTATTCTGAGGTACTAGAAGTCAATCTCTCCATTTTACTGTGATCTTTAATTTTGTTGTTTGTTTGTGTTTCAAGAAGATGTCTCATCACCATCACGGCCACCACCACCATAACAAACATCATGAGCATGGGCAACACCATGGCGGACACCATCAGAAAGAAGAAGAATTCAGAAGGCCGGGGATTGTTTACTACGGTGAACCAGCGACTCAGGGACCAGATCTGTATGCTTTACAGTACGAGAGGGCCATGAAGGAGCAGAAACATCATAAACAGATGGAGCATGTGGCGGAAATGGGAGCAGTGGCTGCCGGTGCGTTTGCAATGGTAAGATATTTCGTAGTCTTTAATCTCAATTTGCAATCCATATTTAGAATTGAACGTCTATTGATATACCATAACTAATCCTGCTGGAGATCTATTAAAAAGAAAAAGACACTGCATAGCCATCTTCCTCATTGGATCTGTAACCTCATGTTTTTTGGGGTGTAAATTAATGAGTTATTTGTTACGAAAACCTTGCCTTGGACTGATATAACATAATATATGTATGCAGTACGAATTGCACGAAGCAAAGAAGCATCCGGAACACGCTCAGAGGCACATGATTGAGGCAGAGATTGCAGCAGCAGCTGCAGTGGGTGCAGCGGGGTATGCCTTCTACGAGCATCACCAGGCAAATGAATACAAAAGGGAATCAGGTCATGGCAAAAAACATCACCACCACCACCGTAACCACCATTTGTAGCTGCCTGCTACTACAACAATTATGAATTGTCTTCTTTAGCGATAGCAGTTAGTCATGTTGATCACCCGTGATTTCAGCTTTCATTGTTGTTTGTATCCGGTGTGGTGTTTTGGGATTCAGATTAAGCTGAAGTCTTCTTCCATCGTTTCCCCTGCCTGTGTTTTAATATCATGCTTACTCCTTCCAGATCTACAAGATCAGATGGGACAGTTCTGTAAGGTTCATGTATAGTTTATTGTAATTTTATGGATTAATATTTATGTACATATGGAGCTTGTGATTTCTATAGTGTCGTTTCAATCCTTTGAAGTAAACATGAGTATTTTAATAAATCATTATAACCATAACCCCTATGAGTAAGCCTCCTTATCCCTCTCCCCTTCCCTCGGGTATGTCAATAAATCAATATAACCATAACATCCTCACCATAACCCCCTTGCCTCTCTTGCCTCTCTCTGTTACTCACCTTATCCCTTATCGCCCTCTCTCCCTTGCTCCCCTTATCCCTTACTCTTTTTCTTTATTTATCTCTTCTAATACCTCTTCCTTATCACTAACCATCCCATCATCCTTCTCTCTTTTCCTACTTCTAACCACCCCTCTTTTCTCTCCCACTCATACCATTAACCAACTCCTCCCTCTCTCTTTCTAAACCCTTAACCCCCAAATTTCTCTTTATCTCTTTCTAACCCCCTCTCTCTCCCTTCCACTTTTTCCCATACCACTAACTCCCTCCTCTTCTCTCTCACTTTCTCTCTGCCCCCTACTTTTCCACCTAACCCTAACCCCAACCCCCTCTCTACTACTACCACTGATCACCCCCTCTTTTTAAACCCCTAACCCACTCATCTTTCGCTCTCTAACCCCCCCTCTCT
>LPNX011205186.1:0-19836 GCA_001517045.1 Pseudotsuga menziesii
TCCAGTTTATTTTTAGTTTAATCGAACTGCTACTAAGGATTCCAGATTCCTTAGTAGGTGCTCATCAGCACAAGCTAGGGTGAAAACCCTAGCTACACTCGTACCTTATTCCGGACGGTTGAAGTAGATCCCTGTTGAGCTTTCCAACTGATCAGTAGGACCTCAACTTCAGTGCATTAAAAGTTTGTTGTAAAAGAATGCGTTCAACAGGTTGATTAACGGAACAACATTAATAGAAATTAAATACTCAGAATGGAAAACAACACTAATAAACAGATGCCAAGAAGAAAACACAGAAACAGAGAGTCATAAACAGAGGTTGATAAAGGAGTTCACCCCCTTCACTGGGCTGCGTCTTCGGGTCCCTCTCCAATGGGAACCGATCCAATTAATGGCTTTAAATTGGTACAAATGGGTTCTAGCATCAACTTCAGCAACTGTAAAATAGAATGCTGAACAGAAAGTCTTCAAGACTCCTCTCTGTGAAATTACAATATGGTCTTCCAAAGATAAAGACCCAAAATGTAACAGAGAATACAGTTGACTCTAATACAACAGCAATCTGGAAACTACAGCAAAACTCTCCAAGCTTCTCTTAACCGAGAAACGATGTACTTAGCTTTGAACGAACTGTTTTTCCTCCCCCTTCACTGGTGGCCAGCCTCCTCTATTTAAGCATTCAGTGGGAGGATAAGTAACGGACTTGCCTCCCTCTTTCACACAGCTGTTACCATATCTCAAAACTGAATCATGCCATTCGGCTGATTCGCGGCCCAAGCATTATGGTAACATGACATTCGACGTTCCATATTCCCGTAACGTTACCAACAGGCTATTCATACTATCCAAACGTGGCAACAAAAATGTGCCAAATATGATACCTACCAGAGCGTTACTCATATGCCAAGACGGAACCAAATGTTATATCAAATTTAGCAACGGATCAAATGTTATAACAGCCAAAGAAAGCTCCGCCAAATGGATAGTCATAATCCAAATATTATATGGAACCATATTAGACTCTGCTATATCTATGATCCACCAAATATGGATATAAAGGGAATCCCGCCAATCAAACCGCACAATAAACATTTTGTTGTTGGGGCCGTGCCATCGAACGTATTGCGGAAGTTTTAGTCATCTGCACTTCCGCTATTGCAGAAGAGTGATAAGCAACTAGCTCCGATGAAATCTATCTCAATCGGCTGCCATCGGGTTTTCCATCGGGACGTCTTGTCTCTAAGTATTCCACAGTGGTGGATGGCGATGTCTCTAAGTCTTCTGTTTCCGTCGATTTACTTCGTCGATCCTTAAGATTTGAGTTTCCCTATTGCAGCTCCTTATCGCTCCGACTTCCGATCCGTTCTGAACATCATTTACATTTTCGTCGTTGCGGAAAGAGATCTTCTTCCGACCTCTGATGCTTGTGTTCTCCGACAGTGCGTAAGGAGATATTCTTTCGACCTCCGACGTTGCGAAAAGAGATCTTCTTCCGACCTCCGATGCTTGTGTGCTCCTACGTTGCAAAAGGAGATCTTCTTCTGACCTCCAACATTGCGGAAAGAGATCTTCTTCTGACCTCCAACGTTGTGGAAAGAGATGTTCTTCTGACCTCCAATGCTTTTGTGTTTCCGTCATTTTTATTTAGCCCGCTGCTTCTTTGAACCATTGTACCATATTTTTCCTTGATTTGGATCGATATTACTTCGATGACGAATGACCCCCTGGATCATTCCTCCCCATTGGAGAGCTTTTGGACCTCCAAAATCCTAGATCATCCTACAGGAAGGTGAGGGTACCACTTCCTCGCCATTCCAATCTCCATACATCCTCCCTTGCTTAGAATCTGCATATTAGTCTCCTTGTCCATGACCAAAGGAGTTTCATACCATTTAAAATTATTTGCATATGCGACTGGAGATAAGCTCAAACAGGAAGAATGTTTACACTTCTTTTCAAAGGTCTCAAAACGATCATAAACAAAATTGAGCTTTTTACCTTTCAACCTTCCCTTGATGATCTGCAACCAAACTTGTTTTTCAACCTCAAATGGATGATGATTTTCATGCCCGGATCTGCAAATTGCTTGACTCGTCTCCTGTTGTTCTTGCACTATCTACTGCATGGTTTCCTTTGCATCATGATGTCCACCTCTCACGTCTTTTGTGCTGAAAGAAAAGTCCACATGTGACTTCAACAGATAACAAAAACAAGTCTCAAAAGGAGATTTAATGCACTACATGTGCTGCAGCTGTTCACCCCAAACCTTAGGATGTTCATCACCATAATTTTGAAGAAATTGAATAATCATCCGATTCATGCCAAGATTCGAAGAAGGCATGCTTTGCTACAACTGCACTTCAAGTTGTACATCTCTATTAAGTGGTAATATTTCAGGTCCCTGTAACAAAGCACCATACTCGGGAACACTTTTAATGAATTCAATTCCATGTTCCATCAATGATTCACCTTCAACAACCATTAATGCAAACTTCCTACTAGCATTCACTATCATTCTCATTTGACTTGTAGTGACTAATGCAAGATTTATTTTCATACGATGTGCACGAACAATATATTCCACACCACCCTTAAAGAGATGATATTTGTTCTGCTCTCTATAAAAGACTGCTTTCCGGTCATACAAATATGGACTCCCAAGTACAATTCCACAAATGTCAAGTGGTACTACATCTAGTTCTACCTCATCCATAAACTTTTCAGTGATTGCAAATTTCAAAACACATTTTTTTGTAACTTGCAATTGTGTATCATTAGTAACCCAACCTAGAGGATAGGGATTTTCATGAGGCACAGTAACTAAATGCAATTTCTTAACCAATTCTTCTGATATCATATTTACTTGTGGACCACTATCAAACAATGTATCAATCTTTGTGTGATTTGCAATGACACGAACATGAAACAATGCACTTCTTCTTTTATCACCATGCATAGAAGTAGATAGCAGGTTTGTACTTGTACATGCACTTCAATTAGAACTTTAACTTGCATCAATGGAAAGAGATATACCTTTATCTTTACCTCAGATCCCTATTGCTGTGATCTTAGTCTCATCACCTGAATCAGATCCCAAGTCTTGAATCACTGCTACAGTAGCTGCTTGATTATCTTTATCTTTGTTTTTATTTCTTCCCATCCACTTTGGCTTTAATTCTGGATGAAGTTTCCAGCACTTTGAAACATCATTCCCCTTCTGACAATGTGAGCATGTGGGTCTCTCACCCTCTTTCGTGATGGTGGTTGTTTCCTTTCCCTTATCTTTGTTTTTATCTTTGTTGTCCAATTTAGATGACTACTTCATAAACGAATCATTATCATGCTTACCCCTAGCTTCTAAATTAGTAGCTTGAACACATACATCATCCAAATTACTGGGGTTAAACATCAACAAAGTATGTCTCAAATAAGAATGCATGCCACCAATATATTTGAGAAGAGTTTCTTGCGTATCCAATGCAACATTCAATGCAATAGCCCTCTTTCTAAATTCATGAGTATATTCTTGAATGCTTTGTCCTTTATCTTGTCTAAAAGTTTTCCAGCTCATTATTAATTGTTGCATATGACTGAAAGGATAAAATTACTTCCTTAATACTTCAATGAATTCAATCCAAACTGAAATAATTTTACCATTATTTCGAAGATCTTGCTGAATCTTGCTCTCCCACCAAGTAAGAGCCATTCCACTCATTCTCAAAGTGGCCAATTGAATCCTGGAAGGGTCATCATTAATGCCCTACACCCTGCAATATACTTCAAGCTGCTTGATCCAATTGTCTAACTTTTGAACATCTAAATCTCCATTATAAATTGGTAGCTCAAACTTAACATCCAATTTGAAATAAGGCATATTAGAATTTGCAATAGCATTATGTGAATGAGAAGCATGAGAAGAAGAGAAAGTTTGGTTAGTATCAGGAGTATCACCATCACCTCCTACTCCTTTACCCTTTTCTTCCTTCTTCACTTCTGTATCTCTGGATGAAGATCCTTCTTCCTTCTTCTTCCTTTCTGCTCGCTCATCGAGTAGAATTTCCATCATGGATTTCATGCTCATAAAAGCCTCCAGAAACTCAGTTTCAAAAATAACAAGTTTTTCCCATTCAGTATGTCCTTCTTCTTCCCCTCGTGGAGAAGACATGGTTCTTGAGAATGTTCTCATGGAGCCAATCTCAGGATCTCCTTCAATTAATTCTCCTTCACCAACCTTTGACCTGGACCTGGTAAGCATTCACAAACTTGCACAGCAGTCAACCAGCTCTGATACCATAATATGATCCGTAGGACCTCAACTTGAGTGCATTAAAAGTTTGTTGTAAAAGAATGCGTTCAACAGGTTAATTAACGGAACAACATTAACATAAATTAAATGCTTAGAATGGAAAACAACACTAATAAACAGATGCCAAGAAGAAAACACAAAAACAGAGAGTCATAAACAGAGGTTGATAATGGAGTTCACCCCCTTCACTGGGCTACGTCTCCGGGTCCCTCTCCAATGGGAACCGATCCAATTAATGGCTTTAAAGTGGTACAAATGGGTTCTGGCATCAACTTCAGCAACTGTAAAACAAAATGTTGAACAGAAAGTCTTCAAGACTCCTCTCTGTGAAATTACAATCTGGTCTTCCAAAGATAAAGACCCAAAATGTAACAGAGAATACAGTCGACTCTAATACAACAACAATCTAGAAACTACAGCAAAACTCTCCAAGCTTCTCTTAACCGAGAAACGATGTACTTAGCTCTGAACGAACTGTTTTTCCTCCCCCTTCACTGGTGGCGATCCTCCTCTATTTAAGTGTTCAGTGGGAGGATAAGTAACGGACTCGCCTCCCTCTTTCACATAGCTATTACCATATCTCAAAACTGAATCATGCCATTCGACCGAATCGTGGCCCAAGCGTTATGGTAACATGACGTTCGGCGTTCCATATTCCTGTAACGTTACCAATAGGATGTTCATACTATCCAAACGTGGCAACAAAACTGTGCCAAATATGATACCTACTAGAGTGTTACTCATATGCCAAGATGGAACCAAATGTTATATCAAATATAGCAACGGATCAAATGTTATAACAGCCAAAGAAAGCTCCGCCAAATGGATAGTCATAAGTCAAATGTTATATGGAACCATATTAGACTCTGCTATATCTGTGATCCGCCAAATATGGATATAAAGGGAGTCCCACCAAATGTTCCACCAATCAAACCGTGCAATAAACATTTTGCTGTTGGGGTCGTGCCATCGAACGCATCGCGGAATTTTTAGTCATCTGCGCTTTCGCTGTTACGAAAGAGTGATAAGCAAATAGCTCCGATGAACTCTGTCTCAATCGGCTACCATCGGGTTTTCCATCAGGACGTCTTGTCTCTAAGTCTTCCACAGTGGCGGATGGCGTTGTCTCTAAGTCTTTCGTTTCCATCGATTTACTTTGCCGATCCTTAAGATTTGAGTTTCCCCGTTGTGGCTCCTTATCGCTCCGACTTTCGATCCATTCTGAACGTCATTTAAGTTTCCGCTGTTGCGAAAAGAGATCTTCTTCCGACCTCCGATGCTTGTGTGCTCCGACGTTGTAGAAGGAGATCTTCTTTCGACCTCTGACGTTGCGGAAAGAGATATTCTTTTGACCTCTAATTCTTGTGTGCTCCGACATTGCGAAAGGAGATCTTCCTCCGACCTCCGACATTGCGGAAAGAGATCTTCTTCCGACCTCCAATGTTGCAGAAAGAGATCTTCTTCCAACCTCCGATGCTTGTGTGTTTCCACCATTTTTTATTTCGCCCACCGCTTCTTTGAACCATTGTACCATATTTTTCCTTGATTTGGATCGATATTACTTCGATGATGAATGACCCCCTGGATCACCAACTTCAGCTTGAATTGATAGATTACTTCCTCAAAAACAAGTAAACAATACAAGCATTCTATATATCATGGTGTTAGATCTATTCTACATATATAATCAATAATGTATAAGCATTTAACATAATCCCATGGATAAAATATTCATTCAAACACACATTATTGGACAGGAAAAGATATTTCTATTAGTATAAATCAGAGATTACAAGATGCAACCTCTGTCAGCACGTCTGTGAACCAGAGAAACTGAATCCCCCACTTGGGCCTCCACCACTTCAATCCTCCATCTCTAGATAGCAAGCTCACAAGCAAAAGGAAAGCTTGGGAAGAACACAAAAGTGCTCCAAGGGACAAAGGGATGCAGACTCAAGCATAAGTTTCAGAAACAATGGACTATAGTTTCCTTGCTCTCAATTCTCTCTTATGCCTTCAATGTACCAAGGAGTTCCTTATATAGCTTTTCAAAGGGGTAATGAAAGGTCGAATCCGAGCGATCTCAAGGTATAGGGAAGGCCAAGAGTCAAGTGAGTCGGATCCATGTCAAGGAAAACTCCAAAAGGATTTGGATTTTGTACACATCCCGATGTAAGTGGTTTTATTGGTCAAACCCACGTATATACATGATTATAGGTTTAAAAGTTGTGTGTATCATTTTTCACATGTTTTTAGGGATGGTTAGGGAAGGACAAAAAATGGTCCAAGGAGTCTAAGGAGTCTACAGCGGGATAGGGGAAGGCCATACAAAGTGTGATTCACCTGGAGTGGTGAAATCAACTATAACAAATGCCCCCTAATTTGTGAGGTCAGAGGGGTCATACGATGGCCAAAATACATTATAAGTCCATCCCAGAAGTGGAGTGATGAAGGATCCCAAATAGAATACCCGCCACCCAATCAGCATAGTAAAATAATACAACTCTGCACATAACTGCAAATACATATAGCAGTCCCATATACATAAGAGTACAATGGCCATGAATAGGCATGATATAAGATATCACATAAGTGGTCATTGCCACGTACATAGATCAGAATCTCCATGATGAAGATATACAAAGGATCATGATATCCATAATGGCTAAAGATATATAATAGATCAAGATCTCCATAGTGGCTGGAAATATCTGACATAAACTGGAATCAAGTCACAAGAGCTGAAATCTCATGAACACTGGCACAATCAAGGAGGTAGCATATAAGAGATGCCACCAATCTGGAAGGTCTTCTACACAAATAGCTACGAGTACATGTACTACTATTTGAATAGAGGTGTCAAGGTCGAACATAATAGTCCATCGTCTGATTATCGGTCATTGATGTATACCGTTAACAGACGCGAGATCACCCACCGATAATGAAAATGGGAATCAAGGTACTAGAGTGAAAACTAACAAGTGTGAATAGATGTGTTGAGGTCGAACACTTGAGAGGATCCATCGATCAGGGGACATTGATGTATTCCCAAAGACTGTTGATGGCAAGAGAACCTGCCACTGATGACTGCAAGTCTCAAGGCACTCAAAATGAATCTAGATTCCAATCCCAGAATAAATGATCTGAAGTCGATGGGATGAAATCCGCTGGAAGGAGGGCATTAAGGCATCCCTCATCATCCAACACGAGGTACTCAGCAAAGCTGTATAATGTGGAAGGACTCGATCATAAGGTGCATGAACCAGTAATTGTACCAGGAATGGCCGACATGCAACGTCAAGATAACTGAGAAATGGCCGACTCAGGTTTCAACTTCCTTCGAATAAGAGAATAACGGTGTATGGTGACTGAATAAAGGCAGCATAGACTCGATATACAAACTGGGACATCTCTACGACACAGGAGGAATCGATAGAGGCTCCATAGGGACTGGAAGCTTAACCAGTCGGTGGAGATAAACTCAGATAAATGAGTACAGCTCCTAAAGTCAAACTATAAACCCAACCAACGGATGTGATATACAGTGCCCTGTTCGAAGGAGACATGACTCGATAGCTACCAAAGATAACATCTTTCCTTGTCCGGATTTTTGGTTTTTTTATTTTTTTGGACTTTTTCAATTATTTAAAAAGCTTGAAAAAGAATAAAATTGCTTTATAGTTACAGACTAGGAGGATACGAGTGTCATAATGGAAAAAAAACTAGTTCCAAGCAGTGGAACATACCTATGCTCAATGCAAGGATACATGTGTAGGATGTCGACACTCGGGGGAAAATCCCCTCCCGGTAAAAAGGAAAACAAGCTGCAAAGGATATAAAAAATGGCTCTGCATGGCTAGACATGAGACAAGCTCGAGCTATATGGCTGAAACACAATGTCAAGAAGCCGACATAAAGCTCAATAAGGCAGGAAAAGCTCATGATAATGCATTCACAACTTGACATGAGGGAGTCCTGAGGGAAATAGACCAGCAAAAGATCAAGAGGAGTATGAGGCTCTTGCGAAATGTCATGGCAGTACTATACAACGGACTCCCAGACCTAAGAGAGGGTTCACAACATGGGTACCAAATGCAAAGGGGATCTAACTAGGACACCCATGTATAGGAAATCTCTACCATTCACATAGTACCACTTCTAACAGCATCATGAAGGTTCCGTGATACCATGGAATGGTTTCGTACCTAAGGTTAAGATGGAATGGTCATAAGGAAATGCATAAGTGCAAGCGGATGTGAAATCCTAACCTATATGCAAATTTAGACATAATACCTATCATAGGCACGAACGGGTCGAAACCTCGGAGAGAGTGTACAAAAATTGGACCCTACATGACAACCATATTAGTCCAAAACAACCCAAAATAGTCAATAAAGAATCCAAACTATAGGGAATAGGGAGGAATGATCATGACAAATGCACCCAAAGGAAATAATGGGGTGAACGATGGGACATAAAAAAATGAAAGTAAGGTGTAGAACCAATGTTCACGCATCTACTACCACCCCCATGAGGGTGACCACTAGTGTAAAAGACCGATCAAAGGGAATAAAATTCCTCCACAAATGGAGTAGAGGATGGAATATGACCATTCCCAAATCTATGAGCACGATAAGGGGCTGTGATGCCCCCAAGTCTGACACCGGGGTCTGTACTGGGACCAAGAACGAGTGATAGGATACTAGGCATGCCAAACATAAAAGGACCTGAACTCAAGAGAGCAAAAATATACTCAAGTAACCGCGATCCCAAAGGCCAACTAGCGCATAAAGAGCACGCTCCTAAGAAAATATACAACCAAAATACAAGCAAACCAAGGGGAGGATATGTGAGCTCCCGAATGCAGCAGGTATGTCTCACCTATTAGAGGCTCAAAACACCAGTACACTACAAGCGGAGGTACGTAACCAATTATAGTGGCCCTCAAATTCAACGCGTAAAGCGACTGTGCTGTCCAAACCCAACCTAGCCGGGACACCTGCAGAATAACCCCTGCAAAGTACCCCCTTGATATCCTAGGTAAGGCCACTAAGGTCACCTCAATATAATCAATGCTCAGGCAGACAGTCGTAGGCGGGATTGACTGTATGGGTAGGATAGCAAAGCCCAAAACTCTTGAAAGAGCCCCCAGATATGAACACAATTCTGGAAATATCTCCGGTGCTACTCAGTTATGACTAGGGTTCATCCCAATCAATAACCGCTCACACTGCCTCGTGCTTAACTCCCTTGTAAGAGGAGGATCCTGAGAAATACTAATTATACCAAGGAATTTCACACTCTCACCTGGACAGACACATACATGTTGTTGTTTAGTGGTCTTGGAGAATTTATTCACAATGAACTATTCCAAGATCCTAAAACCTAAGCTTGTTGGTGCACCCAATAAAAGAAAAGAGTGTAACTCATTTTATTATGAGTTGATTTTAATTGGCTGTAATTACTCAAAGGGAAATGGTCGTGTAACTAATGACATTATGACTCAGCAGTGAAATAAATATGCACACCATAACAAACAATGCTAAGTGCTATCTTTGTCAAATGAAAAATAGGGTATGCCACTACATGAGATGCATAAATATATATTCCTTTCTGAATGCCAGGGAAATCCTTCCTATATGAAACCCTAAAAACAACTCTCATCGAAGCAATCCAATGCAAGTACCTCCTCAAATCCATATCTAAGATGCAACTAAGAGTGCAACTACTTTGTATTTTTCAATATAAAAAAATGAAAAAAATGCAATAAAAGTTATCTAAAACTCTCAGTCTCCGTAGCAAGTATAAAAAACAAGCCCAGCAAGACACCGAGACAAAAAAGAGTAATGCACTAATGGAAAAAAAAATGATAAATGACTAAAACTACTTTCAGAGAAAAATCAATGAAAAAGCAGTCTCTGGTCACAAAAGAAGCATCCAACAGACAACATTAGACCCAAGGAAGACCCAGCCACACTCACAACCCACCCAGCAACTTCCCACAACATCAAACTCACCAAAAGGGAGGATGTACGTGACTATTTAAAGAACAGCTGTGTATATACGTGACTTTTGGCCAGAGACCTATGTGTATATGCAGATTTTGGCCAAAAACCGGCATATACAGAGAAGGCAGTGGTAAAAAGCAGGCCAAGGGTCAAACCAATAAAGGGGAGTGTCAATGGATGAATATACTATAAAATGCAACACAGAAACAAGGAGAAACAAAGATCAATTCAATAATATCAAGCCCATTGTGTCCGCAAACCCCCAAATAAAAACAAGGAACATCCCCAGCAGAGTCGCCAATTCTGTAACAGAGAGAAATTCCTATGGCTTGGGGTACCACAACAGATAGCTTGATTCCAGAAATCAATCCTTTCCAATATGCAATAGAAATTAAATGTCTAACACTAAAGGATCAGACCTCGTACCTTATTCTGGACCGTTGAATTAGATCCCCGTTGAGCTTTCCAACTTCAGCTTGAATTGATAGATTACTTCCTCAACAACAAGTAAACAATACAAGCATTCTATATATCATGGTGTTAGATCTATTCTAGCATATATAATCAATAATGTATAAGCATTTGACATAATCCCATGGATAAAATATTCATTCAAACACACATTATTGGACAGGAAAAGATATTTCTATTAGTATAAATCAGAGATTACAAGATGCAACCTCTGTCGACACGTCTGCGAACCAGAGAAACTGAATCCCCCACTTGGGCCTCCACCACTTCAATCCTCCATCTCTAGATAGCAAGCTCACAAGTAAAAGGAAAGCTTGGGAAGAACACAAAAGTGCTCCAAGCAACAAAGGGATCCAGACTCAAGCATAAGTTTCGGCAACAATGGACTATAGTTTCTTTGCTCTCAATTATCTGTTATGCCTTTAATGTACCAAGGAGTTCCTTATATAGCTTTTCAAAGGGGTAATGAAAGGTAGAATCCGAGCGATCTCAAGGCATAGGGAAGGCCAGGAGTCAAGTGAGTCGGATCCATGTCAAGGAAAACTCCAAAAGGATTTGGATTTTGTACACATCCCGATGTACGCGGTTTTAGTGGTCAAACCCGCGTATATACACAATTATAGGTCTAAAAGTTGTGTGTATCATTTTTCACATGTTTTTAGGGATGGTCAGGGAAACATCGAAGGACAAAAAATGGTCCAAGGGGTCTAAGGAATCTACAGCGAGACAGGGGAAGGCCATACAAAGTGTGATTCACCTGGACTGGTGAAATCAGCTATAACATCCCAGGTGTGGAAAAAGTTCATAAATGACCAAGCGGTCCGCTCTTCATAAAAGTGTTCTATTAAATTTTGGTTTAAAATGTAATATATTGTATAAATTATGAGCACTTACTTCAAGACAAAATTTTGGGATTGAAAGGTTGGGGAATCCCAAAAATCATTTGGGGGCAGCCCAAAGGTTTTGCTTTTTTGTATAAATATAGGAGAGTTTAGATGTAAATGGACTTCTTTCCCAAGCAATTTTTGAGAGTATATTGTAAGAAGAACTATTTCCTTTTGCAATAAATAATTACAAGTTTCTGCTGGAGAAAGTTTGGTGGAATGTTTCAAATGTTGTGCTATGGATCAGTTGAATGTGAAATATTTCATTTTCAGCTTATGTCCATTAACTATGAGATCGTTCTAACTCAATGAATTTCTGTTCATGTTATGAATGCCTTATAGTTTATTCTGTGAAATTTCCACTGTGAGTAATGAAGTTTGTCATAAACAATAAGCTATCTTGTTGTTCATATTTCTATTAATGTTCATGTGTTTTGAAATAAGTAACAACCATCTGTAATTTTTCTTTATGCATGCACAGAAATACATTACTGATTGATAACTAATAATTTTTTGCTCCCTAGGGATAGGTTAGTTAGTTGTATTTATTTTCTAGTTGTTTGTAATTTAGATGCGAGAGAGGTAAGACGAGAGGTAAGAACCTACGCATCACAATGTGACACTCCTCGTTATCTCTATCAATTTGCATTTTTAGGTAGCCACTTGCACATCATAACTTAAACATAAAAAACTAAAAATATACACGGTGGACCAGGCCGTAACCGGTAAAACCTTTTAATTTTTTACTTGACCTACAGTAGCCAGACCGTAAACCGTACGGATTCCCCATACCAAACAGTAACGGGATATTTGGGAACATTTGTTGGGGAGAATCCCTAACTATTGTTACCTGCGATTTTCCAAGCCTCAATAGCTTTTGGCGCTAGAAGGAGGGCCACCAGTGCATGGATAGCCGAGGAAACCTATTTCCTCGAAATTACTCGACTGGTGACAGTTCTGAAAGTAGTTTGTTTCACAATACAACTACTGAAGATAGAGGGTATCTTTATCCTGTCGATAATGAAGTAGTTGATGATCTGAGAAGAATTACTAGGGCATATGCGAAGAAGATGAGAGGATTACTGATTTTTCCTGTCTTACCTAGAAGATAATATCAGAGGAAATATCACCCTATTTTAGAAGATTCAATTTTGGTAGAATATCTTGAAGAACTGGTAGAAGCAACCTTACAGAAAGTTAACCAACCTTTGAATCGATTGGACCTAGGTTCACCTTACTGTTCACCTTTCCATACCCCTGTTCAATCATGACCTCATTCTCCACTCAGAATTATGGCTAATGCAAACACAAACCCACCACCTCCACCACCTGCTTGGAGGGCTAGGTCACCTTTAAACCTGACACCTCCCTTGCATGATTTGCCTTAAGCTTTTGACAAAATATTGCCTAAGTTTGACCCAAGTGAAAAATTTCTGGTAGATGATCATTTGCAAAGTTTTTACTTGGCTATAGAAGGACTATGAGCAGGAGAGCATGAAGATGTGGTCTTTAGATTGTTTCCACACACCCTGAAAGGAACAAAAACCTCATGGTATTTTTCCCTTCCTGCAAATTCAATCACAGACTCGGACACGTTTGAGAGAATATTTAGAAGTAAATATGCAGTCCAAAAAACTCATGCAACTTTAATGAAAGGGTTATGCACTTTAAGGAAAGAAAGGAAAGAAAAAGTGCATAATTTCACTCAAAGATTTGCTGCTTATCTAAAAAAAATTACTGCAGCTGATAAGCCATCTGCAAAAGCTCTGATTGAATACTATACTTCAGCTTTAGGGCCTGACTTGGCCACGTTTGCTAAGATATCAATCAAACCTACATTATCAGAAACCTATGAAGAAGCTGAGAAGGTACAGGATGAGATGGAGAGCATAGAAATTTACCCTGTGTAGTCAAAAGAAAAGACTTTTGGAGGTAAGAAACCTTTATTACTGACTAAGCCTAAGGATGAGCGGTCATAGGATTTTGAAGGGATGTTGAAGATGATGCAGAAGCTATCCAACAGGGTAATAACTTTAGAAAAAGAAAAGGAAGCTCACAAATCATATAAGCCTTACTATAAAAGGAGGGAGGACAACAATCAACCTAAACCTCCTCCACACAGTCCTGCAGCAATGAATTTAACTAATGTAGGCATGGATAATTTTTGCACCTTTCATTAGCAGCCTCATTCTGAGAAGAATTGCCCCCAATGGATAAATTCTATGATGTTGGTAATGAATCAGTTATTGGACTCCAAACTAACAGAAACTGATAATGAGGAAGAAAAGGACAATCAATCCATAGAAAAACATGAGGAGGATACTCTGGTTTTATGGGACTGTGTCTCAATGTTTGATACAGAAGAGGAAGATTCTATGAAACAAGAGGAAACATCAGAAACCAATGTGACAACAAAAAGTCAGAGTTTGTTAAAAGAAGACAAGTCAATACTTCCAAATATCAAGAAAATATGAAGAAGATACAAAAGAATACTACAACTGTTAAAATACCTGAATTTACCATTTCAAGTCAAAATCCGAAGAAGATTAACATGCCTGTTAAGCCTATTGAAGACAAGGTTGATAATGTCAAGAAGAATCTCAAAGAACCTGAGATGGGGTATGATATTGTGGAAGACATTAAAAAGGCTAAGGAAAATATCTCATTGTTTGAAACGTGTAATGTACCTCAGCAGAAAGAGAAATTGTTAAAAGCACTTGAAGTACCAGAAGAAGAGCTTCCCACTGACAACCAACCTGAAGAAGAAATTGGTGAAGCAAGTGTGGGAGGTAAGTCTAAGTATAAAACCCCAACATTTCTCCTAACTTTTGATATTTTAAACTATAATGTGCACAACTGTTTAGTAGAATCAGGAGCATCAGTCAATGTTATGCCACTTTCACTCTGCAAGAATATCAATGGACAACCTAAACCATCTACTTGGAAGGTTCTTTAGTTAGACAAGGAAACTGTGAAATTAATAGGGGAGATGGAAGATGTTCTCATTCACTTATCTGCAGATGAGAGGGTATGTCAGTACATCGACATTGTAGTAGCAGACATACCTAATGCTTATGGAATTGTTTTGAGTCAAGACTGGTTGGCAAGGCTAGATGGATACTTCGCATCAGATTGGTCACATTTATGGTTGCCTCATAAGGGAAGTCCTAATCAGATAAAAGTAGTAAGAGAGCCTTATATGAAATACAATGTTACTCAGTTAGAGGGAAAGAATGAGCCAGTAAACTCTGTGTTGGGAAATTACTTCATTAAATTGGAACTGGGAAATTACCAAGCTGAAAAAGCCAGTAGTTCACCTAACACCCAGCTCGATCTCCTTCGATTTTTACGGGCTGATGAGATTGACTGTAAAATAGTAGATTTAGTTTCAGATGTAGTTTTTAATTCAAGTTCAGTAGAAGTAGATATTTTTTGGGCCCTTTATTTTGATGGATCTAAAATAGTGGAAGGATCAAGAGCTGGCTGTGTCCTGATTGATCCAAGAAAAAATAAACATTTTCTTTCTTGTAGATTAGAGTTCGAATGTACAAATAATACAACTGAGTATGAAGCACTAGTTCAGGGACTTAAAAAGGCAATAGAACTGAAAGTGAAAAATCTGAAAGTATATGGAGACTCTAAAATTGTTGTTAAGCAAATTTGAAATAAGATACACTGTATTTCACCACATTAAAATCCTATCAAAATGAATTTTGGGATTTGCTTATAAACTTTCATGCATTCAATATTGTATCCATTCCTAGATTAAAGAATGCAGCAGCTAATTTACTAGCTACCTCAGCTACAAGTCTAGTACCTTCTAATAATAGATGCTCTATTGAATTACTTTGCAGGCCTTCTGTTCCAGATATGATCACCAATCTACGGGTTTTTGACGATGATCAACAAATTTTGGAATGCTTGATGAATGATGAGACTTTTAAAGGAGCAATAATAGATGATCAAGAACATCAAGCAGAATTAAAATTTGGGAATTTTATTCCTAAGAGAGTCAAAACCTTGGAACAAATGTTTGACTTAAACAACAAGTTCAGAAAGCCAGCGAATGTCAAGACTCATAGCTCATCCTTGCAATTTGAGCTAATAAACTTGGGGACTGAAGTTGAACCTAGATATGTAAATTTGGGAAAGTGTTGTTCTCCTGGCGAGAGGAGTAAGTTCATTAGTCTAGTCAAATAGTACAAATATGTGTTTTCCTGGACATATGAGGAGCTTAAAACATATGACACAAAGATTATACAACATGTCATCCCGATTAAAGCTAGAGTCAATCCTTACCAATAGCCTTTGAGGAAGATGCATCCAAAGCTGGAACCTTTAATTTAGAGTGAAGTGAAAAAATTGTTGGATGCTAAAATTATATTCAAAGTCAGACATTCGGAATGGGTTTCAAATGTGGTTCCAGTAAGGAAAAAATTCAGAGAAATCAAGCTCTATGTAGATTTCAGAAACCTCAATCGTGCGTCGAATAAAGATAACTATCCAGTCCCATCCATGGAACAAATATTGCAGATGATTTCAGGGTCTGAATTATTTTCATTATTAGATGGATTCTCCGGCTATAATCAATTATTAGTAGCTGAAGAGGATAGGTTAAAAACCACATTCAGAACCAAGTGGGAAACTTTTTCTTATAGGAGGATTCCCTTTGTACTCATAAATGCTGGAGCTACTTTCCAGAGGGCCATGGATATAGCTTTCCGCGGTCTAATTGGCCGTAGTGTTGTGGTATATCTCGATGATGTCACAATATTTTCAAAAAAGAGAGAGGAACATGCTTTACATGTGAAACAAATTTTCGAGCATTGTCAAAAATATGGTATTTCACCGAATCCTAAGAAATGTGTGTTTGCAGTCATAGAAGGAAAGCTACTAGGTCATATTATTTCTAAGAAAGGGATCTCCATAGACCCAAAAGAGATTAAAGCCATAGAACAGATCCCTTTACCCCATAACAAAAAAGGTATGCAATCATTCATGGGGACAATTAATTTTGTGCGAAGGTTTGTACCAGATTTTGCTCAAATTATCAAACCTTTGTAGCAGATGGTTAAACAAAGTGTACAATTTAAATGGACTGATGTGGAAAAGAATGCATTCAGTAAGATAAAAACATCTATTGTTCATGCACCATCACTCAAAAGTTTGAATTTTGAAAAAGATTTTATCCTGTACACTTTTGCATCCGATGATTAATTGGCAGCGGTGTTTACACAGAAGGAGGATGGGGGAGATGAGTACCCCATATCATTTATGAGCACTGGTCTGTAGGGAGCTGAATTGAATTATCCAATTGTTGATAAACAATCTTATGCATTCTTCAAGGTGGTAAAGCAATTTAGGCCATACATACTTAAGAACCATACTAAGGTAATAGTTCCACATCTAGCTGTAATATCTCTTTTTATAAAAAAGGAATTAGGAGAAAGAAAAGGTAACTGGGTAACAACCTTACAAGAATATGATCTTGAGTTCAAACTAGCATCTATAGTAAAAGGGCAAGGACTGTGTAAACTAATGTATGAAGGGAAAGACAATGAAGAAAGAGATTGGGACAATGAAGTTGAATTACATATGGTGGATGTATGTCCTTTATTCACAGCTCCAGATTCCTGGTACCGGGACCTAGTTCATTACCTTCAAGAAGGATATTTTCCAGAACATTGGAATTCCAAACAGTGACAAGCATTACGCCTTAAGTTAGCTTCATATCAGATCATTGATGGAGTATGATTCAGAAAGAATTATGATGGATTTTTTCTCAGATGCTTAGAGCAAGAAGATGCAAAGAAGGTCATAACATAATTACATGATGGGCCTGCTGGAGGTCATTTTTCCAGAGATACAACAGCCCATAATATTCTTAGAGCCGGGTATTACTGGCCTACACTATTTAAATATGCTCATGCTCATGTCAGAAAGTGTGATGTTTGTCAAAGAGGTGGTGGAAGACAAGCTAAAGCAGCAAGGCCTTTAAAACCAGTGATGATAACAGAACCATTCGAACAATGGGGGATTGATATCATTGGAGAGATAAACCTAAATTCTTCCTTGCAGCATAAATACATTTTGACGGCAACTGACTACTTCACCATATGGGTCGAGGCCATTCCGTTACGTAAAGTGAATGAAGATGCAGTCATGGATTTCTTACAAGATCACATTATGACCAAGTTTGGGGTTCCAATTTCCCTGGTTTTTTGTAATGCTACTTACTTTTCTTCTATTAGATTAACTACATTTGCAAATGAAAGAGGAATTAAGTTGCATTATTCTGCAAACTATTACCCACAAGGAAATGGTTTGGCATAATCTACAAATAAGAATTTGATTAGAATTCTAAATAAAAACGTGATAGAAAATTAGAGAAGTTGGCACTTAGCGTTACCTAATGCTCTTTGGGCTGATAGAGTCACACCCAAGAATTCCTTAAGTGTGTCACCATACACTCTTGTTTACGGAAAAGAAGCTATTCTTCCTCCCAACATTATGTTACCATCTTCCATAATAGCTCGGGAGTCTAGAGGTATCGATAACGAAATCCTATAGATTAGAATCTATAATCTTTTGAAGTCGGAAGAGTCTAGGTCCAAAGCCAAAGAACAATTTAAGCATCAATGGGAAGTAGTGAAACGTTGGTTTGATAAGCATAAAGCTGGAAACAAGGAATTCAAAGTGGGAGATCTGGTTCTTAAGTGGGATCATCTGCATGATGAAAATGGGAAGCACACTAAGTTTCAACACTTATGGGTAGGCCCTTTTCAAATTGCAGCCAAGCTTGGCCCCTCAACTTATAAGTTGCAAGATTTACAGGGGTGGGAAGAGAACTTACCGGTTAATGGTTTAGTTCTCAAACCTTATTTTTCTTGATTTTATTTCTTGGTTATCTTGTACATAAATAAATTGGTTTGTTTTATTTTTTATTTATTTTGTTTTGTTTGTTTTTAGTTAGATTTTGATTGATTTTTATAAAGAAGCACAACTTTTTTTTGCATGGAGTTCATAAGAATTCTGGATTAACTAAAATCCTTGATTATAAGACTGTGTGCTATTGATTTATTTCTAAGAACTTCTTCTAGTTTAGCAGTTTTCGTAAATGTCTATGAACACGTTGAAGTCCTACTTAATCCTTGTAAAATAACTCAGGATCAAAAGGTCTGGAATACTATTTATAGGCTCCATCCATCTCACATTAAAAATGTATTAGGGGGTGACAGCAAAATACCCATGGAGAGGAAGCATGGTAAACAATATATTATATTTAAATGATCCCATGCCAAGAATTGAAAGACAAAAGGAAAATAAGAGTCAAAATCTCCTGAGGAAGCAATATGTATCAAAACAAAGTACTGAACCATATTAGTACAAGATTTCCAAAGTTCTTCTCCATCCGTGAGCTGAAAATTAAATACATCTCTCACACAAAATGGCACTATGGATAGAGGAGCCTGAATTAAAAATTTCAGAAAGAAGGCAAAAAAGAGGACTCAAAAGAAAGGACAAAAGTCCAAAAGTGCAAAAGTGCAAAATGGCACGGGAATTAGGAACAAACGAATATTTCTGTTTACCATATGTTACAATCCTGTGGTGTCCAAACTAGGAGCTACCCGTAGACATAGGTAAAAAATGAAATTCATATCCTTGGCCTCAAAAGAGTTATCTAGACTTTGAAATCTTCGTTTCCATTTTCCCTAATTGGACTATCATCAATGATTAAAAGTACATACATACACTAATACAAAAGCGCGGGTTTTTCCACGGAGGTTTTCCACGTTTCATACTTTTTGGTGTGAAATCGGAAGCAAAATGAACTTGCCGTCGCTGTATCGACGCTTACTCGTCGCTGTATCGACGTTGGTAATCTCCGCCGTCGCTATATCGACACCTTCCTCCTTCAAGGTCGCTGTATCCACGAAGCTACGTCGCTATAGACACGGCAATGTCAAGCTATGTCTTTTTAGTTGACCCAGGGCGCTTAAGTCAATGTTTTAGATATATGAAACCAGGCTCACGGGCAGGATTCAAATTTGAAGGCTTCAATGCCCGTCAAAGGCCTGTTTACCTGTCATAGAAGGCCATGACCGAATTTGCACCCTACAAAAAAAATTCGGTTTCATGGAGTGCCCGTCGAAAATGAAATGAAGCA
>LPNX011205204.1:11285-25707 GCA_001517045.1 Pseudotsuga menziesii
TCATCCTGTGATCTATTGGGTTTTCAAGCAAACTACAGCAGTATTTTGTGATTTTTCTTTAAATTAAGTAACTAAAGTTTTAGGGGAATATAACATTAAAATATAGTATTGAAATTAAAACATAACATTTGCCGACGGTTATGTGAAATGATTGGAACACTTGGTCATAGAACAACACAATAGAGAGTCTCCATTAGATGGAGTACCTCATTTTAGTGCTTTGCCCAGTGAATCATTTCAAGTCAGCACGATCACATGTTAATTTTGAATTTGTTATAACACTTTATTTACACTTTTAGCCTGCAAAATAAACCTTTGTTCCCTCTTTTCCCAACTCAAAAAAAATTAAATTAAAACTCTTTTCCCAAATTTCAGTAGATAGGATGGGAGATTCCTCGAGTGTTTGTTATTAGGCCTAGATTTTCTGTCATATTAGACATTGAAAGTGAAATTGGATACCGGGAACAAAAGTCTTTGAGTGTCGTCATCAAACAATTACTTCTAGTTGGCTCTCATTTCCTTCTAATGTACAAGTAATCCGAGTCATAGAAAATACTGTGATATCTAGTATTTCAGTGGTGCAATTTATAGATTTTTATCTCGAGATTATGTCATAGGTGTGGTCTTCCTTGTGAAATTCTAGATTTTTACCATTCTTGTTGATATTCTTATTCTTGTATTTGCAAGACAAGGTTATAACATGTTCCACTAGGTCAATTGCATTTAAACCCTCCAAAACTAAGTTAATATCGGGTTAAAAAGCATCCAGTATTTTCTTTTGGATGAAAGATAATTGCGACGAGGAAGATCAATTCAAAAGATAGTATTTTATGGCATTTCTCCTCAACATTACAAAGCATGAACGATTTTTTATGGGTGATTTTCTCTGTTACTCAAAATTCTTAGTGTCTGTCCACTTAGGGAGACTTTCTGGTTGATAATCAAGAAACAATTTATTCTTCTGACTAAGACTTCTCCGATAAAATTCTTTCGCTCTGTTAAACTTATTCTCCTCTTCTTTTAGCGAAAATCATTTGCATTTGGTATTTTATTTGTAAAAAATCACTCTTCTCTACTTTTACTCGAAATCATTTCCATTCACTGAGGTTAAAAAAATATTTCTTCTGATCTTCATACAAACTAACCTCATCATGTGATGCATTTTTGGGTTTTTGCAATTTATCAAAACACTTTATTTACATATTTAAACTGCACTTTGTTGTAAAACTTTGTTCCCAACTAAAAAAAAATCAAGCTAAATCTCTGTTCCCAAATTTCAGTAGATAGGGTGGGAGATTCCACATTAATGGTTCCTGAAATTAAATAAAGCTTTTTTAGTTACTAATAACAGTTGTATGTAAGCTGCTCACAAGTGCTTTGTTTAAGCTGCTAACATTAGAGGAATTTTGGGGTCTAAAATGGGCCACCTAAGGAAAATAATAAAATAATAGTTAAAATAATAAAATAATAGTTAAAATAATAAAATAATATTGATTAATTTTGGAGGAAGAAAGAAAAAAACTACTTTTTGTGTTCGTATTTTCGACATATCTCCCTGTGTTTTTACTCAAATTTCGATCGGGAGAGCTCATTGGATGCGGAATTTGATTCCACATCCAACGAATACTCGCAGTGCATACTTTTGATGGATCCTGCTACCCCAAAAACAAGAAATACTTGAAAAAATGTGATGATGATGTCATCATCACGTTTTTAAGGTATTTCTTATTTTTGGGGTAGCAAGGTTCATCAAAAGTATGCAGTGTGCATACTCATTGGATGCGGAATCAAATTCTGCATCCAACAAGCTCTCCCGATCGAAATTTGAGTAAAAACACAATGAGATATGTCGAAAATACAAACCAAAAAAGTAGTTTTTTTTAATGACAAATATGTCAATTCAACCATTATGGTTGACTTATTTTATTGAAATTCTATTGGTTCTTGAATTCCAACTCACAAAAACTTATTTTGGCACGTTTTCTTATAAGGCCCATTTTAGACCCCAAATTTCCTCTAATGTAACAGTTATGTCTGGAGTTTGTATATAACTGGTCCTCTCCCAAGTTTGGAATCACTGACAGGCCTTAGCACTGTTATAGTAAAACAGGTCACCCCTTACCCTGAACTTCCAGGCGTTGCAAGAATTATCTAAATAGATCAGAGGATCAAAGAATTTCTCTGACTCTGTCATTATATTCTTTTCAGCCATTGGTTCAAAGAACTCCAAGCCTTTATAAAGGATTCCTCGATTTCTTTTTTTTTGGTGTACACAACCATAAACATTTTATATTTAGTTGTCACTTTGCGTTATCTATTCTCTACAGTTCTCATGTTATGAGGCATTCAACATGGTTGTATTGTAGCTCTGCCTACTATCATCTTTATGAGTAATTTTAGAAATTGGTAATATTCATCCTTTGACTTTAAATGAAATCACCTTCAGAACAGGCTTCTCTAGTAATCATAGAATACACAGCGGGAATATGAATGCTATCCATTTGCAACCAGAGGATAAGATTCACTAGCTGCGGCCTTCTTTTGGATTAAACATGTTGTTGAAGCAGCTGATTGAACATTTTCACATATAATCTGGTATAGTATGCCTTGAAGAAGTCTAGTTTGCTCTTCCATCTTTTACCAAAATCCAGTAAAGCCAGGCTCTATTTTTGGCCAGGTTTTGTAGGCATCTTCTTGTTTGTCTTGCATACCCTGAATCACTATGTTCCTATAGGCATTTGCTTGTTGCTCTCATACACCTTAAATAACTAAGTTCCTATAGGCATATACCCTTTTCTCTACCACACTAACAAAATTTAAGAGAGAATATGATTATAGTGTAATAACATTTGTTGTCATTCCAACCCTAATTTGGCACATAAATCGCAGTAACCTTCACATCAACATAGGGACAAAGTACTGCAACATCTTGGCATTATTTATACTATGTTGGAAGTTATCTATGACTCGTTGTATTTGACAACTCTTACTATGGACCAATCAGCAGCAGTTACCAGTGATAAAAGAAGGAACATGAAGCTCAATGTTTACAAAAGGCTCCACCTGAGTGTTGAAAATTTTGTGTACAGTCTACATCTCCATGGGAAACTATGCTACCAATGGCCAAAAGCCCATAGCACCCAAAATTTCCAGCACATTATTGAAAAATGTAAATAGGATGGCAATGCGAGTAGTTGACAACTTGACACCACAAATGTAGTTCCCAAACACAGTGACAACATATTAATTGTATAGAATCCTAATAAGGGAACGTGTATGCCAAATTCCAATTATATTTCTTATTAACTTATTGCTGGGCCATTTAGCAGAAATCCAACCTTCACCGAATTTGAAAACTGGTTGACAAAACACCTGTTATAGAAATGAATATATATGGCAGGTAATAGGGAGGGAGGAAGGGACATGAGAGATAAAATAAGAGGGACGAAAAATATTTTACTTGGTATGCTGCCACTAGGTGAACCACAAGACATGCATTGGGAAATTCAACCATCCAATAAGGCTCATAGAATTCAAATCCCGTTTATAGGTTATTAGGTGCATTTTCCCAAAGGTTGCATAGCCGAGAAAACCATATAACATATACAAGGATGTTTTGATTATTATGGAAACCACTAATTCTTTCTTTATAGTTTTGTTTTTGTGAGTGGTGTCTTCAAAGTATCATGCAGGGTTATTCGTTAGAGGGAACCACCTAATTATTTATGCATCTTCCTCCCTTTAAAATTATTCCATATATACAATTGAAATCATCATTATAATTTGAGGTATAATTGGAAATGGAAATGCAATATCTCGAAGAAATTGCTTGTAAAATCCACCAAAATTTCTGGGATCTAGCAAGAGAGATTGTTGTAAAGCTCCCACCCATGGTTCCATAACTCTCTCCATTTTCCATAGTTTTAGAAGGTTTGAATCTCATAAGTTGCAAGACATTGGGGATGACATAAAACACACATAACCATTTTTATGTGAAGATATAAGGTTTAAATCCTCTTGAATTGTATTCTATTTGTTTAATTGGTTCAGATCACTCAAGCCTGATAAATGAGGATCGACCCCTAATTCTCCTTCATGTTTGATTGACATCTCCTTTACTCAGTTCCTCGCCCTTATAGTTAACATTCTTGTCCTTCAGCTTCTAGGAAGTTATGTTCTCAAAACCTGAACCCAGTACTGGACCTTTTATGATCCTTTTGAAATTTGTTTGCTTGAATAGAATCTTGATAAGGGCAATGATAGTATTTTGTTATCATATTTTTCTTGTTATAATCCATGTCCACTTATAGTCCATGTTATTAGCTCTATGATCCATGAAACAAATTTTAGTGTGTTCTGAAGGATTCAGGATCATGAGACTTCGTTTCTAACAATTTTGATGCATCATTTTATTTGGGAAGTTTTACATATCTTTAAACCTTTGTGAATTCTATTATGGTGCCTGACCAAAACTCTGTCTCCCACTTTATCGAAATCTGCAATGGTCTTGCACGAGAAGAGAATTTCCATGGGAATTTCTTCCATTTATTACCTTAAATCATTGGTTAAATTAATTCATTATTTATTGTAATTAGAAATCATTTACCTTATTACCCTTGTAGTTTTCTATGCAGAGTGACATCCATAAATGTTAGAGGCATAACATTTGGATAAGCTATTTTGATTTAGCTTTTTATTATGTAATATTATGTAAAGCAATTCATTTTTTTACAATAAATTATTCACATCAATCTACACTTTAATTTATATTTTCAAGTAAAACTAATTTCCAAATAAAAGATATTTATTTTAGTTTTTTTTCAAAAAAAACCTAAATACAGCAATATCCAACTCGATATTTTTGGAAAAATATTTTAGTTTCTATTACACCAACTTCAATTATATCTTATATTTTTCCACTCCACCAACTTCCATTCCATTTAATATTGAAAAAAAAAAAGGTCTCTATGGGGACCCACTCCCACATATAAGCTCAATAAGCTAAATAATAAAGAACTAAAATCTTCTAAACTAGTAAAAAAATTATGCTATTAGGTTTTGATGTGAACCCACTCGCACATATAAGGTAAATAATAAAGAATGGAAAGCTTGTACACTAGTAAAAAAACTATGCTCAAGAATTTTGCTTTCTATGGGATGGGATATTTTATTGAAGTTAGTTGTTTTCTAAGTGAAAAAATGTTTTATTGCAATTTAGAAATTCATGAATTTATTTAGTATATTTACTTAAATAATTATTATGGTTTTAAATCTTATATTCTATATTTGTTCAATTATATTTATTCACATATTTATTCTTTGTTTTTATTGTTATGTTGTAATATGTTAATATAAGTTGTTTCAAAATATATGTTAATATTGAAATTTTTATATTATTTATTTATATTTACCGATAGTAATAACTCAGATGTACAAATAGTTTAAATAGGAAAATTAAGAGATAAGAAGTAAACGAATTAATAATCATTGAATGGTTAAGAGTTTAAAAAGAGAGTAAGGGCAATTTATGTAGAGATCGAAAGTATAAGTAGCTCATGTAATTCCACATGAGTAATAATGATCCCCTTAAGGTAGTTTTCACTAGCCTATAATTATTATTTTTTCAATTTTTGGGGACATTACAACATGACGTCACATGTTGTCAATAGAGGTCATGGTTTCAATTCACAACCAAATTTACTTGTGTCCCATGTTTGCAGGTGGTTGTGGGGGACCTAGGGGTATTGTGGTAGAGGATGGGAATCGACCTCATGTAATGCAATTACATGCATTTTACTAGTTTTTATTTCCCCTAGTAAAGAAATGGTGATGGCCTTGTCCTTGCTTGTTGTAGTTGCTAATGATAATGATAAAAGGGAACTATTGAATCCTATCCAAACAAAACCTAAATTGAATTTGTAGGAATTTTCAAACAATATGGATCTGAGAGTCGAGAGTTGAAAATATAATGAATGGTGCAATCCTAGTAATGGGTATATTGTGGACTTGGACATGAATGGAGGGTTGAGAGGTTACAAAATAAATTGATAATAAAGAGTGCTTAGGCTTCAATAATCATAATGTTTCGACATTTCTGAATCATGTCCATGTTGATTATTTTAGATATAAACAAAATAGAACGACAAACATAAATACTTCAATTCATCGTGTTTTAAAAAAAATCCGCAATGGCATGCCATTCAATAACCCATCCATAGTGCTCCATAAGGTTGTGATACTTCTTTAATGATCATGGTGAAGTCTAATTATCAAAACAAATAGTCATTATTTTCTTATCTTGAGATAAATAAAAACTCGTTAAAACCCTAGCGTAATTTATATGCTAGTAATGTCAACTTTGATGATATTATTTTTCCAACCATCCTAAATGTGGGTATTCTCCCTAACAATTGCTTAGAGGCCAACGCATGAAATAAAGAAGATCACAAGTATTCAACCAATAACTGTGAATAACATGGTACCTAATTCTTAATCGATCAAAATGAACATGAACCAATTTTGGTTGGGAAACTATAGGATTTGAGAATAGGAAATTGGGGCAAAGTTTGAGTGTTGCATTGTCCACAAAAAAATTCTTAAGAATTAGGGAAAAAATGAATTTCTTTAAGTTTTGCATGTAGAGTAACTCGTTGAATTTGCCTAGAATATAAGGAGATTCCACACCCACTCTTTGGTGGTACGAAGTGATACAACTAGGTAATTAAATATCTACGAACAATCATTAAATTAATTCAAGCAAATATATGCATGGAGAGTAGCTATGTACTAAACAATCTAGTATGGATTAGATGTTGTTATGTGACCTTATAAAATAAAATAAAACCAAATAAAAAATAAGTTAAAATTACATCTCAAGAAATTGTATCTCTCTTAGTGCTT
This sequence comes from Pseudotsuga menziesii, assembly GCA_001517045.1. NCBI lineage: Eukaryota > Viridiplantae > Streptophyta > Pinopsida > Pinales > Pinaceae > Pseudotsuga > Pseudotsuga menziesii. The sequence goes on from LPNX011205204.1 coordinate 18,186, forward strand.
GATTGATTTGGAACTAAGATAAATAAATGTTGGTTATTAATACAATGCTTGTACACTTAAAGTACAAATTTAATGAAATAAGATCTAGATACATTAAACTTTGTAACTAGAATAGACATTTTTATTACCTAAAACAATAGATCTATACTTTTCAAAAAATAATTATACTTTTTCCAAAAAAAAAAATTACATGAATAAATAAATGTTAAAATCATAAAATATATTAATCCAAAAACTCTATTTAACTATAAAATATATATTAAAATACTTTTATAGAATTAAAATTTCCCACTGATTTATAGTTAACCTTTTACCAAATTCAACCAATAAAGTAATAAATCAACCTATAACATTTCCAACTACCCAGCATTCCTAAGTTCCAACTCCCGACCGGGCTCTTCTTTTAAATGGATGACATGGTTGTCAAACAGCATGGTAAAAACATCACCTAACACAACCTCTCAATCTTACAAATTAACAATCCAATGGTTCAATTTGAAGTGCAGCTGTCGGTAATCATCAAGATCAAAAAGCAGAATCTCTGGTTGAATCCACAATTCAGCTTCAATTTATCGGAATTTATCAAATACAGCTTGCTTGCAGCTTGCGGTTTGATAAAAAAGCAGCTTTTCAAGAAAAGCAGATGGCCATTCGATAAAATGCATATTTTCAGGAAAACAAGATTGCCTATGGATAAAAAGCAGCGTTTCAAGAAAAGCAGATTCAAGCATTCATACGAAAAACCACTCTTATGAATAGGGTTATAGTTTGAATTGCTATTATGAATTACATTTCTTTACTCTGTGCCCTGTGCACTCCACTTCTTTCTCACGAGTAGAATCACTTTTATGAATAGGGTTAGAGTTTCAACTGCTGTTATGAATTTCATTTCTTTAGTCTCTGCCCTGTGGGCTCCAGTTCTTTAACGCAGGGAGAATGGCCATGATGAATAGGGTTAGGGTTAGGGTGTGACCTATATTTTCATTTCTTTTCTCTCTGCCCTGTGGGCTCTGGTTTTCTCTCCCGTACCCTACTGTAATTTAGAGCTACTCTGGAGTCTGTAAATTTTAATTCCCTTGTGCACTGTGTTTGAATTTGCAGTTGGATCTGTCAAAGGAGACGAGAAGAAGATGACGTCCCCATCATACTTCTACATAATTTACTTAATTTACTGCTTCCTCTACGGTCGTCTCGATTACGGTAATGGCATTTGAATTTTTTAGATTACATATGTGATCAATAAAGTTTTGATAAATCTTTGTTCACACGATAGAACATTTTGTTGTGATTTATATACCTTATAAAGACTTGAGAAATATTTTTTATGTGTGGATTACCATAAAGTAGTGATGCTTTAGTTGCCTGGCTTCTATCTCTGTAGCGTTGTTGAACCTATAGCTTCCAACTAATATTGTAACATTTTATCTTATTCACTAAAACTCTGACTATAAATTCCTTACTATATTTCTAGTCAGGTGGGTAATTCTTACAATAAACTAGACTCTCTAGTCAACATTAACGTTTACAGGTTGAAATATTTTTGTCAGGCTTATTACCCTTAAGAGGAGAATTGAATGCAAATGGCTAAATAACGTTTACAGGTTGAATTATTTTCTCAGACTTAGTGCTGTTCAATGTGAATTGAATGCAAATGGCTAAATACTATGTCATTGGTGCTGTGAACTTTTAGTATGTTGTTGTTTCTTTTATGTTTTTTTTTTCTGATTACAAATTTCACTCTTCAGCCCCAAAAAATTAAATAATTATGTGGTTAAAACAAATCATTATTTTCATTTTTACTGCGTTTGGTATTTTAAACTGTAAATTAAATATAAAACTAAAAGTTTAAGAAAAAATTTCATTGGTTTATAAAAACTGTAGCCCTATTGTATATAATTAAATAACTTAAATTTTAAAGAGATTTTCTTCTGTCATTTCAGCACTATTGTTTTGGGATTTTTCAGTAAATTAACCATTAAATGACTTAAATCTCAAGGATGTTAATTATTTTTTATTTTTTGTAAAATATTTGAGCATTTCCATATTTTTAGTGCTTGATAATACAGTGTTTTCAAAAAAGATAAATTGGCAAAGGAAAATTTAAAAAAAATATAACTGTAATTTATGACCTAAATTTTCAAGCAATGTTTGTGGTCTTTATTTATTGTAAGATAAAGCTGAGTTGGAATCTTGGCTGAAATTTTCACTATGTTTCTCTCAGCTTAATACAACTTTGTTTTTCTATTTTGAATTTGACTAAAAATCACTCTTTCCACTACGTTTTCTAAGTTAAATCCATGTTGCTCTTCTAAAATCATTCTTCTCTTGTTTTTAGTACAAATCAGTGGTATTTTGTATTTTATTTTAAATTAAATAACTAGTTTTTAGCACAAATTATAAGTGGTACTTTGTATTTTATTTTTAAATTAAATAATTAAGGTTCAGTAAAATCTCTGTGTATGTATTTGGGTTTTCTTACCAGCCTCATCGTGTGATGTATTGGGTTTTCAAGCAAACTATAACAGTATTTTGTGGTTTTTCTTTTAATTAAGTAACTAAAGTTTTAGGGGAATATAACATTGTTAATATTTGTTAAAATATAATAATAAAATTAAAATATAACATTTGCCGACCATTATCTGAAATGATTGGAACACTTGGTCATAGAACAACACAACAGAGAGTCTCCATTAGATAGAGTACCTCTTTTTGTAGTGCGGTTCCTATGAGTTTGAATGGGGAAGAGGTGAAGCAAAGATTCCTTCTCGACACATATATCACGTCTAGAAAATCCTTTCAAGTGAGCACGATAGCATGCCAATTTTGAATTTGTTATAACACTTTATTTACACTTTTAGCTTGCAAAATAAACCTTTGTTCCCTCTTTTCCCAACTCATAAAAATTTAAACTAAAACTCTTTTCCCAAATTTCGGTAGATAGGATGGGAGATTCCTTCAATGTTTGTTATTAGCCCAAGATTTTCTGTGATATGAGACATTGAAATTAAAATTGGATAGCACGAACAAAAGTCTTTCGGTGTCGTCGTCAAACACTTACTTTTAATTGCTTCATTTTCTTCTAAAGTACAAGTAATCCAAGTCATAGAAAATCCTATGATATCTAGTATTTCAGTGGTGCAATTTATAGATTTTTGTCTCCAGATTATGTCATTGTGGTCTTCCTTCTGAAATTGTAGCTTTTTACCATTATTGTTGATATTCTTAGTCTTGGATTTGCAAGACAAAGTTATAACATGGTCGAGTGGGTCAATTTCATTTAAACCCTCCAAAATTAAGTTAAGATCAGGTTAAAAAGCATCCAGTATTTTCTTTTGGATGAACAAGAACTCGGAGGAGGAAGATAGATTCAAGAGATAGTATTTGATGGCATTTCTCCTCAACACTTCAAAGGGTGAACAGTTTGGTATGGATGATTTTCTCTGTTACTCGAAAGGGTTAGTGGCTGCTCGCTTAGGGAGACTTTCTCATTGATAATCAAGCAACAATTTATTCTTCCAACTAAGACTTCTCAGATAAAATTATTTCCCTCTATTAAACTTATTCTCCTCTTCTTTTAGCGAAAATCATTGCCATTTGGTATTTTATTTGTAAAAAATCACTCTTCTTATTCTCCTCTTCTTTTAGCGAAAATCATTGCCATTTGGTATTATATTTGTAAAAAATCACTCTTCTCTGGCTTTACTGTGAACCATCGCCATTCACTCAGGTTAAAAAAAATATTTTTTCTGATTTTCATACAAACTAGCCTCATCATCTGATGTGTTTTTGGGTTTTTTCAATTTATTAAAACACTTTATTTACACATTTAAACTGCACTTTGTTGTAAAACTCTGTTCCCACCTCAAAAAAAATCAAGCTAAATTTTTGTTCCCAAATTTCAATAGATAGGGTGGGAGATTCGACATTAATGGTTCCTGAAATTAAATAAAACTTTTTTAGCTGGTAATAACAGTTGTATTTAAGCTGCTCATAACTGCTTTTTTTAAGCAGCTAATAACAGTTATGTCTGGAGTTTGTATATAACTGGTGCTCTCCCAAACCTGGAATAATTGACAGGCCTTAGCACTGTTATAGTAAAACAGGCCACCCCTTACACTAAACTTCCCGGCGTTGCAGGCTTTATCTAAACAGATCAAAGGATCAAATAATTTTTCTAACTCTGTCATGATATTCTTTTCAGCCATCGGTTCAAATAAATCCAAGCCTTTGTAAAGGATTCCTAGCTTTCTTCTTTTTTGGTGTACATAGCCATAAACATTTCATATTTAGTTGTCACTTTGCATTATTTGTTCTCTATAGTTCTCATGTTATGAGGCATTCAACATGGTTGTATTGTAGCTCTCCCTAATATCATCTTTATGAGTAATTTTAGAAATTGGTGATATTCACCCTTCCACTTTAAATGAAATCACCTTTAGAACAGACTTCTTCAGTAATCATAGAATACACAGTGGGAATATGAATGTTATCCATTTGCAACCGAAGGAAAAGATTCACTAGCTGCGGCCTTCTTTTGGATTCAACATGTTGTTGAAGCACCTGATTGAACTTTGCAATCTTTTCCCATATAATCTAGTATAGTATTCCTTGAAGAAGTCTAGTTTGCTCTTCCAGCTTTTACCACAATCGAGTAAAGCCAGTTTCTATTTTCGGCCAGGTTCTGTAGGCATCTTCTTGTTCGTGTTGCACACCCTGAATCACTATGTTCTTATAGGCATCTGCTTGTTCCTCTCGTACACCTTAAATAACTATGTTCCTATAGGCATCTACTTGTTTCTCTCCAACACTAACGAAATTTACCAGAGAATATCATGACAGTGTATTAAGATTTGTTGTGATCCCAACCCTTATTTGGCACATAAATCCCCTTAACCTTCACATCAACATAGGAACAAAGTACTGCAACATCTTGGAATTATTTATACTATTTTGGAAGTTATCTATGTGTCCTTTTATTTGACAACTCCTACTATGGACCAATCAGCAGCGGTTACCAGTGATAAAAGAAGGAACATGAAGCTCGATGTTTACAGAAGGATCCACGTGACTGTTGATTTTTTTTTGCACAATCTACATCTCCATGGGAAACTATGGTACCAATGGCCAAAAGCCCAGAGCAGCCAAAATTTCTAGCACATTATTGAAAAAATGTAAATAGGATGGCAATGCCAGTAGTTGACAACTTGACACCACAAATTCAGTTCCAAAACATAGTGACAACATATTAACCCTGGAACCCTAATAAGGGAACATGTAAGGCAAATTCCAATTCTCTTTCTTATTAACTTATTGCTCGGCCATTTAACAGAAATTCAACCTTCACCAAATTTGAAAATTGGTTGACAAAACACCTATTATAGCAATGAATATATATTGCAGGTAATAGGGACGGAGGAAGGGATATTAGAGGTAAAAGAAGACGGACGAAAAATATTTCACTTGGTATGTTGCCACTAGTTGAACCACAAGACATGCATTGGGAAAGTCAGCCATCCAATAAGGATCATAGTATCCAAATCCCATTTATAGGTTACTAGGTGTATTTTCCCAAAGGTTGCGTAGCCCAGAAAACGACATAACATATACAAGGATGTTGTGATTATCATGGAAACCACTAATTCTTTCTTCATAGTTTTGTTTTCTTGGGCGGAGACTTCAAAGTATCCTGTAGGTTTATTCGTTGCAGGGAACCACCTAATGATTTATGCAGCTTCCTGCCTTTCAAACTATTCGATATATACAATTCAAATCATCATTAGAATTTGAGGTATAAATGGAAATGCAAATGCAATGTCTCCGAGACATCGGTGGTAAAATCCGCCAAACTTTCTGGGATCTAGCAAGAGAGACTCTTGTAAAGGTCCCACCCACAGTTCCATAAATCTCTCGATTTTTTGAAGTTTCGGAAGGTTTGAATCTCATAAGTTGCAAGACATTGGGGATTACATAAAACACACAAACATTTTTATGTGAAGATATAAGGTTTGAATCCTCTAGAATTATATTCTATTTTTGTAATGTCTCGCTATTATACGGAAAGAAACATTTAATTTCCGGAAGACTCTTTTGTTGATTTAGGGTTTATGAGTGGTAAATTTCAATCGTTTTAAAATCAATCACCAATATGTCAATACCTATGCATTTCATTTCTATAAATATATTTCTTCTTAAAAAAATGATACTCAGATGTAGCTTTGACTATCGACATTAGACTCAAAGATTCATTCGGTATTGTAGATAAAATTAATTCCACATCAAGTATTTAGGTTCCCTACACCAAAAGTAAATGAATGTTTAATGTGAGACTTGTAGTAACTCTCCCCTACTACCTCCGAATAAACAGAGAGAAAAGGGGTAATATATCTCGTTTCATTGATGCTATGACTTAAACAAGTGTCTTATGCTAGTGTCAAATTTTAAGTGGCATTGTCATGAAGGATGTCAAATGAAATTCATTAATAAGATAACTACAAATATTGAAAACAATCGTTGAAAGTGTGTCATTCAATGAGGAAACATAAGTCAAATGTATTAAGCATCAACCATTACAGTCCTCCGTAAACAAGGAGAATCATCAAAACACATTCAGACACATAAAATAATATAAGTCAAGGCACATAAAATAAAATACATCAATACACATAACGTAATCCACATTAAGGCACATAAAGACAAGACCAATGTACGTGGTTCACCACAACCTTGGGGTTACGTCCACCAAAACTATTGCATCAAGTGATTTTATTACAAGAAAAGGTTACAATCCACCACACCATTGTGGCCCCAATTTATCCTCCTAATACTCTTCCCACGAGAGTATTTATAAAACTATTCGATACGAAGATAGTTTCCCGAAACCCTCTCTAGTTACAGTTCCAGAAGGCTTTAAAATATACAGCTAGGATAAATTCCAGTTATTTCTCACAAGCTTAAAAACTAGGATACTTGCTAGTTACTTTTCATAAGCGTAATTTACCTTCTAATTATAACGCTTAGTATACACCACTTTTGGTTATATTTCATAAAGCTTAATACACCATTATATATTTACACATCTTTGAAGTTCTTTCAACTATTATATAGTGTTCTATATATATAATATGCATGTAAATATATTTTGTTTTCAAGTAAATGATTGTAAATCACCATAAACCAATATGCAGAAATCCATATTGATATTCTTCTCCATTATATATTTACACATCTTTGAAGTTCTTTCAACTATTATATAGTGTTCTATATATATAATATGCATGTAAATATATTTTGTTTTCAATTCAATTATTGTAAATCATGGTAAATTAATATGGAGAAATCCATATTGATATTTTCATCCTTGAAGTTCTTCAACTATTATATAATAATATACATCTAAATATATTTTGTTTTCAAGTCAATAATTGTAAATCATAGTAAATCAATATGCAGAAATCCATATTGATATTCCCATCCATTATATATTTACACATCTTTGAAGTTCTTCATATATATATATATATAT
>LPNX011205236.1:11459-24582 GCA_001517045.1 Pseudotsuga menziesii
ATCATCTCATCTGTCTTTCCAAAAAGCTCAGACAGCTTCTCCCATACTTGATCCGGTGAATTTAATCCATCGAGATGGAAAATGAGATCTCGGGAAATACTGAGACATAGGAGGCCATAGGCCTCATCTCTCCGATTGTGCCATTTGATCTTCTCTGCAGCAGCATTGAGCTCTGCTTCTGTAGCCATAGTCACCCTATAGAGGCCTTTCGCTCTCAACAAGATCTCCATCTCTGCTTTCCATTCAAAATAGTTGAAGGGAGTCAAGATAGTTTTCTGTGAATCCATAGCTTCAGAAAATCTGTCCCGGCTGTCAGTAGAAGGCTCCCAGTCTTGATGTCGAACCTGCAAAACAATTTTTGGAGGAGAGTAACAACCTACAAGGGCTCTGATACCATGTATAAATTCATACCAGCAATAGATTGATTTCACTCACAACAAATTACAATTGATCATGCAAAATTGTCAACAATGGAGACTGAATATGGAGCTGTAACACAAAATTATATTAACTCAGTGTACAATAGTCAACCCTGTAATAACATAGGTTTCTAAATATATAGAATACATCAATAGGTCAAATGCACAAGGAGGCATCCAAAGCTATCATAAAGCAGGCTTACCCAAAATAGGCAAATCCCCCATAGGTGTAAAAAGCTGATCCCAAATCTGTCATGAAGCTCACGAATTGGCAAGGGCGCATGGGAAAGCTAATGAGTGGTGGAATGGCATCTCATACATGCTTTTGCATGGAGGAAAGAGTGGAGGAGGAAGAGGCAACAAAGCTGATTCACCTCACCTAGTCTTGCTTTCCTATGTGCCTTAAAACACTGAAAAAGCAGGGAATAAAGCAAAAAAAGCAGATGGGCGCCTAGGAGGCCAGGAATAAAGCAGATTTGATTCCTAAGACTCCCCCAAGTGCTACATGAGTCAAAGATGGCAAGTTTGACCTCTATGGATAGGCAATTAGCAACTTGCACATGGTGGGACTCATGGACTAGGCAAATAAGACAAAAATTAATGAATTAATGCCTAAGTGGGTAAATACTATGGGTTGATTATTCTAACAAAACCTTCCTTTGATTTGTGTATTCATTGTTTATCAACTGATATTCTACTGTGTATTTTGATTGTAGTTGTCTTGAGTTATAGTTTGATAGAATGCCATGAGATCGTCATGTTGTGGCTGGTGTAAATAACAATGTGTCTTAATTTTAGTGCTGAGCCAATAATGAAGAAATTCCTATAGGGTATAGGAAATACTTCTAGCCAATCTTAATCCATGTCCAACATTATTTAAAAAAAAAATAGACACCTCCGTCGCTATACTAGTAACGGAACTTGCCATGTATTTGCGTCGCTATGGCGATAGGATTTCTCCACAAATATTTGGTATATCCATTGTAATGTTGTTCTTTCTTCACTATAGGGATGGTGGGTCATTGAAAAACCTTGCAATATTCATCGCAAACCTATTAGATGTACATTGCGCTAGCGATAAGATTTCATTGGAACGAGTTTGGTATTTTTTGGTGTTTTCGTTGCTACTTTTTGGTATGTTTGTCGCTATTGTGACAAGATTTCATAACTATTGTGACAACCTTTTATTGCCACTTTTTAGTTCTTTTATTGCCAATTTTGGTGTTTTCGTTTCTATAGTGATGCGCTAAGGTGGTTCGTCGCTAAATTTTTTCCACAATAGTGATGATAATTCGTCCCAAGAGCAACAAACATTTTTCACAATAGAAGCCAAATATTCATCACAACAGTGACATGAGCTATGTTTCGCAAGAGCGACAAAGTCTGAAAATCGTTTCTATAGTGATGAAAGTTTTCCCATGAAAATAAGGGGCCATGTTCATCGTTATAGCAATGCACAAGTCCCATGAAAGTTTTCCACGAAACAATTAAAGTTGTTATGTGGTTGCCTCGATGTTTCCTTGATACAACCCAAGGAAAATCTGAGTGCTAACAAGAATGTTAACTATAACTGAAAAAAAAAAACAAGTTTTAAGTCATGATATGCAAATTGGAAGCTCATCATGCTTAATATAATCTAGACCGAAGTTTCACGATCTTAATCTTTTGTTGTTCTCCTTGTTTGAGTAATCATTCGTTTGCAATGGCTAAGGATATTTTGACATCCTTGTACTTATCCTTCTTCAATTTCAACTCCATTCATCTATTCACCCATAAAAACAATTCACCTTTGATCGTTTTTATGTCTTTCTTCATGCCTAATGCATTGGAATGAGATTTTGTCATCTTTGTTTCTGATTGTGACACTCTGTCCTTAAGAACCTTCTTAAGAGTTGGCCGCATATTTTTTCCTATTCGTGCAGGTGAGGCATCATAGGTGAACAATGGATTTGGCTTAGCTATACATGGAGATAATCCATCAATAAATTACTTAGGAGAATTAATCACACATTTTTTTCCTCATAACTTTGTCCGTTACATTCATTATCATGAGAAATTTCATGATTTTGGAAAAATATCCTCATCATTGTTGACAAATTCTACTAATGCAGTTTCTCTCTACTATTGTATTGTTGTAGGGGTTCAAACCGTGTCCATACTCTTGGTAAACTGACGAGCACTTACGTATATGGACTCTCTCTTGTTAGGTTTAAGTCCATAAAAAAGGACCGAGTCTTCGTTTTGACACATGATTAATTCTTGGGGCTTCTAGTAGTTTTTTTACCAATTCAAACAAGTTGTGAGTTAACAGAAATTCTAACCATTGGAATGTGATTACCCTCTACCAATTTATCTCCTGAATCCTTTGAAAGGGCAGGTTGACTGTCATTTATTTCTTTAGGGATTGCAGCAGAATTTAATGCAAGAGATTCACTAACAAAGGGTTTTATTCTCTTTTTCCAAGACTTAGAGATAAAAGGAGGCCAAAATTGATTCTGACCGAAGCCATTTTAAACCAAGAACTAGTCCCAACTCTTATTAATTATAGACAATTGGGACTGTATCAATATTTTTCATAAACACTGATGAAATAAACTTTGATCCTGATCTCCTATAGTATTATGAACAACATAAGCCATCTTTTCTAGGCTATTGATAAAATAGTATGGTAAATTTAACCTAGATCCTTTTAATGCCATCAAACTACTTATGTGATAACAATGTATAGAGGAAAATCTACCGTCACAAGTTTTGTACCTTATGATCAATTGTAGAAGTGACCCCCACTAGGGATTGAGTTATTTTGTAGAATACCCAAATTTATCATCAAAATATTCAGGTAAAGGGAGAAAAAATTGTTTCCATTTCGATTTATTGAGCCCCCCCACTTAAACCACCTATCTCCTATTTGTGGAAACTTTGTAGCTTTCACTATGAAGTCCTTGGAGATGACCAAACAAATATTTCCAACCTAGGAAACATTCTCTTTAAGCAATATGGAAAATTTTCGAGTTAGCTCTACATTATTCCCATTAAAACTTCTGAAGAATTCGCCCCAACCAATTTTATCAATTAACTATGCATACGTTGGTTCAATGTCCAATAAATCACAGGCCAGATGGCTCAAATCCACACAGAGGAGCCATGATGGCTACACTAAGTTCATAAACAAGGTAAGGGTGATCATCAATTCAAACAGAAAACATGAAATAGGTGAAGTCATCCTTTTGTAAAAACCTCGAAATTGATAACCCGCTCAGCCAAAACAACACCAAATTCATCTTAGGGTTTGATAGGATGAGACACATGATGATATAGGTATCAAAATTAGGGTTTCATATATGAATTATAAATAGAGATGAAATTTGAGATCTTCATTGATATAATGAAATGAAACGGTGATGATGAATGTACATTAATCAACATGTGTCAAATGATAAAATGTTTTTTTCTTTTAATCCAAGCTAGGATAGAGAAAACGTGTCTCATTAATAATTTCGATTTGTATGAACACCATTGGGGTAAAATTGGAATGGATGTTTGAGTATTCCCTTAGGTGTATTTTTTAAGGTTTAATGTTTTATATATATAATAAATCAACAATATTAATGCCAACATTATATAAAACATGAATTTAATCATCTATACTTTTCCTAGTATGAAAATTAAACTTATAAAAGCTTTGGTATAATTTATGAGGAGATCATATAAAAAGATGAAAAATCATAGAAGCAAATTTGATCTGGTTGCAAGATAATATTAGCAGGATGTCAATTTAATAAGATATTAACTGAAATTGAATCAAAATATATAATCAAGAGTAAATATATGTGAAAGGAAAATTGATTATATAGTAACTAAATTTAACAGTTGCTAAATAGATACCTCAACAGTTATGAAATTGGAATACTTGCGATGATTTTTACCTGAGTAATTGATGTATTCGAATTAAGAGTACCTTGAGAATCATAGCTTCTGAAGGCACTCTTAATAATGTCCTCAACAATTCATTAAAGAGAAAAGTTGATATCATTTTTTATTAACTAGGAAAAAATAAAAAGTGAGAAGGTTGTTGAAAACCACCAATTAAGTTATGAGAGTTGGTGCTCTTTAATCAGTTGGTGCTTATTGTAATAGAGAAGATTGAAGTATTCCATTACCATAAATAAATATCACATTACAAATATTCTTGTGTCTCTTTGATGTGTTTTTAGTGCCTATTATTTAACTGATGAATATGATAATGTTAATGGTAACATAATGCTTGATATACCCTAGTTGATTAAAAGAAGGTGAAAAGGTTTTAAATTGTTCACACACTAATCCACCCCCCTCTTAGTGTGAACATTGTGTCCAACAATTGGTATCATATTTGGCCTTCATCACAAGACTTACAATCTTGATGAAGATCTATGGATACACAATGGAAGCAAAAGTAAAGTCATCAAGCAACGATGTGCATGTACTTGATGTTACAAAATATTTCGATTGGAGGAGCAAGATGAAGGCATATCTAAAGAAGTTTGGTGTTTGGTAGATTGTGATCAATCCGCCCACTCAATAAAATAAGAAGGGAAATGAAGCTGCATAGAAAGAAGAAAAGAAGGGAAATTCTATAGCGTTGAAGTTCCTCATAGATGGACTTCCCAGCTCAGTGAAAGAAAGTGTAGGGGAGTACATTTCATCTAACAACTTCTAGTTCATTTTGGAAAGTGAGTATCAAAATGGAAGACCAGACAATGAAAAGATAAACTATGAATTATAAGACAAGCCTCCAAAACAGATCAATCAAGAAGTGGACTCCAGTAAAGTTATGGACTCATTTTATTGTAATGATAATATTTGTGATGAAATTGGAAATGTTCTTTCAGAAGATGATGAAGATATTTCAAAAGCTGCACAAGAGATACATCTCACTTTGATAAATATTGATCTTAGATAAAATTGGGTATTGAACACAGTAAATATGAACCATAGTGAATTTACAAGGTTCAAAAATAAAATCTTGGATTCTTTGAATGAATATGAGTAAAAGACCATGACAGCAAGAGTTTTGCTTGTAAATATCAAACACAAGGATGAAGAGGTGTGGGATCTGTTGGAAGACAAGGATTCTTAAATTCAACGAATAAAGACTGAATTAATCTATCAAAAGTAAGAACAAGAAGAGCCTTGTGAAGACTCGAAAGATATTGAAGAAACTAGAAAGGCCAATCATGATTTAGAGACAAAGATGGAGGAAGCCAAAAGGATAAAATAAATATTGAAGAATCAGTTGGAATAAAAGGAGAAAACAATCCAAAAGGTGGACATGGAGGTAGTTGGTCTCAGTAACAAAGGTGAAAATACTAATTCCTTTGTCAAGTTCAAGGACAGATCAGTTTTCCTAGATAAGATCTTGGATTACAAAAGATCTCCATTTGAAAAGTTTGGCCTTGGTTACAAGAAAGAAGGAGAACAAATATGAAGATGGCACTTGGTCTCCCAAGACTCTAGAAGCAGGTCCATCAATGTCCAAATATGCTCCCCATGCACTTGCACATGACAACATATAATTTGGAAGTTCAAGAACGCATCAAGAAATTAGGCCTATTCCACCAAGCAAGCTCAAAAAAGAAACAACTACAAGATGAAACCAAAGTCCCACGTATGAAAATGGATTTAATGGTTATTCTTTTTCTTGTTCTAAATTTGTCATAAGGTTATGGATTGTAGACTCTATGGAAGAAGAAGTGTTGGAATCCCCAATGATAGAGTTAGATGATGGAAATGTAACCAAGCTGGACATATTATTGCTACTTGTTACACACTGAGATTATACACTTGTTGTGGATTTGGTCAGAAAGCCAAAGAATGTGCAATTCAAATAAGTCAAACGAGGAGGAGTCCTTCATACTCATCAATAATAAGAACCAATGAACATTGGAAGAATACTAATGTAGAAAGATTTGAATATCCAAAAGACAAAGGCCTATAGTCATGGACACTCTCAGGTATGGAGGAATGAAGTTGATCAAAGAAGCATTGAAAGTTCCAATAGCTCAGTTAGGTGTTGGACATGCAACCATGTTGGTCACATTGTTGCATATTGTCGTACGATGAGATGTTATGGTTGAGGTGGCTATGGGAACAAAGCTTTATATTGTTGGAGTACATGGAAACAATCCATAAGAAGTTACTCATAGCGCTCATAAAGGAAATCCAATAAATATGAAGGAGAAAATGCTAAAAGGACAAATTCCAAGAAGCAAGTATGGATGAAGAAGAATGAGCAGTTACATATAGGAGAGGTTGATCAGTGCAGGGATAATGGATTCCATATGGCAAGAAAATCTTAAGGTTTCTCAAATACCTTAGCATACCTTGAGTTCATAAAGCTATAGGATGAACTCAAAGGATAAAGGATGGCTACTCCAAGCATACAAACATGTCATAGGATCGTGCATGTCGATAGGGGGAGCAATGATCAGTCCCTTCGGATGCAGATATGTGGACACCATTTGTCATTGATTCCAAAGGGGGAGAACTGAATAGAAAAGGGGAGAATGCTCACACGGGGAGCATGATTGGTTGTCATAAATGACAAAGGGGGAGATTTTTTTATTGAATTTTCATTTATGCCAACACGGGAATTGCAGTAGCCACACAGTTAATCATTGATGCCACAAATTCCCTATTGCAGTGGAAAGGTATGGATGATCTCAGTACCCTCACATCCAGTTTTTTGGATCCCATACATAGATGGGTTATGCCTTAAAGTAACTTGTATCCATTTGACAAGGTCCTTGTACCCTTGTTAATGATTTTGAAGACCCCTTTGATGATGTTGAAGACCCTATAAATTGTGTTGAAGCCCTTGTGAGTGATGGAAAATCCCTTGATGGGTTGAAGAAGCATTAATGACCCCTTGTTTGGACATTCAGGCATTGATAGGGTCATTCCAACCCTAGGAGAATGCTTGACAATAGCATAACAAGTAGCATGCTAGATTTTGACCCTTCGAGGTCATCTTGTGTGTTTGAGGTGGTTGAAGAAGCCCATGGAACCCCTTTGACTTTGATTATGATGTTGTGGGTTTATGTGGTCATGATGATACCCTTATTTTAATTCTTGTATGTTATTTGACATATTGAGGAACCCATGAACATGATCTGTGTCTGATGAAGAAGCTCTTGAAGCACTTATGAAACTTGAAAAATCCTTTGGACCCACACACTTGGTGGTTTATTGGACTCGAAGGAATGTTGAAGATAACGTGTTGATTAGATATGGTCTTATGTTGATTTGGGTTCCTGATGGATCCCTTGTGGCTTGATACAACCCTTGGTGACCTTGACAGATTGTGGCAGGAGAAAATATTTTTTGGTTTCTTTTTGGATTTCTAATTTTGGACTTGCTTGGGATCTCTTTCTCAGCACACACTAGTACCGAACGTTAGTACATAGTCCAAGATTTTGAAGTTTGAAGGAAGGTTGACAAAGTATTCCTTCCACTCAAACAAATCTAGGGCTTATGGAGTGATGAACAGTCTTGAATTTGACTGGGTATCTGAGGTTGACTCTCATGTTTGAGATTTGTCCAAAATTCATTATGATAGTTCATGCATGTAGTGGTGTATAAATATTCTGAGCTTGCAAGTGTATACACAATGTTGACAGTCTTCCTCATTCTAGTTTTGAACATGGTTTGAAGGTTTTCACAGTTATATGCACAACCCAAATTGAATATTGTATTGTGGCAATTGGGTTCTTACACAGTCCAAGGTGTTACAGAGTCAAGGTGTATGCATAGTCAAGGTTAATGATTGACACTCAGACCGAGCTGACCATGTTTGACATTTTTCTCATCTTTATATCTTTGGGGATTTTCCACAGCACACAAACAATCCTCTTCCATGTGCAAGCTTGATAACAATTTGAGCCTCTTGCATAGTTTAAGTTCTAACTTTTTCAGGTCTACTTCTCATCACACAAGTCAAGGGTGTATACACAGTGCGAGGGTGAGGTCGAATTCACAATACATAGTCCAATGCTGATGTGACAAGGTTGGTGACTTTGGTATGAACAACAGATGTGCACTAATTTTTGACATGCATAGAAAAAGGTAAGATCATTGTACTCTATGATGATGTTGTTGATACTCTTGACGATGAGGCATACCTATTGACGATGAGGCATACCTTTTCTTATCATGCTTTTGACGTATATTCTTATGGGTTCACCCAAATTTTTAATTTGTGGAATCCTTGGATGTGGAAGTTAATTTTGCATCCAAACCATACCCACACTACATACTTCTGAGGTACCCACGACACCCAGAACTATTTTTTTATTGAAATTTTCATTTTTGGGTGTTGTGGGTACCTCAAAAGTATGTAGTGTGAGTAAGGGTTGGATGCAGAATTAAATTCCACATCCAATGAGTCCCAAAGCTTGAAATTTGGGTGAATCGACAAGGATATATGTCAAATATACAATAATAAAAAGAAGTTTTTCTTTTTCCCCTCCAAGATTTAGAACTTTTATTTTATTATTATAACTCTTACTTTATTATTTCCCTTATAAGGCCCATTTTAGACCTCAAAACTCCCCTAACTTTGATGATGATGATGATGTTTATACTCTTTGGAAACTCTGTACTAACTTATCAAAGGTATTAGAGCCTAACACCTCTCGAGGGTGCTCCAGAGAAGCTCTTCTTAATTCATAATATTTTCCGAATTCAAAAATTTTCCTTCACTCACCAAATATTGTGTAATTAATTCATGTTAATATTTCAATTTGTTTATTCTAAAAATTAAGTCTCAGTTTCAAGTCTTATTACTTATTGCAATTATACATAATGAGACTAAACATTTTAGGTGTTCTAGATCCAACATGCTCACCACTAAACTTTTCTTCTCTTGCTTAATGACATAGTTTCAATATAAAATTTTCTTCTTCCTCCTCATGAGCTGGTTAACCCTATAAGATTTTTTTAGTGTAGAAAATTTTCCTTAGAAGTAAGAGACTTATAACCCAGGACGTTTCCCGTGATTAGCTTAAAATTTCGTAATTCTTTATCCAATTAATATTTAGTAACATTGACATTTTTTTTAATATCTATTTTTAGGTTTCATTTATTCTTATTCAATTCCCTATTTATGCTTTTATTGGAAGTTCCATAATTCATTACTTTCATTAATCTCAAAGAACTATCAATTACAATGACATACATTTAATATATTTTCATAAGTAGCATTGAAGTAATAAATTGTCATAATCATTACTAAGCATACTCATTGTTCTAGAGCCTACCATATCCACATCAAGCCAAACTTTTAATAATATAAACATTTTGGATGTTTTTGAGCCCATCGACTCAACACCATATCAACATGGTAACGTCATTGTCCTGATTCTCTAGAGATTATCTGCTCAACATCAAGGCATGCTTATATAACTCTTACAAGACTTATTTAACCTTATTACACATCCAACATGTTTAAAAAATCATTATCTCTTTGCATAACTTTATACTTCTAATATCTATTCATGCACAAGCCATACAAAAATTCTATGAATCAAATGCCTTATCATAGATATGCCATATACACAATTGATCATTCTAAAAGATGTTACGGGTATCATACTCAAGTAATTTAATATAAATTTTCAAACTTCTAACAAAATTTATTCTCGACATATCAATTTGTATAAACTAAGATATTTTTTTATTTGTTTCAATAATGCATTTGTCAAATAAAATGATAACATATTGCTAACTTTTAATAATAATCAAGGAAAATTCTAGATGTTACCTTTTTCCATCAAATATTTTATCTTATATCTTCAATTACCTTGTCAATTTCTATCTAACGGCGCTTTTTACAATCATGTATTTAATGTCCCTCTTTTGGAATTTTATTAAAATGCTCAATTTTTCAATTTTTTCAAAATTTTGGCTCTTGACTAGTTTTAGTGTCTTGGTCTCCAAATCATCCCAATTGCTCCAAAATATTCAGAGAAGGTGAATGAATGATATAATAACTTAATTATTATTTTCAGGGATGTATTATGCTCCTCCAATCAGTTCTTCAAGTTTATATCAAATTTTGAATAAGATAGATGAATTTACTAGCAATTTGGGGCTCAAATCCCTCCCGAGTAATTTCCGGAATGGCTTTCCAAATGTACATAAAATCACTCAAATTATAAAATTGAATCATGGGATGTGTATAATACATTATCATAAACTCATATTCAGAACCAATCGAACTCCCATGGCCGTTATCGCTTCCTTCAATCAGATATAAAAAACTAGTTTTGGCCCCTTGGAGAAATGAGATGTAGTTTGCCCCAAATGCTATGAAATTAGACCCAAGGGACACAAATTATCAGTTGCAGACCATGAAACCAATAATATACTTTAACTATAGTTCTTCATTCATAAATCATTAATGGTTCACACATATATTCGATTCCATCAAGATTGCAAGAGTTCACAACAAGGTATTGGGGGATTCGCACTGTTTCTTCAATATTGGATAATAATACATGAGATATATTGTATTTTCAACTTGAGATATTTATAAAATTAAATAACAGAGAATTTACATCAGAATAAAAAATAATGTAGCAAGAGAATCTCCCTCAAAGAGATGAATAGCTCACCAAGTGCACCTCACTCCATAGAGTTGAAATATGGTGAGAAAACATGAGATGAATGGAAGAACAAGATGATATTGATATATCCATGAAATTCCTATACCTTTCACCTGAAAATAAGACTCCATTAAATATCCATGAAATACCTGAGTGGTATTTCCAAACACCAACTAGGATGATAATCTTTCACCCTCGAAATCGGCTTAAGCAAGAAAACTAGTCATCCACTAGATCTCACAATTCACAAATGACATTTTCACAAATGATATAAAGCTTATTATCATGGATTATCCCTGTATTTTATAAAAATTATTGGTATTCAAATTTTCCAAATACATCCATAAACCAAAGCCAAGTCAAATTGGTGTGGTTGCTCATGCTATGCCATGTGGCCTCTCTCTTCACCTTCCACCTTCTCCCAACTTTGAGTAGGAGCCTCTTGGCCTTCTCCAAATCCCAAATTCGACCTCTAAGATGCTCTATTATTTCCTAACATGGAATTATGTCATAATTTCAACCTTCATATCTGACTTGTGTCATAACTATCATAGAATCTCCATCATTGCTATCATAGATGTCATAAATGTAAGGGGAATCTAGCCAAGTGTCCATGAAACTCCTATTTGGCTCTTCCTCTCCCATTTAAGTTAAAATTAATCCCAAATTATACCTATAAAGTATAGGGACAATTATATTAACCTCATAATACATCCCAAAACATTATTCTTCCTATATATTAAAAATTAAAAGAGGAGGATGCCATTTAACATAGGAATTCTAGCTTGACTCGGCCCCATAGTCTCCATATGTCTCCATTCTCCATATCTATTTCTATTTTCTCTTGTATTTATTTAATAAGTTACATTATTAAATATTTATCCTCTTCTAATGTATAAACACCATTTTTTTATCCCCCTTAGTCCAAATCTCAAACCTTCCACCCCCAACCTAGGAAACTAGTGATTTTCCTCCTTGGAAATTATTTGACTTTTAGCATCCATTTGACAACTTTCATGAATATGAAAAATTTGATTTGGCCATTGTGACATAATGAAAATTTTGAGACATTACAAATGCTCCCTTCCCAATATTTCTTGTCCTCAAGCAATTTCAAACATGGTTCTTGAAGAACTTGCTTTCTATATGATTCTTTGAAGTTGTCACTGAGCTACCCACCTTGAGTCTTTAAGATTCCATGAATATGTCAGACAGGAACCACCATGCTTGTTGTTTCACTACTTTTATTAACATCACCTTATTAATTGGGGAATCCATATCCCATACTGCTTGTTTCCAAAAGAATTTGAAATCAATGGGAATAAAAACTATCCGAGGGTCGCATTGCTTGCATTGCACTCCAATAATTAAGAGTGCTCTCCAACCCATACCATTTGGGGAGAGAATTATTGGATTCCATTTTATTCTATGCATTCTTCCAAACATCATCAGTGCATAATATATATCATCAAAGTATATAACAACATAATAAGAATGTACATCAAGGAGGTCCCTCACCAAGAAATCATGAAACTGCTTATACCTCCTAGTGAGTAGACTACCATTTGCCAAGTACATACATGCTTCAAGTGACAAATCAAATATGATCCAATGACATAGATGAGTATCCCATCTCCTATAATGCTGATCCAAAAGGAAGTGATATGCATCAAAATATTCAGCCATGTATTCTTTCATCCAAGAAGTGAATGAAGAATCTCCACTCAAATTTGAACCAAATAGTGAGCAACAGAAACAAGGATACTTCAAATTACTCATAGAATTCTTACCCATACATCCATGAATGAGTGAATCATAAAGATATAACAATGTATGTGGGTGGTAACAAAAATTTTCTCCTATCATAAGTCTATTCACCCTAGTGTTGGATGAAGTTCCTCCTACATCAAATGAACCATGTGTTGAACTATAAAAACCATGAGTCTTCAAGTGACTCAAATGCATATCATAGGTGCATCCATGTAGATGTGCATCATCAGAAAGTAACAAGGAATGCTTATGAAAATGTGAATAATAATTTTCTCCAAATTATATGTAATG
>LPNX011205249.1:0-11791 GCA_001517045.1 Pseudotsuga menziesii
AGTGTTTGAAAATGTAATGTTCCATTAAAGGAAGGGGTCATGGTGTGTGGTCCATTTGGTTAATGTTCCATGGTATGAGTTGATGGAATATGATAGTACATCGTAATTTTGTTCCATGATAGTGGTGATGTGGATGAGACATGTGGTAATTAATGAAATGGTATGACCATTAGAATATGTGATTACTACAATGTACGAATAATGCTTGTTATTCCACAAGATGTTACGTTGCATAATAACATTTGTAACATTTGGTTCCATGTTATTTATGATGATGGTATAATCTCATAAGGGCATGTGGTAGAATGCAATTCTTTGTTATTCATGATGTTGATGGTATGTGATTCTTAAAATGTTATATTTATGACTAATTCTATAATGGAATGATGAGAGGTGGAGTGATAGGAAATCCACTTGGGACCTTCAAGGCTAGGTCATTATAGAATCCACAATATCATGGGAATCCAGAACCATAAGGGAGATATGGTCTGGGAAACCAACGCAGTCAGTAATACGTTGCCAGCATTTACTTTCCTTTATATAGTTTTCAAAAGTCCATGGCTTGAGGTATCTCAGCAGGGGGAGGTATATGGATAAGGACTTTCGATGTCTAGGGTTGATTCGCGTTAGGGAGTTGTGGAGGAATTTTGGTTCAAACTTTTAATATTCATGGCATACATAGGTTAATGTATAGAATGAGATTCCTAGTGGCTCTTGTTATATTTTTATCATTTAAGCTATATGATCTTAAGATCTTATCTGAGAGAATAACATGCACATCAATCAATCACAAGAGACGAGAGACACATATATTTTCCTTAGGGAAACCATAAAGGGGAAAACCCTGCAGCTTCCTCAGAGATAGAATGAGCACCAATGCTAGAAGTAATACCCAAAGACAAAAAATATGATCTCCAACAGTTGTTCTCTCTCTCACTTGTGTGAACACTTTCTCTCTCACTCATGCGCCCTAGTTGAGTGAGTGTGTGTGACAAATAGAGAGTCTCACTCTCTATTTATACTAGTTTCTAACTTTTACAATTACTTACCAGGGCCAACATCCATAGGAGAGTCTAATAACCCTAGTGCCCCTCCAATTTGGGGACTTTTCACTCTGATCAACAAGGACGGTTAACCTTAACTCAATTATGGGGACTATTTCCCCAACTTTACCTGAATTTATTATATTAATGACTCTCCTGATAGGAACATCGAGGTATAATGAAATACAAATTATTCTCCCAATAGGAACATCGGGGTACAATATAAGATATACAAGTGAATACATTCCAAAGTTACAAATACATCAACACTCCCTCTTAACTAGGAAGGTATTCTCCTGACACAATTCATTAGCACAAGTCTTCTTCTCTGGATAAAGTCTAGATCATCATCAAAGCTATATGATCACTGGATCATCATCGAAACTGGATCATCATCAAATTTGGATCATCACTGGATCATCATCGAAATTGGATCATCACTGCTTCCGCTATCTCGATCAACTAGTGCTTTCTCTCAATTCTACTCGTTATAGGAATTTCTACAGCGCCAGCCCTTTTTCATGCTGGTTGTAGGCCTAACCTCCATGTAGGTCTTAATATTCTTTAGAAATTATATCTGACCCAGTCAGAAAGGCCCAACACTTATATTCACCAACATGATAGGACACACCTACTATCATCTGTGAAAAGGCCCAGCACTTACAATCACCAACATGGTAGGACACACATACTACCATCTACGAAAAGGCCCAGTACTTATAATCACCAGCATGGTAGGACACACCTACTACCATCTGTGAAAAGGCCCAACTCTTACAACCATTAGCATGATAGGACACACCTACTATCATATGTGGAAAGGAATAGCTATTACAACCATCAACATGATAGGACACACCTACTATAATCTGTGGAAAGGCCCTGCACTTACAACTGATCATGTGGGAGCCAATCCCATAGTGATATCGGAATGGCTCTGCACTTACATCTGATCATGTGGGAGCCAATCCCATAGTCATATTAGAATGGCTCTGCACTTACATATGACCATGGAAGGAACCAATCCTGCCATGTCAAAAATGATCAGCACTTATATTCGCCCATGAGAGGCCCAATGTGCCACCATGTCAGAAAGGATTAACACTTATATCTGACCATGGGAGGCCCATCCTACCACCACGTCGAAAAGGCTCAACACTTATATCTGACCCAGTCAGAAAGGCTCTTGCACTTATATATGACCATAGAAGGAACCAATCCTACCATGTCAGAAAGGATCTCGGACTCATCATCTCCCCTTGGAGGGAACCTTGATCTGGAGAACAACAAGCTTCTCCCTGAAGTACTTGAACTTCACTTTGGCCATTTCTAGCATATAATCACATCAGGGCTGATTATGTCCAAGGATAACCTATGAGACTCTCCAGGACCGATTACATCCAAGGACAACCTACAGGACCGTTTTATGTCTGAGCCACCTACGAGCTTCGCCAGTATTTTATGCATAGACAACCTATCTCACTAACTATGCTAGAAATCCCTTTTTCGAGAGATCTCGATCTGAATCACATGTTGGAGCTTCACTGCTCCTCTCTGCATCATACAAAAATGCAAGTCATATCAATCAAATCAAATAGTAGTTTTCAAAAGAAACATACTACCTCCCAAATATCCAAGCAAGTAGCAACATATTTTTCCTTGGCTTTACTCAGCGCCATGCAGGACTGCTTCCTGCTACACCAAGAGATCACACCTAATCTCATACTGAAGCAACACCCCAAAGTACTCTTCCTATCAATGGTACTTCCTGCCCAATCCGCATCCTCATAACCTTCTAGGTTAATCTTCAGATTCACCTCATACTTAAGCCCATAATCAACTGTACCCTTCAGGTACCTCAGAATATCCTTTGCAGCAGTGAGGTGAACATGTCTCAATGTGTTCACAACAAAGCAAATATCTGGTCTCGTATTCATCAAGTACATCAAGGAACAAATCATCTGACGATACATAATGGAATCAACCGACTCTGATGAAGCAACACTTAATAGCTTTAGGTTCGATGCAGTAGGTGTGGTCATGGCCTTGTAGTCCATCATCCTAAACCTCTTTAGGATCTCTACTACATACTTAACTTGTCCTAGGGAGATTCCATCTGCATTTTGCACACCTCCATGACTAGAAAGTAGTGCATCATATCCAAGTCCTTCATCTCGAACTTGGGAACAAGTCTCCTTCTTGCAACTTGAATGAGTTCCTCTTTTCTATCAGGAACAAGTCATCGACATATAACAGGAGCATCACTGGTCTTCCACCTTTAACCTTGAAGAAAAGTTTGGAATCCTCTTTACTCTCAGTAAAGCCTAGAAGCATCAGTAATTTTTCCATCATGTTGTATCATGTCGAACCTTAGGATATTCTACAGTCACTTCCTCTAAAGTGGAGCATCATTCTCCCTCTACCTTTCGTACTCTATGAATTGAAACATTATGTACTGGAGTGACAAGTAGATTCCTCTGCTACTAATATTCTATGTATCTATATAGGGTCACTGGATACCAAGATCCTCTATCTTGAACCTTTTCAAAATTTCTTCTCGCACCTATCTGTGAGCTTTTCATCCTCTATATGATTTCATCTTCAACCTTGTAGTAAAGGTTAAGATCTTCATCACTCTAGGTGATCTTCAAACTCCTCATGTATGTGTTATCCTATTTGTGTCTTCTGAGCATGTGCAAGGCCTTATTTCATTTGCACACATGATTCTGCCTATCATGTGTCTTAACCTCTAGTGGTTGCAAATGTCTCTTCATAGTCTATGCCTTCTTTCTGTGAGAATCCTTGTGCTACGAATATTTCCTTGTATCCCACGATGTTTCCATCTACTCTATGCTAGATCGTGTAGATCCATATGGAAGACATTACAGACTTCCCTTTAGGTCTTGATACTGCATCCTAGACATCATTCTTCTTAAACTAGTATTCTCCTTCCCTTTCTTCTTGGCTACTTCTTCATAGGTAGAAGGGTCTGCATCAATGATGTCACTCAACAGTGTCACATAACTGGAGTGTCTATGAGGCCCCTTTATTTCTTTGAAAGTATCATCATATTATTATTCATCTTTGATTCTTTCTTGAACTGTTGTCACTTGTTCTTCAGAACAAGTCTCATCCTTCTTTTCTTGTAGGTGATTGTACGTGATTTTTCCTACAAGTCAAAATGCATTTGCATGATTATAAACATTTCATAAGGCATATTCACAATGAAAAAATTCCGATGCATAAATATATAATCATGCAACTATTTTAGCCAATACAACATTCATCCATATCTCATAGAAACTTTTCTAGATGCCTTCCATCTCTATCAAGACATCATTGAGATTGTACATTAATCCAATATGTCAACAAAGAGGTTCCATTCTAGATAAGTAGCAATGGAGAGTTGTATAGCACCATGAGCTACTTACCCATCACATGCATATTAGTAGTATACTATCATTAATGAAAACATTCTATCATGCATAATACATCAACTGAATATAAACAAATGCATAACAAAACAATATCATGAAATGACAATTGAATACTTATCTTTATTTGTTCCATGGGTAGACTCCTTCTTTCAGATTCATCATCTTCTTCATTCATAATAGTTTCATTTCTTATCCAAATGCTAAATATGGATAAGAGGTTCTTCAACAATTGAGTTCTTCATATTCCTCATCGCTTGAGGTATCTTCTTTGAATCATGAAATCTTGATGTTTAGTTGCTCCCATATTCTTTTGTCGTATTATGAGTCAAGATTTTTCTTGTGCGTGCTCTTCCCAGAGTCTGCTGAAAGTAATCACTTTCTTCTAGCACACATTCCTTGAATGAATGAATCCCATGATCCGAGGATGCCATTCAAGGTGGTTATCACAACTTCTGGATTCTCCACTTCTTCTTCTCCTGCTTCAAGTTGTTATTTTATTTGAGAGACCCTTGTAAAGTATGACTGTATGGTCTTTGCATTCTTCACATTCTTCATATTCTTCAACTAGTTTCTCGAAGTCATCTTTCAATTTATGTTCTTCCCTTCAAGTAGCTTGGTCAAGGAATAAAAACATCTCTTTAGGTGTATTTAGCGAACAAACTTGTGGTATAAGGTGATCCTTGATTGAATCAACAATGATATTCTTGACCTTGACCAAGTTCTTCTTGTGTAAGGCTTTAGCCTCATCTCCCTCTGGAACTGGAACCTCTCTAGTTATGTAAGTCTCCAATTCATTTCCTAGTGAGATCCTATACTTCCATGCTTGGAATTTGTCAACCTCACCAATATTGTCATCAAGCTGGTGTGATTAGTCATTTTGAAATGAGAACCTCAACTGTAAATAACAAAATATTAGATCTTACCGATTTTAGGTGTCCATCCTAGTTCCGGAGCTCGCTGATCTAGGGTTTGTCAGAGAAACCCTTAATTTTCAAAACTTGGAATTTAAAAATTCTGATTGGATATAAATATAGGCCTCTTCAAGGTGAGCTGTCCAATGTACTCCTTTTTTGAAAACAGTGGAGGGAAGCTCCCAGATCAAGAAGCCCTAGTTTACCAATTTCTTTTGTAGAAATTCCTGATACTTTTTCTGCGGTATCTCCGAAAGTACTACTCCTCTGTGTCTAAAATTTTGTACTGAGGTAGCATCATCTATCTTCTTTCCTATACCACAGGTTTGAGTAGAATTGGTTTCACAAATTGGGACGTATGAAAGTTTTCCCAAGGTGACTTCTTTTAAGACTGTTCAACATAGTGAACTTGTACGGACTTCCATGTGTCACTTTTTCACCTTTAGGGTCTAAAAAATTTACCAAATAAAGTACAGTCCATGTCCTATCTGGAAAATCTTGAAAATTTTCATTTGGACCTTTATAGCCCGAGACACAACTATGCTCCCTAGGTGTCCTATTTAGGGATGAATCCCGTATTCGGGTACACGGGGTACTCTCAAAATATCGAACACCTAGAGAAACCACTTCACACAAAATGATCACAGATCAATACACTGATGTTTGTCACATGGTTAAAACCCTCAAGGGGGAAACAATCCATGGCCCCAGCCAAATAACTACTTGGAGCAATTTATTATGTAAAAGAAAGAAAGTTACATGAGCTTCTCATAATCGATCAACTAGCCAAGGACCCTCCATGCTCTTTAAATAGAGATCATGGACCAATCGGGTGTTAAGCCACACATCAATGGTAGGTATGATCTAAGAGAAGTTGAACTGTCAGATCACTTTATGTATAGAGCATATCGTGACCGTTGGATTAGAATATTTACAAATGCATACTAATGCATACTAAAGAAACACACTTTACCTAATGGATATATTACACAATCTGATCTTAACTAAATCCTAAGTGTCTAAATATCCTAACATCCCCCGTTAAGAACAACATGGGATAGGATTGAAGGCTTTACAAAAGTTACACTATTAGCAGAAGGAAGGAGGCATTAGAGCCTATCCCCCTTAAAGACACATTCCTGAACTCCTAACATAGATCAAAGTTTAGAAAAATTCACTCCCATAAGAGACTTGGTGAAGATGTCTGCAACTTGATCATTTGTAGGTCAATAGAGCATTTCAAGAATACGATCATGGACAAGATTTCTGATGAAGTGCATGTGTAGCTCAATGTGTTTGCTGCGTTGATGTAGAACTGAATCTTTAACAAGATTGATGGCACTTTGATTGTCACACCAAAGTGGAGTAGGATGTTGATGCTCGAATCCAAACTCTGAAAGGATCTGTCGAAGTCATAAAGCTTCCCGATTGGAATTAATTGTGGCTCGATATTCTGCTTCTACTAAAGAAAGAGAAAGAGCTTGCTGTTTCTTACAAGCCCAAGTGACAGGTCCAGATCCCAGACTAAAAACATAACCTATAGTAGAATTTCGATCATCAGGATCACTGACCCAATCTGAATCATTGAAACCAACCAACAAAGGTTTCCCCCCTGTACTATAATGAATCCCAAACTGAATTGTACCTCGAATATATCAAAGTATTCTTTTTGCTTGTTTCTAGTGACTTTCATGAGGAGTTTGCATATAATGGGAAACATGACCAATGGCAAAGAAAAGTTTAGGATGGAAATGAGTCAAGTATAAAAGACTACCAACAAGCTAGCGATACAAGGTGGAATCTACTTCAGGGGAAGTACAAGTGGCAGAAAATTTGACACCATACTAGAAGGGAGAAGGGGATGGTTTACAATCTTCCATGTGGAAGAGACGAATAAGGTCACAACCATACTTAGACTGGGAAAGAAATATTTCTCTTTGGTTTGCAAGGCTTGGAGAACAAGAAAATAATGCAAATTTCCTAAGTCTGACATTTCAAAATTTTGCTTAAGACTCGATTTCACATGGGTTATAAGTTTGGGGTCATTACCAGTAAGGATAAGATCATCAACATAAACAAAAAGTATGATGAGATGGTTTCCTACTTTCTTGGTATAGACATTGGGGTCAGAATGGCATCTAGAAAAACCAGTGTCAAGGAGAAAGCTATCCATTTTGGCATACCAAGCTCTAGGAGCTTGCTTAAGGCCATATAAGGATTTATTAAGGAGATAGACAAGGCTAGAATTATCCTAAACATATCTAGGAGGTTGTTACATGTAAATTTCCTCCTATAAATCACCATGTAAAATGGTAGACTTGACATCCATTTAATGGACTTCCCAGTTATGTAAGGCTGCAAGGGAAAGAACAAGGCAGATGGAATTCATTTTTTCCATAGGAGCAAAGGTTTCATTGTAGTCAATCCCTTCAAATTGGGAAAAACATTTGGCAACTAACCTTTCCTTAAGTCTTTCAACACTTACATCTGATGCATACTTAGTTCTATAGACCCATTTACATCTAACAAGTTTTCTTCCTTTTGGAAGAGGAACAAGATCCCAAGTATCATTTTCCATTAAGGAACGATATTCTTCATCCATAGCTGCATCCCAATCTGGATTTCCTAAAGCTTCTACAAAAGTTTCTGGATCATGATTCTTAGAAACTTGAGCAAAAAGAGAAGAGGCTCGCTGAAACTAAGAACGTGTTCGACGTTGATCTCTAGGATCACCGGCAAGATCACCAGCTGCTTCACATGTTGAACGGACCCATCGAGGAATTATTGGTGTTGGTGGAATTGGAGGAACATGGACATGTGGAGGTGTATTTTCATCCTCATTGTCATCATGAAAAACTAGAGTTGGAAACCTATCAAGGAAGTTGGAAGAAGAAGAAGAAGAAGGCATAATCGTCGAATCAGGCTCGCAGGCCAAAGATGGCACACCTGTCAAGTTAGGCTCATAGGCCAATAGATTTCCATCAAATTTAACATCTCTTCTAATGATTATATCATGTGAATGGGGCTGAAGAAGTCTATAACCTTTTAAATATTTAGAATATCCAACAAGTATGCACTTTTCACTTTTAGGATGCAATGCTTTCCATTTTTCATCCGGAATGTGAGCCCATGCTTCACAACCAAACACATGAAAGTGACTTACATCTGGTTTAATTTTACTCCATGCTTCTTCTGGTGTTATACCTTGTAGAAATTTAGTGGGTGTGCGATTAACTATGTAATTTGCACAATTTATGGCCTCAGCCCAATATTGAAGACTTAGTCCCTTAGATTGGATCATACAATTAGCCATTTCTTTTAAAGCGTGGTTCTTCCATTCAACTACACCATTTTGTTGTGGTGTATATGGAACAATGTGTTGCTATTGGATTTCTTGTTCAATGCAGAAAGTAGCGAACTTTTTGTTAACATATTCTCCTCCATTGTTCGATCTTAACTTAATAATTTGATGACCAGATTGTTTTTCAACAAGGGCCTTGTAGGCCAAGAACATGTTAAATACTTCGCTCTTAAGTTTTAGGAAGTAAAACCAAGTGCATCTAGAGTAGTCATCAATGAAAGTTAAGAAATATTTGAAACCAGAAAATGCAGCAGATGGAAGAGGGCCACACAAGTCACTATGCACAAGCTCCAAGGGAACCGAGGCATGCCAAGAGGCACGTTTGTCAAAACTGTCCTAATGATGTTTTTCGAGGACACAACCGAAACAAACACCATCCTTGCAAGATACCATCAGAAGACCAGTCACCATATTGTATTTACATAGTTGTTGCAATGAGTGATAATTTAAGTGACCAAATCCCTCATGCCAAAGTTTGCTCAAGTTATCACTATGAGCAACAAAAACTGAAGGGAAATGTGATGACCCAAAGTTGTTAAATTTGTACAACTTGGTAATATCATCAATAGTTCTAGTAGAAAGGACATTTTGAGGATTTTTAAAATCCTTGATTACAACTTGGTGAGGTGTAAACGTTACAGTTTTACCTTCACCTGAATGAGTAATTTGATAGACTGATAACAAATTGCAGGAAATTTTTGGAACACATAGTACATCACTGAAATGACCATTTTCTACTGGAATTGTTCCAGATCCTACAACACTTAGAGATCTATCATCACCAACAAATATTTGTTTGGTGTTACATTCATGCATAGTAGAAAAGATGGCTTGAAGCACTTAGATTCATCACGATTATCTTTCCCACAAAAATTGCAATGACGCTCAGTCTTCTTTCCTTTTGGCTTCGATTCTTTGTCATTTTTTAAAGAAGGAGTTGACTAAGAGGGTTTGGGACCCTTGTTGTTTGGCTTATTATTTCGAAAATTTTATTTCTTGGGATGCTTGGACTTTTCTTTCTATTCGGACAATAAGGATTTCCCAGATGTATCTACATTGTTAATTATTCCAAGATGAATGAGCTTATCTTTCTCTTTAATTAAGGAATCACAAAAGGATTCAAGACTAGGCTCTTGATTGTTGAAATATTGTAACTTTGAAGAATATTCTATATGTATCTTTTTGTGGTCCCCGATGGTCCTACTGGGAGAACCACTTGTATTACACTGTATCCCGATTCTCCTAATCGAAAGAACTAATAAGAGTCATGAGGTAGTCCCCTCTAATTGTAAAGGTGGGTCATCAGCACCCCCGTGTGGTTACTTGAGCCTACATGTGTAACCCAAGCCTACATGATTTAACTCGAGCCTACATGTCAAATGAGTTAACTTAAATGAACGGATGAATACAAATAGAGGTGTAGTGCTCCTCATTTGAGACACACACACTCTCACTTGTGTAGCGCATTAGTGGAAAAGAGAAGTAGCTGGAGAAGGAGGAGGATCAGGATTTGATCTCATTGCTAGTTTTATCTTTTATCTTTTATCTTTTTGGGGCATCTATATTGAGGAATATTTTGCTGGGTTTTTCCCTTTAGGATTTTCCCAGGATGAATCTGTGTTCCTTTTGTATGGTTGTGCTTGTCTATCTTTCAGTGATCTTGTTTATATGCTTTTGTTATGAAAATGAAATGAAATACTGATGTCTTAGCTAAGCATATGGAAATTTAACATGGTATCAGAGCTAACCTGAGAAGAATACATTATGCAGCTACAGAAGCTATGGATTCTTAATTTTTGGATCTCTCTCCACAATCCATCAGCAAAATTATGCTAGGATGACTCTCCATTGAAGGGCGCATCTTTTTGTCGAAGCAGAATTTGATTCCGAGCATTTTCAGTTTTCGATGCAGAAATTAGGGCTTTCTACAGAAGAGGAATTTTTGAGTGAGACTAGAATATGATTTTTCTCCTCATCAAAACCGAATTTTAGAGACCTAGATAAAGAAATTTGGTTAGGTGAAACTCTGGGAAAGTCAAACCCTAGTTTGGCCCCTAGCTAGAAAAACCCTAAGTACTAATACGACTAAGTTTTGGTACATTCGCTATATCCTAAGATTGACGAAGAATCAAGGGATGAAAATTGCAGGGGATGAATATCAAATCCTGATGTACATTGTTTCCAAATTTCCACCTCATATTCACTATATTCTGGGAGATATTATCCCTCCAAGTTAGGGTTCTAGCCTCTTCCAGAATTCATCCCTAAATAGGACACCTAGGGATAATTGCAATATGTTGGCCTACAGAGGTCCAAATGGAATTAATAAAGATTTCATAGAAAGGAAATGGAATTTAATTTTAGTGGTCCAAATATCAGACTCAGAAGATGAACCAGTGACACGTGGCATTCTGTACAACTTCGCTGTTCTGAACAGTCCTGTAATAGGTCACCTTGGGAAAAGGATAATAAATCCCAAATGGTAAAACAAATTCTGATGAAAATAATTTTTTTAGATCAGGGACAGGTGAGGTTACCTTCGTGCAAAATTTCTGACATAGAGGATCAGTAATTTTGGAGATATCATAGAAACAGTAACAGGCATTTATGCAGAAGAAATTGGAAATCTAGGGTTTCCTGTTCTAGGAGCTTCCCTACACTATTTTAAGAAAAGGACTACATTGGACAGCTCCATTGAAGAGATGTATCTGTCTATCCAATCAGATCTAAAAGATTCCAATTTCTGAAAATTAGGGTTTCTGTGACAAACCCTAGATTAGCGAGATTTGGAACCAAGACGGACACCTCAAATCGGTAAGATCTAATCCTTTGCTATTTCCATTTGAGGTTCTCATTTCAAAGTGATCTATCACATTAGATTGATGATAAGATTGGTGAAGTTGAAAATTCCAAGCCTAGAAGTATATGATCGCTCTAAATAAAATGGTTTGGACACCTACATGAGTATAGAGGTTCCAGTTCCAGAGGGAGATGAGGCTAGAAGCCTTACACAAGAAGAACTTGGTCAAGGCCAAGAAG
>LPNX011205249.1:30251-42434 GCA_001517045.1 Pseudotsuga menziesii
AATCTCCTCCAACAACATATTTCCATTATTCCCTTCAATAGTTGCAAGCCTTTACTTTGATCAACCTCCACTTAGATTCAATCACATGCATCTATTGTCAACCACGAGCTTTGAATATTTCTATCTATTTACTTGATATGTTTCCAATGGTTTTGAATGTTTCATCATCCAAAGAAATAGAGACAAGTGTGGAAGTTTTACTCGACCTTGTAATGTGGTTGGGATTCTTATTGTTATTTGAAATCAAACATCCACCTACTCAAATACATTTAACACAATAGGGTCATTTTTGAAAATATTTTCCTTAACCAAGTTTTATCTCAAAAAAGAAGGTGTAGAATCCATTTCCATAGAAATAGTAAAGTTTCTAACCCCCTTCATATGAGGGATCCACTACTCATCGATTTAGCGATCCACAATTTTTGGGTTTATCCAATTACTTGTAAATATTTCAACCAGAGTTACTTAATTTGCAAAGATAATGATTTTTTTCTTGAGCACATTTTAATAGGATATTATAGTTGGGATTTGTCCCATTTGAATATGTAATTTGATTCATATCAACAATTGTGTTAAGTCATAGTCGACACAATGCAATATTTAGAAAACCCATAAACCAACCTGATAATTGAAACAAAATCAAAATACGAGTCCATTGAACTTCTAGAGTAAGTGTCTTTTTTTACCGAATGGAAAATTCAAGTCAACAAAACTTTCCAAAAATTTAATGCCACTCTAAACTCTATCTTATCATTGTTGATGACATTGTTAGAGGTGCATTGAATACATATATTGGTAATTAGTTTGTCTACATGTGGAAGAGGGTATATATTCTTTACCTAGATATTGTCCACAAGGAGAGGAGTTGGGTAAGATGTGACCTTTGTTGATCAAATATTGAATATGTCTATGAATCTCTTCATTCTTGATAATGTATCTTTTGTAAACAAATTTTTTAGGTTGAAAAACCAGGAACAAGTTCAATGGAGTGCTTTATCTAGAAATGTAGAGGTACTCCGTCTAGCTCTTGAAATACGTTTTGGTATTCATCAAGAATATTGTTGATTTGTTGCTACTATCAGGAGTTTCACTGGTTGGTGATTCGACTAGTTGCTGTAGTATTCTTGGGATGCTGAGGTTTAATCATGATCATATTAATCTTGTCTATTGATCTAGGAACAAAGAATCAATCTCATCAAATAATAATCAACAAATAACTCATGAAATGGTGTAATCGATCTATAGGAATAGTAGCCTCTCTGTATTCACATAAAGAATGAATGATTACAATTACAATGTTAAGCAATAGCTTGAATCCATTAGAAATTTGAATACCTAAGGAGGTAATTCGAAATCATGAGTGAGTCTAGCTTAACTGACTGTCAGCCATTCAATCACACTCAGTTAACCACTTGACCAAAACCATAATCGACTCACCAAACCCTAACTGAAGATGGAGTGCAATAAATGACTGAATCTTAACTGAAAGAGATCCAACACATGTCATAGCAAGCCAACCATCAAGTGCTAGTGCTCCATGACTTCAATGAACCCCAATGAGGTTAATTGAAGCTGAACTAATCATCAGAAGTTGGTGGAGGTGCCTTGTTGACTCCAGATCATTAAATAATAATAAATAATCATTAAATAATATATTTAATGAGAGGAGGTTCCTTAACTGATTGGTCGAATTGATTGTAACCACCAGTTAGCAATTAGGTGCATTAATATCACTTAGATCACCCCCAGAGTGCTCCAGTTAGCCTCCTTGATTGTAGGAGAAGGATAAGTTAGCCTCCTTGACTATAGGAGAAGGCTAATTTAGCCTCCTTGACTGTAGGTAGGTGTGGGTGTGACTGGATGATGGAAATTAATGCTCCACTAATGTCAATTAATGTCAATTATACTTAGGATAGTGGTTTAACTAGGCCAATTTAACCAAAAAGAGTCTGTATGATGGTAAATGTCTCCAACACCCCCCCTTAAGCTATAATCAAGAATATTTAGAAAACATAGATGCATAAAAATGCTAGGGCCCTGGAAACAAAGGCCATAGGTCACCTTGTACGATGCTGAAATTGAAACAATGCTCAAAACAAACTAAGTGAGGAAAAGAGGGAAAACCCAGAGGGAAACCCCCCCCCTCAAGTTGAACACTAAAAGTAGTTTGGATCACCCTGATGAACTCACCCGCAACAGTGAATGGAGGTAAGTGAAATTCTTTTCTGAAAATATCTTGGTGAAGATGTCTGCAATCTGCTCATCAGTCGAGTAGTATTGTAGAATGATGGTCCTGTCATGCACTAGCTCCCTGATGTAGTGCATGTGAATCTCTACATGCTTGGTCCTTTTCCTGGTAACTGGATCTGTGGATATCTTAATAGCACTCTGGCTATCATAAAAGAGGATAGTGGACAAATTACTACCAAGATCAAACTGTAAAAGAATGCCCTGCAACTAAACTGATTGTATGCAAGCATTCACCGCTCCTCGATACTCGGCCTCTCCTGAAGATAGTGCTATGGCAGCCTGCTTTTTGCTTGACCAGAAAATGGGGCCACCACCAAACATGAATACATATCCAAAATTTGAATTCTGATCAATAGAATCACTCACCCAATCGGAATCTGTGTATCCAACCAGCTCTAGCTCGGAGTCTGCAGCATGGTGAATGCCATAGGTCATGGTTCCCTGAATGTACTGGAGGATCCTCTTGGCTACCTTCCAATGAATATCATGAGGCTGTTGCATGTATCTTGATATATCATTCATGGCATAACAAATATCAGTCCTAGAATGTGTCAAATACAACAAGCTACCAATCAGCTGTCGATAGATAGTGCAGTCCATGGGAGGTGTGTGTTTTCCTTCTTCAAGGCTGATCCCTGAAAAGAAAGGGAATGGTGCAGGCATACATTCAGCCATGTTAAACTTGAATAATAGGTATGAAGTGTATTTGGAATGATTGACCATAATCCCATCATAATTTTGCTCGATTTCGAGCCCCAAATTTTTTTTTAGAAGCCCCAAATCACTCATTTCAAAGGCATTGTGGAGAGCAGTTTTGATGGCTGAAATGGAGGCAACTGTGCTAGTTGTGATCAGTAAGTCATCAAAATATAAAACAATGATAATTATATGACCATCATGATACTTTAAATACACATTTGTATCTGATCTACATCTCTGAAAGTTTTGCGAGAGAAGGAAGGCATCCATCTTGGAATACCACTCTCTTGGGGCCTATTTTAACCCGTATAGTGAATTCTTTAACTTGAAAATGAAAGATGGATCAGTGATGTAGCCCTTAGGATGCTTCATTTATATCTCCTCATGAATATATCCATGTAGAAAGGATGGCTTAACATCCATGTGATGCACCTCCCAGTGCTTGGATGCTGAAATAGCCAAAACAAGGCGGATGGAGTCCATTTTTGCAACCAGTGCAAAGGTCTCATGGTAGTCCACTCCTTGGACCTAAGAGAAAATTTTTGCTACCAGACTTGCCTTATATTCATAGGTGATTCCATAAGCAGCAACCTTTGTCTGAAAAAACCACTTTCATTGGACCAATTTCCTTCTTGGAGGAAGAGAAACTAGCTCCCAAGTAGTGTTTTTCTAAAGAGAATTCATCTCTTCATCCATGGAAACTTTCCATCTCGGATCATTCTGAGCATGGTCGTAGGATTTTGGATCTGAAATAATCATAAAATATCAAGTTTCAGACAACAAATTATAAGAACAAGAGAGTGCAATACTTGCTCTTTGGAAATCAGACCGGGTTCTCCTTGGATCATCCGGATTTCCAATGTTGTCTCCTGTAGAGGAGAGTGTCTGTTGGGCCCATGTAGGAAGATGATTTTGTAATTAAGGTTCTGATTTAGAATATGATGATTTCTGCACACTGATATCAGAAATCAGAGGATCCAAATCAGGGCCATCACCCCCAATTTCATCATCCAAATATTCAGTAGAGTAGGAAGGAAATTCAGCAGTTATCTCCTTCACTAGTTCCACCTCCTGAAGAGGCTCATCGAACTTGAAACTTCTCTTGATGATGATCTGTTTGGTCTTGATATCTAGTAGCTTGAATCCTTTATATTCATTAGGATAACCAATAAATAGACATTCTATGCTTTGCGGTTGCAAAGCCCTTCTTTTATCAAGCAGAATCTGGGCCCATGCAGTGGACCCAAACCTGTAGGTTCGACACATCCGGCTTGTGTCCGAAGTATGCTTCAAAAAGAGTATTTCATTTTATGGATAAGTGTGGCACCCTATTATAAATTTATTTTGTAGCATGCATGGCTTCAGCCCACAAATTTTCAGCAAGCTTCTTTGACTCCAACATACAGGTGGTCATCTCCTTGAGAGACTGGTTCTTCCTTTCCACTACTCCGTTCTATTGGGGAGTGTAGGGAATTGAATGATGGAAATGAATACCACTTTGGGAGAATATGTATAGAAACTCATTACTGGAATACTCCCTTCCATTATCATATCTCAATATCTTGATCTTAAGCCTAGAGGCATTTTCGATCAAGGCCTTCAATTCAGAAAAATTTTCACATACTTCTGATTTCTTTTTGAGAAAGAAAACCCATGTATACCTTGAAAAATCATCAATAAAAGTAAGGAGGTACCTTGATCCATTCATGGATGTGATAGGAATTGGACCACTGATATCAGAATGTATCAGCCCCAATATGCTTGTAGCTCGGTTTGCCTTCCCCCGATCGAACTTGTGCTCAGGGTGTTTTCCAATCACACATCCCTTGCAAATTCTCGTGGTTGCCTTGATGACCAGGAGGCCTTCAACCATGGATTATTTCTATAATTGCTACAAATATTTGAAGTTAATATGGCCAAACCTTTCATGCCACATCCTACTAACCTCATTTCCATGAGTTAGCAGAGCGGTGGGCTTTGCATCCGCAACAAAGTGAGAGAACTCATAGGATTTTGCATGATGGTTTGCAAGGCCTTTAGCAATGAGTTTCCTAGATGCAATTTTTGTTATCTCAACATAATTTGGGTTGAAAGAGACTCTCTTAGGAATTATTGTATGTGTCATCTGATAGACACTAAGCATATTTGCTACTAGATATGGTACATACAAAACATTAGAGAAAAAAACATTTTCTAGATCTACAGTACCTTGTCCTTTGGAAATGATGGTGGAGACATCTCCCATGTGGATGGGGATGGATTTTACAATCTCCAAGGTTGAAAATGAGTCTTTTTCAGCCATCATATGATTCAAAGCTCCACTATCAATCAGCAATGCTTTGGACTTCGAAGTGCTTGCCATGAGAGCATGACCTTTCTCATGTTGTGGTTCCCGATCTTGGTGATCTCTCCTCCGAAAGCTCTCTAGAAGATTAATGTGATTCCTCTCAAGGAGAGAGGTTGCTTCATCAAGATTTTTCTTCATGCAGGCATGTTCAAGGTGAAAACCCTTCCCACAGTAAGAACACTTGAATTTTTGTTTCCCATTGTGCCCTTTTCCTTTGTTATTCCTTGAACCAGAAGATTCATCATGCTGCTGGTTTTCAACTCTAGGCTTGGGAGCATCAAATTTAGTTTTCTGATTTTTCTGCTGCTTTCCTTTACCCTTCATATCTTTGGGCCTTGAGACATGGAGGGCTTGATCAAAGGAAGATCAGATGATCCCCATCTGGACAAGCTTGTCATGTTCATTAGTTAGGGACTCAATGAAGGCATTGAGTGTAGGCATCTTCCATCCGGGGGTTGTGAGCTTCCCCGCATGGAATGTAGAAACAAAAACTGAATAATCATCCCCGAGTTTGGAGAGGATGGAAACGATGAGCTGATCATCCTCCTTCTCCACCTTGCATTGCTTCAAGAGTAAAATAGTATGCCTGAAATTTGTAAAGAAATCATTCAGAGTCTCGAAATTGGAAGGTTGGAGAGACATGAGTTCATTTTTTAATTGGTAAACTCTCAAGTCATCATGATTTCCATATAGAGATTCCAATTTGTCCCATATTTCTTTCAGTGTCTTCAAATCCATAAGATGGAAGAGAAGGTCTTTGGAAATAGAGAGGCACAAGAAACCAAAGGCTTCATGCTTCTTGTTCAAGAATCTTGATTTTTCTATGGCAGATCCAGGCTCAACTTTAGTGTCCATGGCGACTCTAAAAAGTCCTTTGGAGCGCAATTGAATCTCCATTTTATTTTCCAAGAGTGGAAATTGTATGGAGTGAAGAGATCTGCTGAGGAGGCCATCTGGATGTGCTGTAGCGAATGCTTCACTTGTAGAAACTTGAAAAATCAAAATAGAAAGGGAAAAATAAGGTTTGACAGCCTGCACATTCTAGGATTTCATCACACCTAGCATAGTCAATCAAGCAAGCTTGATCAACAAGTTCTTTACTTGGGATATTGAGTGGTAATCCTTGGATTGTGGTGCAGTGCTGGAATTTTGAGCTATTGCTCACTTTCCAAGGAGAAATCTATCAAAAATCTTGTTTTTGAGAGATAGATCTTCATCTCGCTGTATGCTCTGATACCATATTAATATTTCCTATTGATATAGGAACAAAGCATCAATCTCATCAAAGAATAATCAACAAATAACTCATAAAATGGTGTAATCGGTCTAAAGGAATAGTAGCCACTCTGTATTCACATAAAGAATGAATGATTACAATTACAATGTCAAGCAATAGCTTGAATCCATGAGAAATTTGAATACCTAAGGAGGCAATTCAAAATCATGAGTGAGTCTGGCTTAACTGACTGTCAGCCATTCAATCACACTTAGTTAACCACTTGACCAAAACCCTAATTGACTTACCAAACCCTTATTGAAGTCAGAGTGCAATAAATGACTGAATCTTAACTGAAAGAGATCCAACACATGTCATAGAAAGCCAACCATCAAGTGCTAGTGCTCAATGACGTCAATGAACCTCGATGAGGTTAATTGAAGTTGAACTGATCATCAGAAGTTGGTGGAGGCGCCCTGTTGACTCCAAATCATTAAATAATAATAAATAATCATTAAATAATATATTTAATGAGAGGAGGTGCCTTAACTGACTGGTTGAACTGATTGTAACCAACAGTTAGCAATTGGGTACATTAATATCACTCAAATCACCCCCAGAGTGCTCCAGTTAGCCTCCTTGACTATAGGAGAAGGATAATTGTTGGGGCACACACCTCAACGATCCTTAAGATGGGTAACTCTGTGAGTTTTGACTCAAAATAGTCTTAGGGGTGTTGGGGGTTGAGTCAAATTCCGCTATTGTAATAAACCCGCGGCTTAAGACCAGGGTTTAGGGTTTTGGGTGCCCATGGTTTGAATCCATGTTTTTGTAAATAGTGCGATATAAATAGGCACTTGGGTAAATAAGAGAGGTTAGGATTTTTTATGTAAAGAAATAAAGGTGGAGCTAAGGCTGATTATCTAAGGAAAGGTTAAGTCCCAGCTGTGTGCGTGGACGACCTCTGCAGCTGTGTGTGAAGGGGGTTTTGTTTGTGAGAATATTAAGGAAAGATCTGTAGCTATGTGCGCAGAGGCCTGCTACTGTGTGCGCAACTTTTAAGGACTGAAGGGATTTGCAGCTGAGTGCACAGATCAAACTGTGGTTTTGTAGCAAGTTGAATAAAACACATTTTGTGGATGTAACCCCTACACTGGGGGTGAACCACGTTATATCCGGTGTTGTGGTTTCTTGTGTTGTTTCTTTTTCTGTTGTCTTTTATGCATTAATAACTGTATACATTTGATAACTTAGATCACTACTAATAACAAGCTTCGCTGTGAATTCCCCATAGTGGGTTAAGCAAGTCACGGTTCTTTATATATCTATGAAGTTGTATATGAGTGAATGACAAAGCTGTGTAATTGTTGATTAATAAGTTTATTAAAGGCTAAGGTACAGTAATATCCCTCTCTGCTTGCAGAAACCTGATTCTGCGGCACCCCATAGCTGTTTCGGGTGAGACTGCAACCTGCGTACAGGTTGTTGCCTAAAGGGCCAACACTATGGGTCTTTTATTGGTGCAACATAAAAGGATTAAACCCGGGTCTGCCCTATTGCCCAACAAATTGGTTTAGTTTCCGGTTGAACTCAGTATCTGCTCAAGAGGGGTTTACGTCGTACCGCGAGGGATATGTTCTGGAGGCCCTCTGTGAAGGAAATCAGGGATTGGCTTCCTGAGACTTATCTGAAATTTGCTGAGAAAGAGAATACAAATCCGCGTTGTAGCGCACGTGACTTTTTACAAAGGTATGTTTTTGTGATGCTTATGAAATTTTCTTTGGTAGTATCCACATAGAGTTGCACCAATGGTTGTCTAGGTTAATAGAGAGAAGGACGACCTTCCAAGCTCATCGGGTTCCCACGTGGACCCCCACAAGGGTCAACCTTGTGCAACACGTGAACAACGAGGTATCCCGTGCTATTGATTTCTGGACGACGTGAACATTGGAAGCCTTCGTCATAGAGTTTGCCATTGACACAAGTACCTCCTTCAGCGAAGCTGAACGACAGTTCTTCAAAGGCCCTCATGGTAAGTTTTTGAATTCATTAAGCTTGAGGATTAAAATAATATTGGTTGAAAAAAGGGTATATTGTTGTTTGAATCAGACTGCTAGCTTAGTAGTACTAACATATGTTTGCAAGTGATAATACCTTCGACGAGCAAAGTGGTCTGCTGCGAAGTGGGAAAAGGTACAAAAGAGATTTTGACTCCTATCCCTTAGGTCAGGCTACCGCATCTTCCCCTGTAAATCCTGAAGAGTCAGACTCTGAAGAAAACCCTTCGGTTGGAAACCCTCCAGTCACCCCGCAGCGAAGCCTTGTTACCCCTGAAATTCCATCGTGGTCTGACAGTCAACCCAGTCCGCATATTTCGGCCACAGGTCAATCTGCCCTCGTAAACCCCCCCCCATCGACATCCGGTCCCCCTCCCAACCCTCCTAGAACCCCCATGGCCCACCCAGTTTATGACATTAAGCTCCCCATCTTCGAAGGCATGGGATCAGAGGACCCAGAACAGTTCTAGTTTTTATGTGAAGCAGTATGGAATGTGAAGAAAATTACAGACCCGGATGTGAGAGCCGTGCAGCTCATTACTTCTTTTTGGGATCGGGATTTGACCTGGTTTATGAAATTCTCCAGTACTCAGAGCCCTACGTTAGATGAGATTAAGGCAGCAATAATCAAAGAATTTAAGAAGCCTAAAACAGAATCGCAGAGCATCACTGAACTCAAAGAGATTCAACAGCGGCGCGGTGAATCAGTGTGAAACTTTGACCAGAGATTCAAAGTTCTACTGGACCAAGTCAGCTTTACCATTAGTCCTACGCAACACAAGGAATGGTTTATTGCAGCCTTATTACCACATATCAGAACTCCGCTCATGCAACAGAAGGTTGCTGACCAGCAAGAGGCTCTGGAAATCGCAATGAAGCTAGAGACTGCCCCCGTCGGAAATGATTCTGGTATTGCTCAAATCCACGCGCAACTAGCAGCGATCGCCCTAGAACTTCGCGAGATGAAGAAGGGAACACCTCACTGCGAAGCAATTTGGTGTACGCAATGTCGGACCAAGGGTCACGACAAGGAACGGTGCCCTCTGGTAAGCAAGTACCTGCATACAGGTGCGTCGAACCCATTTCCACCACATGTACTATATTGTGAGCTCTGCAGAATGACAGGTCAGCACCACCCCGAGAACTGTTACCTGGTGCAAAGGTATGGACAAGGACCTAAGAACCCCTACTATAATTTTTGCAAGTCTATAGGTCATAATGAGGATGAGTGCCGCACCTATGACGCCTACCGGGTGCACAATGATGGTCCAAGTAATGATAGCTACGGTTACCAGGGGGGTGCCTCTGGTAGAGGTTCTTCTGGAGGTTGTGGTGGCATGGATGAAAGAGGCCGAGGCCAGTTGGTGTGTTACAATTCTAACCAAGTTGGGAATTTGGCTCACGACTGTTGGAACCCCACTACGACATGTCGGTACTGCCGCGTGGTAGATCATGTGATTGAGCGGTGCCCGCAGCTCATAGCTAAGATTCAGGCACGACAGAGTACCCCTATGCAGAACATCTAGATGATTTCAATTGAACCCAGACTTGCCACAACTGTCAATGTTGTCACACGGAGTGGAGCTACGACACACCCATAGCATACAGAAAACCAGCCGGCCGACGCTTGGGTTCGTAAGGCTCCGGCGAAAGTCCTAGCATTTGATATCACACAAGAAAGAGAGACATTTATGGAAGTCAAGAAATATTTTGCTGGCCCTATCACATCCGTTGCACCTGCGCAACCACAGCAACTGTCTTCGTGGCCCCAGGAAGCCCCGCTGGATAATGTAAGTACCCTATCCTCCTTTTTACAGAGTTGCCTCAAGCTTTTAAGAAATCAGGATGCTCTGACTGAGTTACAGAAAGTCATTGCTTCCTACGGACCTCAGCAAAATTCTGGTCCGGACAAAACTCTTCATAGAGTCAGCAGAACCGGTAGGGAAATGAGATTGAATGCTTAGACAGGAGCATATTAATGGCTGATGTTATCTTGGACTTAGGGTCCAATGTAAATGTGTTAACTAAACAAACCTGGGAACAAATGGGAAAACCCACCCTCGCCTGGTCGCCTATCCAGCTGAGACTAGCCAACCAGCAAAGGATTGTGCCTCTAGGAATATTCCTGAGTGTCCAAATAGATCTTGCTGGGGTCAGCACTGTCGTGGACTTCGAAGTAATTGAGATCATTGATGACAGCAATCCCTACCCCACCTTGTTAGGAATTGAATGGGCAATGGAAAATGCTGCAGTTATTAACCTAAAGAAGTGATAGATGATATTCGAAGGGAAAGACTTGAGAGTCGTCCTACCCCTGGATCCCTCACAAGGGGAACGGTACACAGAACCACTTCGACTAGAGGATCAGACTGATGTGGCACCCATCTACACTCTCACCACACCATTATCATTTACAATTTATACATCATATACATCTAATGTAATGGGGTCAAAACCGAGACATTACAATGCCCAGGCCCAATCCTCTTGTTATTCCAAGTGTACTTTCCAGTAGAAGGCTTTACATCCATGAGATCCCATTCCAGAGTGATCTCATCAACAGTTTCTCTGATGGGGTCTCTGACCAGGGAGCCCCCTCATTTTTCATCTTGGCTAAGGATGACATTAAGATCCCCCATAAGAATTACATTACCTTGGAGATTTCTCTTTTCCTCCCAAAGAAGACTCCAGCATACCTTTTTTTTAGCATAAGAATTGGGTGCGTAGATATTGAAAATTATTACCAGGATATCCGTGTCCTTTTGCCTCAGCAGGGTGAGGATCCAACAAGAGCTGTACTTAATGTCAACAGCCTCAAATTTATTATCATCCCATAGAGTCCCAATGCCTTCGGATGCGCCTCTAGAACTGATTGCAGCTTTACCTCTTTTTTTCCAAAATTTTGGAGTTATGTGGAGAAAAACGTCTTCCTCCATCTTGGTCTCCTCGATCAGAAATATGTCTGGTTGATGTAAAGAAACTATATCTACCATTGCTTATTCCTTGAGTTTGCTACCGAGACCTTTGCAGTTCCAGGAGAGGACCTTCATTACTTACTTTTGGTGTTCGAAGGCATCCCTTTCTGGGCATGCCCCTGCTGGCGGGTGTTTCTAGTGTTTTTCAGCAGCTTTTCCAGGGTTAGCTGGGATCCTTGCAGCTTATCCTTGTAGGTATCTTGCTCCCTAGATTCTTTGTTGGATTTCCTTCCTTTGGTTTTAGTAAGCCTTGGGGTAGTCAGTTCTATTTCCCCCTCCTCCTCTTCTTCTTCTTCTGATTCAGATTCTTCCTCTGACCTTCCCAAGTTTCCCCCTACTTGTGTCACTATCATGCCTTCCTCTTGATCCTGTATTTTGTGGACTGATAGGACTGCTTTAGGCTCCTTGTTGTCTCCATTGCTCGATTTCTCTTTGACTTCTAAGGGATCATCCCTTGCTTCAATGGTTTCTTTGGTCTTGGAAGTTTCAAGGCACCCTTCAATATTGATGGCCTTAGCTTCTTTGTTCCCCTCACCCTGTAGAAATTCAGGCCTGCAGTAGATTAATTTCACCCACAACAATTAACAATTAATCATGCAAAATTATCAACAATGGAGACTGAATATGGAGCTGTAACAC